>CM076575.1:1247810442-1248369491 GCA_034641835.2 Pinus albicaulis
CAACAAATATAATAAAATATTCCTAAAAGGTAGTTCTAGAATTTGATTAATAATATTTTATTCATGCACCAAGTTCTAGACCACCCTAATATTTGGTTATAAATAGAAGGATTTTCCCATTCATTGGCCACCTTTCATTTGCATATTAGATCACTTTGGATCTATATTCTTGGTTTGACTTTGAGCCATTATCATTGTCACATCTTCTATCTTCACCTTGTGAGCTCCCTTTGAGTTCTATGTTTGTTTGGGTTTTCTTCACCAAAAAGAGAGAGAAATGCTAGATCTGAAGCACTGAGGGCTTTTAAAGAACCCATCCCATTGAGGAGGAGAATTGGAAACACCTTTCTTGTTTTCCTCTTAGGTGCCCTTAATATAAAAATTCTTTCAAAAATATTGTTCTTCTCTTATCTATTGGATGCATGGAGAAAAACTTTATTTTCATTGCTTAATGTCTTTTTATGCATAGATCTGGATTTTGTGCAGCTTTATTTGGATCAACTAACTGCAAATTTAAAGATATTGGCAGCCGTAATTGATGTTAGGGCTATTTTTTATGCATAGCTAAAGTGGTCTTTTCCCGACGAAAGATTCATACTAACAGTTGCCTCCTTCAAATCTCTCACACTGGATGGTGTGTCATGAAAAATTAAGAAAAAGTTAGGGAAAATTGTCGACTTCTCTAAAAGAAATAATGAAAATGCATGGAAGATGTGTAAAGGAATCCACTTGTAATATTCTATGATTTCCATTTCATCCCTTTTCCTAAGTTGAACCTCAATGAATTATGAACTCAAAGTTATTTGAGAAGAATGTTCTTACAGTTGAAATTCAACATTTGCTGTCTTCCCACCTCTGTCACTAGATGAGTATGAATTGTTAAACTCTCTTATGTCATTATCCAAAAAAATTTCTTTCCTGTACACATGATTTTGCAAATAAAGGCTTTTCTGCAGCATAAGTACTTGTCAAAATGTCATCTCTCATACTCACTGGCATCCGGTCAGAATTGCAACTTAAAATTAGACTTGTAACTGTTCGTATATGGTGGAATATTTGCTAGAACACTCTTAGCATATGGCAGAGACTAAGCCATCCCTCTTATTCCCTTGCCAAGACCTCCCTTAGGACCAAAAGTCAAGTGGCCATCATCAAAAGCTATGTGTGTTGAAGGGCTTGGCATAAACTGATTTTCAAATTGAGCCCTATACACAATTCGAGCATCTTGACTGGTGAATCCATGGTCACATGGTCCCATATGGGGTTGTGGTCCTTTAATCCCACCCATATGTGGAAGTGAACCTGTCTGTGCACCTGGAATGTAAGGTGACATTGCAGGTCCTCTCACACCATGATCAAGAGGTGTCACAAGTCTCCAACTTGAATGTCCCATATTGGTACCTCGAGAGCAGCCTCCTTGTCCATGTAGTTCTTGCACAACATCCTGATGCACTTCCTCTATTTTCTTGGGGCCCTTAAATTTCTTCCTTTTTTTCCATCCATTCCTCCTCGAATCAATTAGGTCCTTCAACATGAACCTCAACCTAGAGGGAAGCCCTTGGTTATTGGACAGTTTTTTCATCCTATGAAAGTAAGCATCAATATGTTCCTTGACCTTTGAATGGTCAATCATATGACCAATAGTGCTCATCAGTTTGCATAAAGCTTCAACATTTTCCTCCTGTGGATGCTTAAATTCACCAATTAATTTCTTGATCCATGCATGCATAATTATTTTAGTCATCATACTTTCTTTATAAAGCTCACTAATAAACCTTATATTTCCTAGCATTCGTCATCGTGCTGCAGCCTTCTTCTCTCGTCTTTCTTCTACTGAAAGGATTTTTTCACCATGATCTTCTGCTTTCTTAGCCTCAACCTCTTCTCTTTCATCCTTTTCAAATTCTTCCTGACATTTTTTCAAAATAACTCGCTTGAAAACAACCTTCTCATTATCTTCATAAAATTCTGGTATTCCTACAAAAAGCTGAAAACTGAATTTTGAATACATTTCACAAAAATCCATCTCCATCAAGGCTTTGTCAAATATTTGAGATATTGTACCATGAAGACATGATGCAAAGTCAATGTTCACTTCTTTGATCTGTTCAAAAATTTTCTTAATGTTTTGGGGCGTTAATTTATAAACGATGGATTTAATTTGTCTTTGTTTCAACTGATCCTCATCAGAAACCTTTCCCACTTCATATCGGTTCTCTAATATATGAATTGTGGGTAGAGAAGGCTGTGGAGGAGGAATCAAACCCTTCTGTGAACCAAAAGAATGCTACCACCTATCAGCATCAGAATTATTTCTCACTAGTCCAACTTGTGGAAGTGGTGCTTGCACATAAGGCCCTCCAGTAAGGATGACATTCATACTCATTTGTGTTGCACAGGTATTTCTTGCAAAGCCAGTATTATAACCTTGGTCAATTTGAAACACAGCAGACAAACCAATAAGATACGCATCCATCCACATATCACAACCATTAGTAAGAGCATCCACTAGATTCGCCCATTTATCATCATCCAAACTAGCCATATTGCTCCCACGACGTTCAAGTAGATAATTCCCACTTAGTTAGCTGTCAAGTCCTCTTGCAGTGCTTGTTAATGCATCAACCTCTCCTATATTACTTTTAAGTGCTTCAGAATTTCCAAGTAATTCAATAATGTCTAGACAAATTTTAAAATGATTTGGTAGATATTTGCACTGATCCTTGATTGTCAACAAAAAATAACTGGAGTAATTTCTGTCTCCTGAACATTTAGTAACTAAAATAGCTACTTGATTCATAGGAGTTGAAATATCGGCCGCATCTTCCCAGTCATCCACTTCTTTCAGGACTTGCTTCTCAGGCCCTTTTGAAGAAGTCTTACTCTTGACAGCATCGGTTATTATTTTGGATGGTTCTGTAAGGTTCACATCTTCCTCCTCCTCTTGAACCTTATAAGAATTATATAAATCCTAGTGGGAGCTGCAGCATTTTCCTTACTAGAAAAATTCTTCTTTTTCTTCTTCTTGTTGACAACTACTACCTTGGCAGCATCACCAATATTTGCAACATTATTCTTCGTAGAAACAATGGAAGAAATTTTATTCTCCTTTTCTGTCAATATAGTTACTAAATCATGCTTGCCTTCACTTTCAACAAGCAAAGATGAAACCCGAAGTTGAGTAGACATTTCAAAAATATCACTATTAGTGGTGGATACTTGACCCTTATCTTGTGTGTCAATTTCCTTCGCATTGGAAATTGAACCTTCTCTAATTACTTTAGCACTATCATGGTTAACCCTACCTTTGTTTCTATATCTAGAAGATTTTTTGCAGTCAAAAAATTTGTTACTAGATGGAAAACTTGGTTTTTCCTCCAAAATAGCCATATTAGCTTTAGGGAGGATTGTTGCAGCTTCTGATTGTAATTCCCATTCAGACACCTTGCCTGTAATTTTTGTTGACTACTCAAATACAACTAACACTTCATCCTTTTTCTCTTTGAGCATATTTTGATCAACAACCACTGTGTCATTGTCATTTGTAGCCAGTTGAGATTCCAACCTAATGTCATGCATTCCACTGATTTTGCTCTCCCCATCATGCAAACTAGATTTTTCTTTTCCAGTGACAAAATTGGAAAAATAAGTCAGCTCTTTGTTTATTTCAGCATCAACTAAACTTGACAACTCATATGGGGAATCAGAAACCAAAAAAGTCCCATGCTCAGGATGGAGAACATTTCCAATATCTTTCTTCTCTACAATTAAAGAATTAAAAAAATTATTGTTGCAACTTTGTCTAGCATTATCGCTTGTTGATTCACATTGTTTATTCTTCACATTTCAAATTTTTGAATGGATAGACCACAATCACCTCCAAAAAGTTCCTTTAGAGGTTGTAGAAACTAAAGATAAGGGAAAGGATTGTGTCAAAACTCTTTTAGCATCCAAGTATAATGAATTCATAATAGTGGCAAAGATGGTGATCTAACCATCAATTGAAGAAACATTGACGTTGTTGTCAAAGAAACTATACTCCCCTAGTGAACCCAACCACACCCTGATTTTAGTTTGGGTGGAGAATGTCGAGCAATCAAGCCTAGTCATAATCACAACCTAGAAGAAAGAGGTAATTGATGTGACTATCATAGCAAGATACTAGAGCTTATGGTGTATGAAGGTAGCCACCGCCCTGATGAGCAAAGACAAGAACCTTTGATCATGGTATCTAAGAAGACAAAAATTTAGGCCTATAATTCTTGAAGAGAAAAATGCATCCTTTGTCATTGTGTTCACTAAATTTTAAATTTAATTTAGACATACCTTAAAGTTGCAAGCAAGCTTTGTCAACTGTTTATACAAACTCGTCATGCCTTAAAGGGATCAACAATGGTCGCTACTTAATGCAAGCCAATGAATGATTATATAAGTCTAACATTACAGTTAAAATCAAAGACAAACATGAACCATGTGACTCAGATTATATCTACACAAAAATATTGTAAGAAACAGAGTAATGAAAGAAGTGTTCCTTTGTCTCTACATCACATAAGAAGCATCACTTGCAAATCCATTTTTCCGTTTAAATATGGATTTCACCTCCATCCTCCACTAGTGCAAACATACCCACTATTGGCAATAAGAGAAGTGTAAAGCTTGTACATCAAAGGGTCAAACTTGTGTAAGCATAACCAGTGCTATCCAAAAGCAACATTGTGCTTCTGCATACAAAGAATGTTGGAGGTAGCCAAGCTAAATAATGAATACCTTAGAGATCTAGAGAACATAACATAGTGTAGGAGAAACCCATGACATTAAACTCAAGAATTGAGACCAATTGTTTGTGGATTTGTGTCCTTAAAAAAATGCAACAAAAACACATGCAACACAGTACCCATATTATTGGTAGATATGCCACCCGTGGATCTATATGAAAAAATTATAGTCATGCATAGGCACTATGGTGGGAATTTAAATCAAGAAAACTGCTTATGGATCTATGTGACCTTAACCACAATGTCAAACTAAGGCCTTCAACAAGAGACCCACATCATATGTAATATACTCAAAAACACAAAAAAATTAATAATGTTGTTGCTAGAACATGAGACCGGGTTTAAATTAAGAATACCTGTCTTCAACAATTTTCCTACAACTTCAATGCCACCATCCTTAATTTAAACCCTAACGGGAGGAAAAATTATGTCCACCACTAAAACTGGGAGAGGTAAATTGCATTCAATCAGATAGGTTGTTGGCAACAATGACAACAATAAAAGCATTATTATATTTTCATCAACATTCCAGCTTATAAATCTAGATGTGGATACTCAACCTCGAAAACAAGGCTCCTACACCACTTTTATGTGGAGAAACCATCAGGTCAATGATTTTGGTCTACAACTTGACAAGGCCCTCCAAGGCTTAAAGTGACTCCACCATGAATTTTTGGATGCATTCCATTTGTTGTTTGCGGTCCAAATTGCACAGATTTCCCATGCAAAAGTGTTGTTGGACCTTCATCCCCTACTAGTACATTTCAAAGCTTATGCCTGGAAAAGAAGGCATGGCTACAAAATGCACATTTTCTCTATGAGTAACTGCAGGATGATAATCTACAAGAGAGGTAGTGTGAGGAACACTTGAAGGTAATGGTTTCAAAACCCAGTGTCCAGGAGCAGTGATAATGGATGGAAAATGACCATTTGAGGAGGGGGTTTTGGGGACTTTATGCATTACACCACCAATCCTTAGGTGAGTAGGCTCATGAGGGTGTTGATTATTATCACTATTCATCCTTACACTTCCTAAATTATTACAGATAGAGGGACCACAATTTTCTCTTGCACTTAAATGAATACCATATTGTTGACCTAACTAAGTCTGGGTTAGTCAAGTCCAATGTTGGAAACTCATAGAATATTTGGCAGTAGTTCCAACATTCCAAGTCAATAATTTCAAGCACTATTCCCAGCCCTTGGTCAACTCATGCCATTAGTTTCGCAAACCATGCCATTATAGCTTCGTCAAGTCAAATCGTTCCCAGTTCATATACATTGAACCCATCAACTAATCTAGATATAGAATATGTATTAAAAAAACACACACATGAATGTAGATGGTGGAATACACATTGTAAATGCAACCTAGAAAGAAAATCAACTTATAGCTCAAGAACAGGCAAAACCTAGAAAGCTTAAGTCTTCCATTTGAAATATTGACACTAATTCACTTCTAGACAAGTCCCTCAATCCTGTCAGAAAAATTTCTATTATTTTGGACTCTTTAACAAAAAATGGTATCTATCTCTTTAGAGTATTTTCCAGAGTTAATAAATGTAAAGAAGCGAACAAGAGAATGTGGATCTTAGTCATTTTAATTTATTCTTCCAACAACAAATAATAATTGCAGAGAATGTTGCCACTTTTGTAATAATAGGCAAGGGAATTGTCAAACAGAGATTAAGGAACTAAAATTGAAAAAGGTATATTAAGGATACTTTGATAAATTTTCAATAAATATAAATGGCCATAGGGCACTGCTTCAAGTTTCAACATACCTTGGATATTCCTCACATGGAACTTTAGGACTATGTTATCGAGGACTAGTGGATCTTTGGAGGCCAAGTCTTGCTTGGTCAAATGAAGACCCTAACAGACTCTTGAAAGAAAATGAATTTTTACTTTTCAAGACCAACCACAGCATTACTCGGTTCTTGTAATCACCCAATTATTCCTACAAAGATACAAGGCAATTCCATCTTTCCTAGCATATGCTAAATTTATTGAATGGTTTGGATGATTGACAGTGTGAGAAAAGGTTTTGAATGCAGAGGAGGAATATTAGCAGGATGGCAGGAAAAAAATTTCTACCACTCTTTCAATCACCTTAGAAGACTTAACACATGATGACATGGGTATCATGCCATGCCTTTTTTCTACACTGGAAAAAGGAGATTCAACCAACATATGAAAAAATCCTAAGCGCAGATGGATACAATGGACTAGACTGTAGTTCTAATTTTCCTGAGAATGAGAGTAATAAGACACTCATTAATGAAGGGAAATCCTGACGATCCCTTAAGGTTCAAGAGACCAACGCTCCTATATATGATTTTGAATATGGTAGAAACTTTGGCGCCCATAATTATGTGCATCTTCAATCATCATTACCTATTAAATTTGAACAGAACAATGCAACATCTCATGTTTTTTCCTTTCACATTCATCCTACATATGCCATGGACTCCGATGAGGAATAAAAGAAGGCTGATCATATCATCAAGCCATTTTGTGAACCATACGAGACAAAGGCAGAAAGGTCCATTCCATTTGTTGAAGGCACCCTTATTGAAGTTGAATAGTCTTGTCATATTGAAAGAACAAACCAATATGTAGGAAAACAAGAGGACTTATGAAAACCCATAATTGATTAACTACACAGTGAGAAAAATCATTTCCAGGTTTGTCTCTTATTGTTCATAATTATGATAATTGATCTTCAAGGGAGTTTTTTCTCATAACTATAGATTATATTCAGGTAGGTTTAATTTCTCATATAAAACATCTCCCTGTTTGCAACACTGATGTTCATGGTTAGCATAAAATTGTTCCTATGTTTGATCCAGAAATGTTGGAACTTACGAACTTGAGGATAATGACTGATCTGTGGCTTGAATAAGTCAAGTATTAGCTCCCCTTAGATTTCCTTGAATAATGTCTGCCACAAAATTATGCTATATTTATCAATACCCTACCAGTCCAAGAGTACTCCCATATTGAATATGGGATCCTAAAGCTCGCTAAAATGATCCCAGCAAAATTCCCTCATCTAAGCCTAATTTATATGAATGTTTCATTCATGAATATGGGGTCACAACAAAATTAATAAGAGAAATACATTTAACAAATTTATGGATGATTTATCAGCATGCACATGGTTGAGCTATGGAAGGTTATTATTCATAAAGAAGCACCCAAATCCATACTAGAGTGATGAAGTTGATCATTTAGTGAAGACAAGAATGTCTCAAAGCTTAAGCATACCAAAAATTACAGCACTCCAGGGACAAACGAATGAAGCCATCAAACTATTTCGTGCAAGGGTTCAAAATTCAAGGTAATCTCCTTTGGCTCCAAGACACAGAGTGCATAGACTAAAATGGTTACCAAAAATTAGTATCCCCGGGAAAAGAATATGGTAGGAACTTCAAAGGGTTATAAATTATATCAATTAAAAAGAAGCTTCACAAAAAGGAAGCCATTCGTGTTTCAAGTTACATTACACATTCCAGAAGGGATCTTATAATTATAATGGGGATAAGGCAAAAGATTCACCTAATTTGAATGAGTTTTCCTGTCATACTAATAAGTCACTCAACCCCTTTGATTGTTATTTCCAGATAAATAAGCTCAAAGACTCCCCTCAAATCCTAGAATGTTATAATTATTACTTCCAAGAAAAATGAAGATATCTCTAATTCATTTCCTAAAAAACATGAATGATAAGGTAGAAGGACATACCAAGCCTTAAAAATTGACCCTGCCCAAAGCGTTGAGTTGGCCTAGAAACACCATATTGTTGATCTGACTAAGTCTTGGTCAGTCGAGTCGAGTGTTGGAAACTCACAAAATATTTGGTAATAGTTCCAACATTCCAAGTCAATAATGTCAAACACTATTCCCAACCCATGGTCAACTCATGAAATTAGTTTCCAAAACCATGCCATTATAACTTAGTCAAGTCAAATTGTTCAAAGTTCATATACATTGAACCCATCAACCAATCTAGATAGAGAAGATGTGCTTCAACAAAAACACATGAATTTAGAAGGTGGAATACACATGGTAAATGCAACCCAAAAAGAAAATCAACTTATAGCTTAAGAACATGTAGAACCTAGAAAGCTTAAGTCTTCCATTTGCAATATTGATGCTAATTCACTTCTAGACAAGTCCCTCAATCATGTGACACATATTTATATTATTTTGGACCCTTTAATAAAAAATGGTATTTGTCTCTTAAGAGTATTTTCCAGAGTCAATAAATGTAAATAAGCGAATAGGAGAATGTGGATCTTAGTCATTTTGCTTCATTCTTCCAACAACAAATAATAATTGTAGAGAATGTTTCCATTGTTGTAATACTCGACAAGGGCATTGTCATACAGAGAATAAGGAACTAATATTGAAAAATGTCTATTAAGGATACTTTGATATATGTTCAACAAAGATAAATGGTCATAGGGCATTGCTTCAAGTTTCAACAGACCTTGGATATTCCTCACATGGAACTTTATGACTATATTATCGAGGAGGAGTGGATATTTGGAGGCCATGTCTTGCTTGGTCAATTGAAGACGCTAACAGACTCTTGAAAGAAAATGAAATTTTACTTTTGAAGACCAGCCACACCATTACTCGATTCTTGTAATCACCCAATTCTTCTTATAAAGATACAAGGAAATTCCCTCTTTTCTAGCATATGCTAAATTTATTGAATGATTTGGATGATTGATAGTGTGAGAAAAGGTCATGAATGCAGAGGAGTAATATTAGCAAGAGTGTAGGAAACAAATTTCTACCACTCTTGCAATCACCCTAGAAGACTTAGCACATGATGACATGGGTATCATTCCATGCCTTTTTTCTACACTGGAAAAAGGAAATTCAACCAACATATGACAAAATCCTAAGTGCAGATTGAGATAATGAACTAGACTGTAGTTCTAGTTTTCCTAAGAATGAGAGTAATAAGACACTCATTAATGAAGGGAAATCATGAAGATCCCTTAAGGTTCAAGAGACCAACACTCCTATCTGGGATTTTGAATATGATAGAAACTTTGGCACACATAATTATGTGCATCTCCAATCATCATTAACTATTAAATTTGAACAGAACAGTTCAAGATCTGATATTTTTTCCTTTGATAGTCATCCTACATATGACATGGAATTTGATGAGGAATAAAAGAAGGTTGATCATATCATCAAGCTGTTTTGTGAACCATATGAGATAAAGGCAGAAAGGTCCATTCCATTTTTTTAAGGAATCCTTATTGAAGATGAATAGTCTTGTCATATTGAAATAACAAACCAATATCTAGGAAAACAAGAGGAATTATGCAAACCCATAATTGATTAACTACATAGTGAAGAAAATCATTTCCAGGTTTGTCTCTTATTGTTCATAGTATGATAATTGATCTTCAAAGGAGTTTCTTCTCCTAACTATAAATTATATTCAAGTAACTTTAATTTCTCATATAAAATATCTCCTTGTCTATGACAATGATGTTCATGGTCAGCATAAAAGTGTTCCTATGATTGATCCAGAAACCTTGGAACCTACGGACTTGAGGATAATGATAGATCTCTGGCTTGAATAAGTCAAGTATTAGCTCCCCCTCATATTTCATTGAATAATGTCTGCCGCAACTTGATTCTATATTTATCAATACCCTACCTGTCCAAGAGTATTCCCATCTTGAATATGGGATCCTAAAGCTCGCTAATAATATCCCAGCAAAATGCCATAATCTAAGACTAATTTATTTGAATGCTTCATTCATGAAGATGGAAAAATTTATAAGAGAAAGACCTGCAACAAATTTATGGATGATTTATCATCATGCACAGGGTTGAGCTGTGGAAGGTCATTATTCATAAAAAAGCACCCAAATCTATACCAGAGTGATGAAGTTGATAATTTAGTGAAGACAAGAATGTCTCAAAGCTTAAGCATACCACAAATTCCAGCACTCCAGGAAAAAATGAATGAAGCCATAAAACTATTGCTTGCAAGGGTTCAAACTTCAAGGTAATATCCTTTGGCTCCAAGACACAGAGTGCATAGACTATAATGGTTACCAAAAATTAGTATCCTTGTGAAAATAAGATGGTAGGAACTCCAAAGGGTTATAAATTAGCTCAATTAAAAAGAAGCTTCACAAATAGGAAGCCATTCATGTTTCAGGTTACCTTACATGTTCTAGAAGGGATCCTATAGCTATAATGAGGATAAGGCAACATATTCACCCAATTTGAATGAGTTTTCCTATCATACTAGTATGTCACTCAACCCATTTGATTATTATTTCCAGATAAATAAGCTCAAAGACTCCCCTCAAACCTTAGGATGTTATAATTATTACTTCCAAGAAAAATGAAGATAGCTCTAATTCATTTCCTAAAAAACATGAATGACAAGGTAGAAGGACATACAAAGCCTTAAAAATTGACCCTGCCCAAAGCGATAAGCTGGCCTAGAAACACCATATTGTTGACCTGACTAAGTCTGGGTCAGTCAAGTCCAATGTTGGAAACTCACATAATATTTGGCATTAGTTCCAACATTCCAAGTCAATAGAGCCAAACACTATTCTCAACCCTTGGTCAACTCAGGAAATTAGTTTCCCAAACCATGCCATTATAACTTAGTCAAGTCAAAATTTTCCCAATTCATATAAATTGAACCCATCAACGAATATAGATAAAGAAGATGTACTTCAACAAAAACACATGAATGTAGAAGGTGGAATACACATGGTAAATGAGACCCAGGGAGAAAATCAACTTACAGCTGAAGAACAGGCATAACCTAGAAAGCTTAAGTCTTCCATTTGCAATATTAAAGCTAATTCACTTCTAGACAACTCCCTCAATCCTATCACACAAATTTCTATTATTTTGGATTCTTTAATCAACAATGGTAGCTGTCTCTTAAGATTATTTTCCAGAGTCAATAAATGTAAAGAAGAGAATAAGAGAATGTGGATCTCAGTCATTTTGCTTCATTCTTCCAACAACAAATAATAATTGCAGAGAATGTTTCCACTGTTGTAATACTTGGCAAGGGAATTGTCATACAGAGATTAAGGAACTAAAATTGAAAAATGTCTATTAAGGATACTTTGATAAATTTTAAACAAAGATAAATGGTCATAGGGAATTGATTCAAGTTTCAAAAGACCTTGGATATTCCTTACATGGAACTTTAGGACTATATTATCAAGGAGGAGTGGATCTTTGGAGGCCATGTCTTGCTTGGTCAATTGAACACCATAACCGTCTCTTGAAAGAAAACAAATTTTTACTTTTGAAGACCAACCACACCATTACTCGGTTCTTGTAATCACCCAATTCTTCTTATAAAGATACAAGGAAATTCCATATTTCCTAGCATATGCTAAATTTATTGAATCATCAAGAAATGTTTGACTTATGAAATCTAACATTCCAATAATAATGGATAAGTTTACCTGGATTTTAGGAAATGGTAAAATATCAATATTTGGAAGAATAACATCATGGGTCACTAATTACTTGACTCTCAGGGATTTGACTCCTTTAAAGATATGATTGGACAGCAAGGAGAAAATTCCCTCTTTGATATCTCTACATTGGAAAAAGTTTTAGGATTATTAAGAGGGTGGGTTTTTGGGGCTCCACCTTCATACTTGTTACATTTTGTTACCTCAATGGAAAATAAATTGCATGGATGTGGCCTTAAGAACCTAGAGGAATCAGACTGTAGCGGGTGGGGTTTAGCTGAGTATTCAGTTAAGAAGATCTATCCCCAACAACTTTCTCGCTGTTTACTTCCCCACAAAGCCTCAATATGGAGCAAAATATGGCATTCAGATGTGTTGCCAAAGATTAATATTTTCTATTGGACCCTATCTTATGAAAAGATATTAACCTCAGAAAATATGAAAAGGAGAGGGATCCAAGGTCCCTCCCAGTGTGCTCTTTGCCTTTAGTTTGGAATCTTCTCATTGCCTATTTTTGGATTTCCATTTCACTATGGCGGCTTGGTTAGTGGTGGTAAATGGCCTTGAGATTCGGTTCAAGTAGTCAAATTCACTGAAGCAACTATTTTTGACGTGTCGCAGTTATGTCCACAATCATGTTGGCAGCTTCATATAACTCCACAACAGCTTCATATAACTCCACAAGAATTTTATCGGTGGAGTTAGAATAAAAAAGCCTTTATTTTTTGTTTTGATGGTGCCTTGAAACAAAACCCTGAACTGTCAAGAGTCGATGGGGTTCTCATTATTCTAAGAGCGAAGATAGCATGTCCCTATGGTGTTGCAAATATCGACATTGGGATATAGGAAACTTGGTCCTCCTCAAGATAGGAGAATTCCCTATTTTATGTAACATTTCTCACAATTAATAAAAATATGAATTATATTAAAGCTAATCATCTCAATATACTTGATGGCCTTCTTATCTGTAAGGGAAATCTGATCCTAGTTGAACCTTCAATTCATTTACTAGTAATACACAATATTATTACACCAAATTCTACAACATACCTTATCTAGAATATGGGAGACAAAAGACACAAGAATGATGCATATAACCCTTAAATACAACATTAATGTTTATACTGAGGCATTTCAGCTCAAAAATCTCCTTTTCCACCCTCAACTAAAATGTTTTCACATGCAGATGCCGTTATTGGCAGCCTAAGAGAAGGGAATTTTGATGAAACCAAGTTACATAGTGTTCCAGGTAATTTCCTTGCAATCAATACGATTGAAATGTCATTGGGGAGCACATATATAGAGAAAAAAAATTATACCCATGGACCATAAAAATAAGGCAATAATTAATGTATTTTAAGCATATGCTAAGAGTCCTTCATAACATCCAAGCAAGCATTGGTGCTTTCTATAGTAAATATCTACTTGATAACCAGAACATTGAATAAGAGTCCAAGAGAAATGAAAAGTAATATGCATAACAAAAGAAAAAAGGCCATAAACCTAAAAGAGAAAAACTTTGGAAGATATTACACAACATTCTACACAAATCACTCAATGTCCTTCCTTAGGACTTGATACACATTGAGAAACAGTCCAAATCAATCAACACCATTAAAATGTAACTAGAGAGAACATATAAAA
The DNA here is from genome assembly GCA_034641835.2 of Pinus albicaulis. Lineage (NCBI taxonomy): Eukaryota > Viridiplantae > Streptophyta > Pinopsida > Pinales > Pinaceae > Pinus > Pinus albicaulis. The sequence goes on from CM076575.1 coordinate 1,247,824,364, forward strand.
GACAACAAACGACAACCATGGACCATAAAAAGTAGTTTTAATATATAAAATCGGGTAAAAACATAATCTGGTGAAAGTCATAGGCCTGAAGTAATATAAATGACAAAGAAAATTAACATTATTAAAGCACGTTCTCAGATTCCTATGCAATTTCTAGGCAAGCCTCGCTGCACTCTACATCAATTATCTCCCAAATGACATGAACATGGAATAAGAGTCCCACAAGATTATGAAAATTGATATGCATGACCGAACAAGAGTATACCCTTAAAAAGAAAACCTTCAAGCAATCCACAACACTCTTCAAACATTGTTGAATGTCCTGCCTTGGCAATTTATATGGATTAATTAACAACCCAAATCAATGGATTGAAATGGATAAAATGACCAAACAAAGCGACAATTCCTAAAAGGATAGGTCTTTAGAATATTCTTGTATGAAAACAACATGGAACTTCCACACTAAAACTCACATTTAGGAAAATCCCAATGAAAAAATATTAATGGACTTGCAATTTCTCTACAAAATTTTCCAAATTTTGAATTTATCCAAAAATTTTCTACCTTCAGTGCTGAAGCAACACGATAAAGCATATTTCACTAATTTCATATGAGTAAATTATAACAGTATCCAACTTGCATAATTAGCTAGACCATCTACACAATGACAAGCATATGAAATTCCAAATTGCCGACAGAAACTTATCCATATTGAAAATGAAAAATTCAATCATCCCACCCACAAACTAAATAAACTAATGTTGTAAAGAGGAAAAAATCATCATTGCGCATCAATAATTCACCAAAGTAGAAACCTACAATTTGAGTAACTCTGACCTATGACCAAACCCATGGAAAATCAAATTAAAGTTGACCCTGGATGGATTCAAAGATTCACTAAATCCATGGTTGAAGGGATCATTCTAGTGAATTCAACCTAAAAAAGTATCTCAAATTTCATGCACATAGTTTGTCATGTATCAAAATCACAATTGAGAACTGTGTTATGGACGTGCTTAAAATCAAGATTTTAAGCACTCCACAGTGCAACCTACTTGCACTATACATAATTTAGGTTGCATTTTAATTTGTTGCACTAATTTAGCACAAGCCCTTCATATCAGTCACACCCAGTTCAATTCAAAATTGGCAGACTGAAGTGTACGATAAACTCATCTAATGGTTACACATGGAAACCCAAAAATCATTAAGGATCACCATCTTCTTCTCTATCTCTTCAGCAACACCTGTACAATAACGTTCTATTAGATATGAGAAAAAGGGACATGAAATAATTCACCTTCCCTTTGGTTGTAATATTTATAACACAATTTCGAATAGTAAAAGGGTTAAGTTGGATTCATATAGTTAGTAGGCTATGGGATAGTTAGTGTTGATATAAAGCTTCATGTTGTTCATATAATGTTGTACAAGCTTATTCTTTAAATGAGAATTACTAGTTGAGCCACTACCCGATTTATCATGTCATTTCTTGAAATCATTTTATTTGTTTGTATTTCTTAAGTAATTGTTGCACTTATTTTTAAGGACTATGTATATAAGATTTATTCATTGTAATTATTGTGGATGTGCTGCTTCTGGTAGCATGCAATTGGAATCAATTTGGTATCAAAGAATTGTTTTGCAAGAAGTTGCTAAATATTATACATATTTATGGAAAAGACTCATTCTCAAAGAACGAAGTAAATGGAGGAAGAAATGCAGTCCCATTGAACTACTTAAGAGTCAAATCCAATGTTTCCAAATATGAATATGAAGATTGAGTCTATGGATTGAACGTTAACTAATATCACCTATTTGCTGTAGAATTTAACATCACGTGTTGAAAATTTACATTCTTCTATCTTCTAGAAACCCTTTAGAAGTAATTTCAAAATAAAAATCAGGTAGTATTGGAGGAGGCTTGCTAATGATTCTGGGTTCCTCTCTCAAAGTGGGAATGAATGTGGAGATTTCATCCCACAATGATCAGATGGAATTCTTGTAATTGGACAATTGGATGTGTTAGTTGGTTTCCTTTTATGAACTACAATAATTCATGTGTGAAGCTTTAAAGTTTCCTTTGCAAAGTTATTCATGCAATGTGCATGAAGAAGATTTTCTATGTGAGAATTTACGTGATAATAGAGTGACCCTCAATGCCGCATAAACCATGACATGGAATAGATTCAACATCACACTACCAAGAATAAATTAATCTTTTTGATTATCATATGGCGCAACACCAATAGAGGAAATACAGGTCCAAAAAAATAGTAAATTCCAACATCAGAAGTCCAACCACTATACAATTTAGCAAGATGTGATGGACCAAAAAGAAAAACTAGCAACCAAGGTCATTGGTGGGCTAATTGAATCAATTTAGATAGAGTTTGAGATGCTCGACATTTGCACTCTTGCATATGCCTGTCAAAAATCTAGGTTAACAGAGGCTACGAACAATTGGAGGAAGATTAATAATGTTGTTGCCACTAATTCCAATTAAGGAAAGATGACCATTGCAAACGATGGTATGACTATCAAGCCATTCAACAAAATTTTGTAGCAGAAGACCAACACCACATTAAGGAAGACAAATTTTCCCTTTTATCACTATCGATAAGTGAAATGCACATTCCAAAGATGGATGTTTGACACTACATTATAAAGAAGCATCAATTGCCGATCATGATAGAGTAAGGAGTGAAATAGATATCGATATCTAACAGTGTGATGGATTGAATCTCTTTGATGGAAATTGTACATCCTAGTTACACAAAGAGTTGGAAACTATTCTCCATTAATATCCAACTCGGGAAGGATCTTGTGACTTTAGTGTTTGACACTGGAAACCAATGAGACACCATCTCCAAAGCAGTGATAAAGAAGCATAATTTACGTCCAATCATGCATAATTAACCCTAGCCATTGGTTTTTCTTAGCAAGAACAAGTACTTGTTGAATGTGCATGTAAAAGTGGATGAACTCCCCCATCACAATAGATAATGTAGATGAAGTGGATTTTAATTTTGGTTCATTCGATGTCTACGATATGATATTAAACTATTCATATCTTTGGGCTTGAAATAGTCTATCGTCAATGCCTAAACAAAGCCTAGTAAAAAAAGGCCAAAGATACTCAATGACTACAAAAAAAAAATCCAACTCCCTTGGTGTTAATTCAACCACTAAAGGTTAGAGGCTAATAAAAAGCTTCAATACAGTTTTATTTAATAGCCTTGTGATCATAGGATAGTGCCACTCTCCAGTGGTCAACCAACAAAAAATATCCTAGGGCTTTGTTACATGCATATCCAGCACGTATGAGAAGTTAGAAGAAAAAAATGAGTTGGACAAGTTATTGTAGCACTATTTCAAGTTGTTATGGGAACTACAAAGGATGCCTCCAAGCCATGCAGTCCAACACATCAATGAGTTGCAACAATTTTTTTGTGTTATTGAATGAGTTACTGTGCAGGGATTTGTTGTTGGAAAGATAGGAGATTACATTGTATTCATTGTCATGCACCAAGAACCCAATCGATTACATTCATGAAGGTAATTATATTAGTAAGATTAACCTAAATTTTGCGTACAACTAAATCTATATCAAGCTCGAAGATATATGAAAGAAAATTTTGAGCCACGACAAGGATTTTTTCAATGGTTGGTGAAGTTGTTCGATATAATTTGTGCCCCTATGACATTCACAAGGATATTGAACAAAGTGCTCACATTGTATCTTAACTATTTTGTGATTGTCTACTTGAATAACAAAATAGTTTTTAGTAAAACTTGGGAGTACCATTTGAAACACTTGGATCAAATATTATCAGTATTATGAATAGAAAAGGAATTAATAAATATAAAGCAACATACATTCAAGCATACAGAACTAGTGCATATTAGATTTTGCAAGAACCAATATTGATTCAACATTTCTCTAAAAAATATTTCAGCTATTTCCAACTGAGCACTACTAAAGAACATTCACAACCTACAAAGCTTCATGGAAATGGAAAATTATCTAAAGATATTTCTTGTGTAGTTTTCTAATGTCAAACACCCTCTTAAAGCACTAAAATGACCAATTCAATTTTAGTTAGGGAAATTCACGCCAAATATTGTTCAAAGAGATCAAGTGTCAAGTTGTGACTACTACTATTATTTCCTTACCTCACATTAAACAATCCCTCGATATCAACATGGATTCTTGGCAAAATTCCATGGGTAAATCATTGGTGCAACATGAAGACTAGTTGCACACCACTCCAATACTCTTTAAAGCATTCTTAATTACACAATATATGACTAAGAGATGTACACATTGGTTCAAACAACACATCATTATATACATTGTTTGAGTGGAAAAGATATCGTCATTCATAGCAATAAAAAGTCTCACCAATCCTTTAAATATTGAACAAGATCAAGAATGCACAACACATTAAGTGGTCTAGTTATTTTCATTTCAATTGTGTTGAAAAGGAAGAATGAGTAAACTAGAACATTACCTTCCATGACCACTAGAAATCGGATTGATAGTGTTGATAATAAATTCATAAGAAGTTGTTACCTTCATAAAATTTCAAAGCCAACAAAACAAAAATTGGGAAAGTATACTCTACTTTTGATCCTAAGTAGACCATGAGAGTCAATCTCAATAGTTTTCCTTTAGGTTTGTTGACAAATTGTAGGGGCAATGACTATCTGATGCTAGTTGTGGATGGCTCAATAAAATGAGACATACTCCCATATACAGAGGCACACAAAGGGTTTTAACCTTCAACCAAGATCCCAATCAAATTAAAAAAACACATTGAATTGCAAGTAGGTAACATGTACTTGAACCCTGAACCTTGTCAACTCAAAATTAAAAAAAAAACTCCTCAGTATTCTACGTTGGAAAAGATCAAAGTACTTATGACCATTTATAACTGAAAACAGACCATTTAATTTTGTTTGTGCAAGAACGTCTGATCTAGTTAATATTTTCAAAGACCCAAACTCAAAAGAATGCATGGAAGCTTTTACAGACTTTTGTGAGAGCTCGCATGTCTACAATGTAGACAAAACTGACTACACCAGGCTCTATATAATGTTGTAATAGAATTTGCTCACATGCATACCAATTGACATTGGGCCTATCCCTTAGTTGCTCAGATCTCCACAACCACTTTAGAATTGAAATTATTATTTCGTCTAATGAAAAGTCCAATATGAATCACATGCCGAAAAAATGCATACACATGTAAAATCTCTTGTTTAATCAGATTGACCCGCAACTACATCAATTAGAAATAGTTTCCAGTGCAGGCTCCAGCGTATGACCATCAAGAGCATGCATTGTTGTTAACAATGAGAGTAGCAATAGCTCATTCTATAATCTGTTTTCTGGGGCTTTTTAAAGTATAAAAACAAATGAGCGTAGAACAGAGTGCACATATAATGGTTGTGGGGCGATTCCCCATCGTATATGCACATTTAGGGTAGGAAAAGGCAGGGAAGGTAGATAATCTGCCCTTTAATTCGATTGATTCTTCATATAAAATTCATAAATCTTTATACAGCCTACCAGATCTGATATTTTGTAATGAATAAAATTACACACGAAATCCTTCTTTGGTGGTCCAAGTTCGAGTAGTACATACCTGAGTAACTTTGGCAGAGGTAACCCATATCAAAACCACAACGCCAATAAGCACCAACCCTGCTCGGTATTGCCAATATTTCCAATCCACCAGCCCTTCTCTGTATTCCCATTATTGCCAATACATTATTAAGATGAGGAATTTCTTCTTGTTGGTCCTGATGGTGATATTCTAAATAACCCACACAAAGGGATTTACTTTCACTTTAATAATTTCTATCCTTAATGCTATATCTTTTACCATACATTTGACTTCCTTTGTAATAGTTTTTTCTTTCTTGCATCATTGATCATGGGCCTTATGGTTTTTTTTCGTAAATATTTTGAGTTGGATCATCAATCCCTATGAGAGCAGATCCTTCAGCACCAACTCTTAAATAACTAAGTTAGCATCGATACATATACATACTTGTAACATTAAGCACCAGGCATACTAGTACTCAAAGCACTAGATGTAGTAGCTCTCATCCGACGACTCTACTACTTGGGCTCTCCTACTTGTGTTACTCTCTCTTCTCTGGATAAGAACAAATATCTCCTTTCTTCTTACTTTTTCTTTGTGTAGATTACATAGATTGATGATCTGTACTAGACAAGCTTTTGGTTCAATTGGTTCAATGGATAAAATTGTAGCTTTTGATCAGGTAACATGGTCGGTTATGAGTAAACAGATTAAAGATAAATAAATCGATCTTTAACTGGAAGGGATGCAATGACTCTTTAAGAATACTCTTTTTCAGATAAGGATGGAATACAGGATCAGAAATAATCGCTTAAATTAGCCGAAAAGAAGTTACCCTCCCTTTTTTAGAGCTATATTTAGAATATTGCATACTAAATAATAACTACTCCTCCAACCCACAAGGCTCCCCCAACCAAGTAATTGGTAATTTCCAATTAATAGAAAGCAATGACCCTCCTAAATCTCCTACCAAATAACCAAAGATCGAAACACCAGTGCTCTGACAATTGTCTGCCTTGATTATTTGCACAGTTGTGATAGTAATACTCTGAACACACCAAATTTAATATTCCCGTGTATGGCCAAACCAAAATTCTCAAGTTAGTACAAATGCACGCGAATTTCATATGTCCAAATATTTAAATTACCAATGCATGAAATAATTATATATTATAAACTAATTATATATTATAAACTATTATATATAGTGTAGTAGACCAATGGTACAATGGCATGAGAAGAAGGATTAGTATAAAATTATTATATAGTTTGAGGTGGTCTAATGGTTAAGAGTGTGTGTTTCCTTTCAATAAATCATGTGTTTAAAACTAGAGGGGGTAAAGTATGTATGTCTTCGTAGACTTAGTAGTCAAATCATTGCCCGAAGGTGGATCCCTTGTTCCACAAACAAGTGTTCTCATACACCAATTTGGAGTCAATATTTATATCAATTGACCATGTATAAATCAACATACTTTGAATTCAAATTAATGAAATCAATCTCTATGAATCTAGTGCAATAATCATCCACGGTATCTAACAATGCCACAAAAAACCCATAACAAATAGTGTGTCCACAATTAAAAATTACTAACATAAATGAATAATTCATATAATTGTTTTACTTGTTATTTGGTCATATTTGTATTCTTGGACTATAATAGTCATTTACGTTAATCATTATTAATTTTATTTATTTATTATCTAGTCATATATTTTAATCCTAAAATATATTAGTAATTTAAGTTGGTCGTTTTTAGTTTAGTCACTTATTATCTAGTCGTATATTTTATTCCTAGAATAAATTAGTCATTTAAGTTAGTCATTTTTAGTTCGACACTTAAAATTGCTCCAATTTAGTAGTATTTCACTTGAAATAATTGCGGTGACTAACATTTTTAGTCACCTAGTCACTAATTTCATCATTTTTTGCTAGTGAAGTAAATCTTCTAAAATGAATTTTTAAAATGAGTTTTTGTCTAACTTTTAAAATGAATTCTTTTTGCAGGACTTGGAAGGAAATATTTTGAGCTTCATTTCATTTTTATAAGACATTTTTTTCGCTGATTTTTTAAAGCAAGTGTTTTGGATTGAAGCATTTATTTTTTGCAAAATTTTTAAAGCGAGTTTTTTTTTTTTTAATTAAACCATTTGTGATGTTTATTTTTTAATTGAGTTTTTGTCTAAATTTTTGAAGGAATTGTTTTGACCTTCATACTCAATTATCATGGGAAATCGAAGGAATTGCGTGAGAAAATATGATCGAACAAGAGACCCTGAGGAACGTAGAGAATAGGGGAGAGAATCTCGCAAAATAAAGAGATAAGAACTCTCAAATATTGAAAGGGAAAATCAACCTCAACTAGAAGTTGAAGCAGGTATGTAAATGTAAATATTATGAATTTTATATTTAAAATTTTCCTAGTGTAAAATGTGAAGCTTAATTTTTATTTGATGAAATAATTTGGAAAATATTTTGCAATGTAAACAAAGAGAGATATTCATCAAAACATTGATGATGAGATACAAAATTTTGAGAGAGAAAGTGAAAGAGATATTAAACCAATGATTGAAGATGGTGAAAATGTTGAAAGAAATTCAAGTGAAGAAATTGAATCACAAGGTATATGTGTGTGTGCGTGTGTGTTGAACACATGCACCTATTGCTGAAATTATACATATTTATTAATTTAGTTATTTATTGAATATATAAACTTATTATGTACTAGTAATTCGAATATCTACACATGAAATCATTGTCGATGATGAGATGTTAGAAAATGTTGACACTCACACATATGCAGATAAAAGAGATGACCATGTTATACGATACCGTGTTAATCACATTTTTTATACGTACTTCATAAAGGAAAATGTGGCAGTTCAAGCCCAATTATTGAAAGGTCTCCTATCATTAAGGAAATTAAAATAAGCTACGACTTTATTGGGTATTCGAAAATAAAAAAAAAAAAAGATAAAAAAATGAAGGAATATGTGATACAAAATACAAATAGTGCTATAAATTCAATTAGAATATATAGACAGAAAAAAGTTTCAGTTGCACGTAGAGCAATACATATGGCAGTGGTATCATCAAGTACTAAAGAGAATCTCTTGGTAAAAACTATGGCACGAGCATTAGGAACCTCACAAAAAGCTTTGCACAAACATAAAAAATTTCATCTGCAAATAGATGTAAATGATGAAATCGCTTGTTAGAGAGCTATTTGTAGGCAACCATACAAATATAGACTTGGAGAAATTGTAAAAAAAAACAAGTATGAATATTGGAAGAAAAATTCTCGTGTTTCACCAAATGAAAGGGATGTGATGCGAAGAAGAAAAACACCAAATCAGAATGAAACACATCCAAAAATTTTCTTGGACACCACTCAAATAGAGTTATTCAACAAGTTCAAAGAAGAGAATCATGAAATTTATGTCTCAATCAGTGCTTTTGTGCAACAAAAACTGTTGTATGTAAAACCTCACCGTACGCGACACTTGTTGTTGTCGTTATCATGTGGAATTTCAGTTATATTATGACACACTCCTTAATTTTGGTAGAAAATTTTGAAAACATTCACCTCCTCCTTCCACTATCCATGATTTCATATCTCAAATTCTATGTGAAAGAGAAAGCGATGAATTATTTTACAAAAAGAAATGTGTTGGTGGTAAAAAATGCGATGATTGTGGAAATTTGACTAAATTTAAAAAAAAATATTGTACTGATATAAATGATCAATCATTGTCCAACATGAAAGTGAAATGGAAGACTTATGGATATATCCATACATCGATTCAAGGTTCAAATAGTGCTAAAAGAATTGAATTACAAGAAGAAAAGATTTTTGTGATAGATTTTTTGAGAAAGTGAGGCAGAAATTTATAAATACACCAAGCATTCCCATATAGCTCGATGACAGGACTTGCAATTCAAAAAATCCCGTGAAGTTTTTCCACCAGGGACCATTTTGTCAGTAATTGATTTTGCAGAAAACTACACATTTGTTCGACAAAAAGAAATTCAGAGTGAATACTATCATTTTGACCAAATCTCCATGCTCCTCCATAATATATATAGACACGCTGAACAAAATATTGATCATATAGAAAGCACTAGTGAAAATCAACATGTTATTAAAGAATATCACTTTTATATCAGTGACGATTGTACAAATGATACATATTTTGTACAACACTGTTTTGGAAAGATTTATAACTCCTTGAAAAGTCATGGAATAAAATTCAATGAACATTGGATATGGCCAGATGGATGCGCAGGTCAATTCAAATCTTCATGATCATTCTTTTGGTTATGTTGTCCTCATATGAAAACCTACATTAAACATTGTTGGAATTTCTTTGAGACTGGTCATGGAAAAGGAGAACATGACGATGCAGGGGCATGCATAAAAAGAGCACTTTGAAGATAAAAAATGGACCCCTCTGCAAACCGACTTGTGGACGCTAAAGAAGTTTTTCAATGGTGCATTGCTGCACTAATCCATGAGGCTCACCGATAAAGGGAAGTGCAAAGGTACATTCAATTTAATTTTTATTGGATATCCAATTTTAAACAGTGTACATTTATCACAATAATTATCTTTGATGGTATTTTGATATCATATTTACATTCTTCTTTGAATTTTCCATATAGGTTTTTTTGGCATATTAGGGTTGAAGATGTAGATAGATCGATTGGAAATGACGTTGAAACAATAAAAGGGACTTGTAAATTACATTCAATTAAAACAAAGTTGTCCACAAATTTGTTTTCATTGGATAAAAGAAAATATTCTTGTTTTTGTCATGTTTACATAGACAACACAAAATCCATTGATGTTTGTGAAAAAAAAATATATGTAAAAGATTGGAAATATACAAAGCTAAATACAAAGGAGAAAATTTTCGTTGCAATGTTTGAAGAAATGAAATCACAGAAGACTACAATATCATCTGATGTTGATCGAGTTTTTGATCTTGTTAGAGAAGGTAATATTTGAGTTGCTTTCAAATGATAGAGATCTAGAATAGATACTAAAATTATTTTAAAGTTAATTTTTCATGTTAATTATGATCTAAATTTAATTACATAAGTTTGTTTTATTGTGCAGGAGATGTTTTTGATGTAATTTCACCTACTATCAATGATGAAAATGTGAATTATTATTTGATGTGTTGCACTGAACGAAAGATGAAATTATTAGAAAACTATTTTGATCACGACTTTCCATATGATAGAGGTTTTATCATACTGAAAGGTTATTTTTCAATACAAACTAATCAAAGTGGGGATTTTGTTTACTTTGAAGACTATGAACGTGATGTCATAAGTTGTCAATATGGTCACTTGGTGTGTGCAGCTCGCATAGGGTTGATATAGGTTCAATCAAAGAAAAAAACAAAAATTAAGAAATGGAAAATGTCAAAATCCGATCATGAACGGATCATTGAAGATGTCATTCTATTGGAATTTTTTTGATTGAACTGCCTAACAATTTCTTCTCTTTGGATTCATTTTTTAGAAGTTCCATAACTCAACTAAAAATTGAACTACCTTGTTATGTTATCTATGCAAGTGTTTGCACATGTACATTGTTTTCATACATGCACACTAGTATTAACTGAAAGTAGCTTTTCTATGTGCATTGATGAAAAATGTTGCACGTACTGGATATATATGTTTTATAATTAAATTAACTGAAAGTAGCTTTTCTATGTGCATTGATGAAAAATGTTGCATGTACTTGATATATATGTTCTAGAATGAAATTAACTGAAAGTAGCTTTTCTATGTGCATTGATGAAAAAAGTTGCACATACTAGATATATATGTCCTAGAATGCAATTAACTGAAAGTAGCTTTTATGTGTGCATTGATGAAAAATGATACACGTACTGTATATATATTTTCTAGAATTCAATTAACTGAAAGTAGCATTGCTATGTGCATTGATGAAATTTTTTGCAAGTATTGGATATATATGTTCTAGAATGAAATTAACTGAAAGTAGATTTTCTATGTGCATTGATGCAAAATGTTGCATGTACTGGATATATATGTTCTAGAATGCAATTAAATGAAAGTAGCTTTTCTATGCGCATTGATGAAAAATGTCACACGTACTGGATATATATGTTCTAGAATGAAATTAATGGAAAGTAACTTTTCTATGTGCATTGATGAAAAATGTTGCACGTACTAGATATATATACATTATAGAATGAAATTTTAAATTTTTTATGATTGTTTGACACATCTAACAAGACCTAGAATATTATGATTGTTTATATATATGTGTGTGTGTGTGTGTGTATTGTACTTCAATCGTTTTAACATATATATATATTTAAACATACAACTTAAATCATTTTTATGTACATATATTCATGTGAACTTTTTTTTTTTGGAAAACGACAACTTGAATTTTAAAAATAAAACATTATAGCACAACAATAATTCACACATGCCAAATGTAGTTCAACTATCCAATAAAAACAAAACATTATATCGTACAATCACATGCCAAATGTAGTTCAACCATCCAAAACTTGAGTTTTAAAAACAAAACATTATATCACAACATTACTAAACATGCCAAATGTAGTTCAACTATCCAATAAAAACAAAACATTAAATATCACAATCACATTCCAAATTTAGTTCAACCATCTAAAACTTGAGTTTTAAAAACAAAACAAATTATATCACAACATTAATTCACATGCCAAATTTAGTTCAACTATCCAATAAAAAACAAAACATTATATTATGCCAAATGTAGTTTAACTATCCAATAAAAACAAAACATTATATTGTGCAATCACATGCCAAATGTAGTTCAACCATCCAAAACTTGAGTTTTAAAAACAAAACAAATTATAACACAACATTACTTCACATTCCAAATGTAGTTCAACTATCAAATAAAAACAAACCATTATATTACATTCACATGTACCAATTGTAGTTCACATAAAATATGTCCAAAATTTGTATCTCACAAGTATCAAGTATAAGTATCAGCTTATATATGACTGCATCTAGATAAGACTATATATAAAAAAGTAAATTTAAGACTAAATATATTGAAAATGTAATGTTGCACATGAATGAGCATCATCCATCAAATAGTGCATGTGCATCATCCATCAAATATAGATGGATGTAGTGTCTCTCCCAACAAAGTCATGATCATCGAGCTATCCGGCGAAGCATGGGGAACTTGTACACAATGTGTACAAACATTAAAATTTAATGTTTTAAAATTGAATGAGAATATATAGAACTTAATGTAAAAAAAAATGTAAAAAAAATTATGCAACACCTCATGAGGTTCCCTCTCCATTTGTTGCTCGTCTACTAAAACTTCCCCCACTCGAACATCTTCAAAAATAAACTGTACCATATTCATATATATATATATTAAAAAAATTTAAGTGAAAATGCATATATAAAATTATTTTCAATAATATTAAAAAAAAATTTAGACAACTTGTTCAAATGGTTGAAATGGTGTGGATGTTCCTTTCTCCGTCATACACTCCATTACTAGAGTCCGTGGAGAAAAGAAATCCTCTCTAGGAACCTAAAATTCAAAAATTTTAAAAGTATAAAATAACTCAAGATCTAGATCTCAATTGATAATAAAAATTTTGAACTTCAATTTATAACTTATAACTTAATAACATATATTTAAGTGAAAAATTGAATACTTGTGCTGGTTGATTTGGCACATCTCCTAAGAGAGGCTCCAAAAGAAAATCTCCAAAAACCTAAAATTCAAAAAATTTAAAATGACTCAAGATCTACATCTCAATTTATAATAAAAATTTTGAACTTCAATTTATAACTTATAAATTAAAAACATATATTTAAGTGAAAAATTTAATACTTGTGCTGGTGGATTTGGCACATCTCCTAAGAGTGGCTCGAAAAGAAAATCTCCAAAAACCTAAAATTCAAAAAATTTAAAATAACTCAAAATCTAGATATCTCATTTTTTAATGGAACTTTTCGAGTTGGAATATATTTAACTTAAAAACATATTTAAAAGTGAAAAATTGTTCATACTTGAGATGGTGAATTTGGTAGATCTCCCAAGGAAGAAGAAGGTATCGCCATCCCAAAAACAATGGACGGAATCAGAATCTGTTAAAAAATTTTATTATATATATACATGTACATGTGTGCACAATTATTTATTTTAAAAATATCTCATCATGTTTATATATATAATAACAGATAAAAAATAATTGTACATCATCGCGTTCACTTAAAAAACACTAACATTTGCCAACATATCTTGATGGTGAGAACCATCTTGATTATGTGATTGATGGTGAGACCCATGTTGATTGTTTGAACCTGAGGCTCTGACTGTGATATTAACATATTCTTCATTCATCAAGTGTGACAACTGTAAATGGTGTTAACATATAATGATATAATTTTGTTAGATTAATGTATACACATAAATTTATGTATATATATATATATATATATATATATATATATATATGTATTTATTACAAATTGTACAAGTGTTAAAATAATCACCCTTACCATTGACACATACCATTCCCATGCCCTCTTGCTCATGAATCATTAGGTCCTGCCAACCATTGCGACAATTCTTTGCATATGTTCTGAGATCTTCAACACTCATGTTGTCTATCTCTTCATCTGTATAATACAAAAAATTAGCGCGTGCATTCTCAAGTGCTCTTTGTCAATTCAGAAAAACATCAAATCCACCCAATCCAATCTGAACATTGTCAATAATGGCATCCCTTGCTTCTCAACTAATTTGAGAAGTGACATCCATCTCTGACTGAAAATTTTCGACACGAAGAGTTAGACTAACCAATGGTGGCTCAGGGCGAGGAAACTCAACATCATGCCTAGCGCCCCTATAGTCACACAATCGACCTTTCCCAGTACGAAAAAATTTGGAGGGAAATTCATTGTAATTGGGTTTCAAATGAAAAAGGAATTCTTCATAAAATAAATTTTCAAAATAATGCGGAACCTCGTCATTCCATTGGAGTCTTCCATAGGCTGCAAGGTTTCTATCATAGAAATAGTGAGCTATATGAGGGTGCTTGAAATATTGCACCTTCAACATCTTTATTTTTAATCCTTCTTTGAAATTAAACATAGACTTGGCCATTTCTGTTGTAACTCTTTGTTTAACAACCTCCCATTTATTGGGACCCATCACTATTTTCTTTCTTTTTCTCATCACTTCTACAAAAGTATCAGTGGTTGGCCCAATCTTTAGGTACACATCTACTAGTTCGCTTAAAGAGTGAGTAACTATTTCGATGCTTTGTCGACTCTCAGCAGGGAGATTCAAAGCCACGAGATCTCTCTTCAATTTTGCATGAATATTTTGACACCTTTTTAAGGTGAATTTCTTCATGTTTGATTCCCAAGGTATATCGGAAAAGTTAGATGGATAAGTCATGGTTGGTGTACAACCTTCTTCTTGAATCACACGTTTTGTCCTACGTCTTTTTCGAGCAACATTTTCAACCTATGCATCAATATATAAAATTTTGTATGTTAAATAAAAACATGTAAACAAATTTGTACAAATTGAATGAAAATAATATTCAAATTGATGGCCACCTCGATATGGTTGGCTAACATCTTGCCCGCCCTGAGATTATTGAGAATCGGGAGGATCACTGATTGGTTGAGAACTAATACGGCCATCTGTTGATTGGCCTCTGGGGGAATACATATCACCACCTTCACACAATTTGCCAGCACGTATTGATGTCCCTCCAAGGGAATGTGTACCACCACTAACCTCACGAGACAAGAGGGAAGCTTCATAAAACAATATGAAGTTATAATAAATTCAAAAATACATTCACACATAAAAATACATGTACATATTCATTGATTAAAATGTGTGAACCATACCATTATTGCGTGAACCATGGCCATGCTCTATTGATGGAGTAGACACCCTTGTCCTCCTACCTCCTAAAAAATAAAAAAATGAAACTTATTAACAACTAATTTAACTCACAAAATTGATAAAATATCAATACAATTCCATATGTAAACACATGTATGTATATTTATGGAGATAAGATTATATTTAAATACCATGAACATCGCTCGATCCCTGATCCCCCTCTCTTGTAGAGATATGGGATTCTGTTGATCTTTGCCTTTCATCCTGCATGATATATATATATATATATATATATATATATATATGATGGACATTTACAATTATTTTTAAATTACTATTTAAAATAAATTCAAAATAAATTTAAAAAAATTAATGTAATTTAGTGTACACGAATTATGTAAAACACAACTTTCAAAGCACTAATGGATGTGTGAAACTCAATTTAAGCAAAATTTGTATAAAAATGTTAAGTTCAGAAAATTGCGCTTTACATGGTGGGAGCACACTTGGTATATAATTGAGAGCATGGTGGGATCACACTTGGTATGTAATTAAAGAAAAGACATGGTCATTAAAAAAGGAGCGTGAAACTCCATTTAAACAAAAAATTGTTGAAGTCCTCAAATTTAATTTTATAAAAATGTGAAGTTCACCACTTGTTGCAAATATGATGTTCACCAAGTTGCGCTTTACATGGTGGGAGCAGACTTGGTATATAATTGAAAAAAACACATGGCCTTTAAAAAAGACGCATTTATAAGTACAAAACACACACATATCTACGATATTTTATAGTGTCCATCAATAAATTTTGAAGGAGAGCATCTCAACACTAATTCATCTTCAAGAGATGAATCTTGAATTTTTGAAGAAGAGTGCCTCAAAAATAATTCATCTTTGAGAGATGAATCTTGAATTGGAATTGCCCCATATAATACTAATTCATTTTTTATATATGAATCTTGAATTGGCAGGTGCTCTGTGCAATAGATCAATAGACATATTATTAACATTTGTGTAATGTCTTATACTAAAAAAATTAAATTGACTAACAATATTGTTTGCTTTTCCATGCAGTTGTTTTAGCCTCTCCTTCTTAACATGGTACATGCCTTTCATCTGGTTGCAAACAAGTTTAGAATTGGTTAAAACTACAATTCCATTTGATCCATACTCACTTGCTGTTCCCAAGCCTTCTGTCAATTCAATATAATATGCCTCATTGTTTGATGTTCTTCCTAGTATATTCATTTTCCTTTGGAGTACCTTGCTAGTCGCAATATTGCAAAGCACATATGTAATCACTACTTTCCCTGGATTGGGATATCAAGAAACATATATTCATAATGTCCATTTTTCAACCATATTTAATGGGTTTTTTTATCCCTAAAAAAAACAAATTCAATAAAATATATTAAATTAACATTTATTGCAAATTCATGGGAGAAATGACACATGTGCATTAGATAAATGACATGTGCATGGTTTACCTTAAATTTTGACTTAAATTTTATGGTAGAATTCACATCTATAAATGAGATGCCTTAAATATTGCATTACCTATAGTTTAAGGGAGATTTATGACATGTACATGGTTCGCACATGGTTTCCTTAAAGTTTTCCTTAAAGTTTATGGCATAAATCACATTTGTAAATGACATGCGTTAAAGATTGCCTTGCCTATAGTTTAAGGGAGAAATGACATGTACATGGTTCGTGCATGGTTTTCCACAAATTTTTTCTTAAATTTTATGCCAGAAATCACATCTAGAAATGACATGCCTTAAATATTGGCTTTCCTAGAGTTTAAGGGAGAAATGAAATGTACATGGTTCCATGAGTTTAGTGGATATGTCACCTTTAAGAAAGGATGAGATCCAGAGGCTACCTACCTGGCCCTTCACAGACTCCTTTAGAAGTTGTAGAAGTTAAGACTCAACAAACAAACTGAAATCCTATGGAAGTTCAACCACTCTGGGTTGACTTTTTAGGCCTTAAATTTTGTCTTGAATTAATGGGAGAAAGCCTTTATTTTGGGGGATCCTATCCTATGGAAGTTCAACTAATTTAGGTTCAGGTTTTAGCCCTTAAATTTTGCCTTCAATTAATGCAAGAAAGCCTTGAGTTTGGGGGATCCTATCCTATGGAAGTTCAACTACTTTAGGTTCAGTTTTCAGGCCTTAAATTTTTCCTTGAATTAATGCGATAAAGCCTTGAAAAATGACACATGCTTTAAAGTTAATGGGAGAAAGCCTTGAGAAATGACACATGCTTTAAATTTTGCCTAAGATTTTATGGGATAAATGACATGTGTATGGGAGAAATGACACATGTACACGGTTTTCCTTAAAGTGGTAGTGGTTTATAGATACTAAAATGAAGAACTTATATTTTGATCTGTTCCAGATATTGACTGTAGGGGAATTTACTAGATATGTCACCTTTCAGAAAAGATGATATCGAGAGGTTACTTGGCCCTTTACAGACTCTGCCTTTAGAACTTGTAGAAGTTAACATTCAACAAACAGGATTAAATCCTATGGAATTTCAGTCACTTTAGGTTCAGTTTTTGGGCCTTAAATTTTTCCTTGAATTAATGGGAGAAAGCCTTGAGTTTGGGGGATCCTCTCCTATGGAAGTTCAACTACTTTAGGTTCATTTTTTAGGCCTTAATTTTTTCCTTGAATTAATACGAGAAAGCCTTGAGAAATGACACATGCTTTAAAATTAATGGGATAAAGCCTTGAGAAATGACACATGCTTTAAAGTTTGTGACGCAACAACACAGCTGAAAGTCACCCTGAGGAGGGTTGGTCAACCGTCGTCGTGGCTCTGTTAGCTTGCGCTTGTTTGACCCCGTTCTTTCTCCTCTGTATTCTAATTTCTCTTTTATTGAAGTTTATTTATCAAATTCGTGGAATTTGATAATTAAACGTTATAAAACAATATTGAGCTTTAATTATACTCCCGAACTTTATATTATGCCGCCAACCTTATAGCCAACATTTATACCTTTCGAAACTTTGTATTAATACTCCACGCGTTTAAACAAATAGCATATTTCGCGTCGCAAATCTCTTGATTGCACCATCGCAATATACCCCAATGAGCCCATCGCAATTAATTGCGATGCGATCAATCGCACAACTCCGATCACATGTCCTACCACTTGCGATGCGATCAATCGCAAAAACTCCGACCGCACAAACCTCCGATTGCGATTTATGTGGTTTGAACAGTGATTCACCAAAGGTTAAGTCTCGTTATTCTATTCCTAGGTTCTTTAACTCTGGTCAGGATTTCACTGGTAAACAAATTTATCTCATTATGAAGCGGGAATTCTTCAATGAAACGGAATTCACAACGACGACCTTTCTACACAGACCTCGCCTACGGTTGGGAGTTAAATTCATAGGGTTGCTCGAATAAATCATGAGAAACAATAGACAGAGATAAGTGGAATTCATGCAGGAGTTCAATTATTCATGCACCGAGTTCATCACTTCGCAATTAAACAATCTCTTCACACTTAAGGATGCGAAATACTCTATGGGGAATGCGCACAGAAACTATTTAATTGGAAGAAAATGTGAACAAATTTTATTGTAGAAGCTCTCTTCTCCCCCCTTTTCTGCTTATCCGAGGGATTACAATTTATATACAGAACATATGACTCTTTGGTTCCTCTGAGAGGACCGTTCAGAAAAATCAAACGCCTAAGTACAATTATTCAATTTATAGAACTATTCGACTTCTACAACTCTATCTGCTCTAATAATACAATCAGCTAAGGTATTGACACCTAGCTGTAACAATTCAAATGCTTTCAAACCCTCCTATCCACAACATGTGGACAAAACCTCCTACATTGTTGGCTAGTGTCTAATGCTCCTGCATCAGACTCTCGAGGGCAATCTTCTTCATGAGCTCCTGCCATGAACTCTTCCACTGATCTGCCTATCTTCTGCAACATTCCTTCAGTAATCCAAGTGGCATCTTCCTCTGGCTTATCCTTCCATTTGATCAAGTACTGAAAGTATTATTGTCCTCTGGTCCTTCTGAATGGTATTTTACCCAATATCTTCTCGGGTTGCAATGGCTGTGCTGGAGGTAGCTGCTCTTTCCACTCAATCTGTTCCTTGTCTGCTGATCCTTCTTCTGCACCATCATCCTCGTACTTGTACAAATCTGCAACATTAAAAATGGGAGATATTCCAACATCAAGTGGAAATTCAATCTCATAAGCATTTGCAAAAAACCTCCTAAGTATCTTGCATGGCCCAATCTTTTTGAACTTCAATTTGTTATACTGCTTCTTTGGGAATCTCTCCTTTCTCAAGTGTGCCAAAACCAGATCTCCTACTTCGAAATGAACTTCTTTTCTACTCAATTTTGCTCTAGTTTTATATTTGATGCTGCTGCCTTGTAGCTGCTGTTTCACTTTTTCATGTATGGCCTGGATCTCTGAAGCAAATTCTTCATCATCTGCACTCCTTAGCTCTGCTCTTCCCAAATTCCTTAACTCAGATATTCCTCTGTGGTGCATTCCATAAACAATACGAAATGGAATCTTCCCTGTGCTCCTGTTTGGTGAGTCATTGTATGCATATTCTGCCTGGGGAAAAATATGATCCCACTACTTGGGATGCTCTCCTGCAAGAATTCTCAACAAATTTCCCAGACTCCTATTCACTACCTCAGTTTTTCCATCAGTTTGGGGATGATAAGCTGAGCTGAAACTTAGTTGGGTGCCAAGTTTCTTCCACAGTGTCCTCCAAAAGTGCTCCACAAATCTGGTGTCTCTGTCTGAAACAATGCTCCTGGGTAACCCATGCAATCTAACAACTTCTTTGAAAAAAAAGTTAGCAACATGGGTGGCATCACTTGTTTTATAACATGGAATAAAATGTGCCATTTTGGAGAATCTGTCCACCACAACAAAGACTGCATCATTCCCTCTCTGGGTCTTGGGAAATCCTAGAACGAAATCCATACTCACCATGTCCCAAGGCCTGTCTGGAATAGGCAAGGGAGTGTACAATCCTGCATTCTGGCTCCTTCCTTTAGCATATTGACAGATTTTGCAATTCTTCACAAAATTGTCTACTTCTGCTCTCATCTTGGGCCAGAAATAAAAGTGACGCAGCTGCTCATAAGTCTTATCAGTACCAAAGTTTCCAGCAAGTCCACCACTATGCTTCTCTTTGATCAAATTTTCCCTCATGGAACATTTTGGTACAAACAATTGGCTTCTTTTGAATAGTAAGTCCTCCTGCAAGAAGTAATCCAGCCACTGGCTTCTATCTATTAAAATAGGGTTACTACATGCCTCAAATGCTTCTTTAAAATCAGGATTTGTTTTATACAATTCTTTGAGAAAATCAAATCCTACAACTTCAAAATTATTTTCCTAAACAAGCAAGTGTCTCCTACTCAAAGCATCAACTACTTTATTGGCTTGGCCACTTATATGTTTCAAAACAAAATTAAAACCTTGGAGATATTCAACCCATTTAGCATGCTTATGTTTCAACTTGGGCTGCTATACAATATACTGCAACTTAGCGTGATTGTCAGAATATAATACAAATTCCCTGGACATCAAATAATGTCTCCACTTCTTCAGTGCCTGAACAATTGCATAGAATTCCTTCTCATAAGAGGAATACTTTCTTCTGATATCATTCAAATTTTCACTGAAATAGGCTACAGGCCTATCATCCTGACTCAACACATCTCCAATGGCTTCCCCACTGGCATCACATTTTACTTGAAATGGTTTAGTAAAATCAGGCAGAATCAAAACAGGTCTCTCTGTTATCTTTTGATTCAATAGTTTAAAAATTATTTCTGCTTCAGCAGTCCACTTAAATGGCTGTTTGCTCTTCTTTACGGTCTCAATTATGGATGCATTAATCTTACTGAAGTTTCTTATAAACTTTCTGTAGAAACTGGCAAGTCCATGGAAACTTCTTACCTCAAAGACATTCCTGGGTGAAGGCCACTCCACAATTGCCTTAACCTTTTTTGGGTCCATTTTCAATCCTTCTGCAGAAACAACAAAACCCAAATACACCAACTCTTCCTTCATGAATGATTATTTCTTCAAATTTATCAGCAGTTTCTCTTGGTGCAGCTTCTTCAAGACATGATTAAGATGCCTTAAATGTTCTTCTTTAGTTCTGCTGAAAACTAATATATCATCTAAATATACTATCACAAATTTCCCAATAAATTCTTTCAATAATTCATTCATAAGTCTCATAAAAGTGCTTGGTGCATTTGACAACCCAAAAGGCATTACTATCCATTCATACAGTCCTTCATTTGTTTTAAAGGCAGTTTTCCACTCATCACCCTCTCTTATTCTAATCTGATGGTATCCACTCTTCAAATCTATCTTTGAGAAACATTTAGCACCACTCAAACAGTCCATTAAATCTTCAATTTTGGGCAAAGGGAATCTGTACCTGATTGTGATCTTATTAATTGCTCTCGAATCAGTACACATCCTCCAGCCTCCATCTTTCTTTGGGCTCAAAACTGCTGGTACTGCACAGGGACTCATACTTTCTCTGATCAGTCCTTTATCCACTAACTCCTGCAATTGTCTCCTGATTTCCTCATTTTCCTTGGGAGTCATTTTGTAGGCTGCCTTATTTGGCAGATTTGAACTAGGGATAAAATCTATCTGATGGCTGATCTTTCTCACAGGTGGCAGCTCATCAGGTAAATCATCCACAACAATGTCACAATAATTGTCTAACATCTCTTGTATCTCTACTGGTAAATCAAAAATATTCGTAGAAGTAAGAATTACTTTAGGTTTGAAAACTAAAGAAAAGCTTACCTCTTCTTCTTCTATCTACTGCAGATATTCCTTCCCGCTCAACAACAAGGTCTTTGGATCAATCACTCTGCTGGATGGCTCTCCTTCTTCCATGGGTATCAATGTATGATGTACCCCATCCTTGAAGAACTTGTAAGTGTTCTTCTTGCCATCATGCACTGCTGCTATGTCAAACTGCCAAGGTCTACCCAGCAGTATATGACACACATCCATGGGCATTACATCACAAAAAAAAATGTCCTTGTATTTTCCCATTTGCAGCTCTATTTCACACTATTCTTTTACAACCAGCTGGTGCCCTTTATGCAGCCAGGACACCCTGTAGGGATTTGGATGCTCCCTTGTCTTCAAATTCAAATTCTCTATCACCTCAGTGGAAACCAGATTGTCTGTGCTGCCACTATCAATGACTAGCTGGCAGCGTTTCCCTTGGACTTTGCAGATGCTCCTAAACAAAGTCTTCCTTTGTGCAGGCTCAGTGACTTCTTTAGCTTGCTTCAACAGGACCTTGTTTATCACCAAGGATTCTCCCCTCTCTGGAAGAATTTATTCTTCAATTTCTGCCTCCTCTCCAGCCTGGGAAACAACAACATTTCTTGGACCAACACCCACATTCTCTAGACACTCATAGTGCTTATGTCCCACCTGCTGACATCTATAACACCTCAATTCTCGACCTCTGCCTTTGTCTCCTCTTCCTCTTCCTTTGTAAGAACCCATTTTTCCCCTTGCATCATCCTCTGTAGATGCATTCTGAGGTGAGCTACTGTTAGCTCCATTCCTGGGTGTAGGCTTTCCTCTACCACCTTGACTTCCCTTCCCACGGAAAGTACCTCTCTTCTTGGCAGATTGTTTTCTGAGGAGTTTCTCCTTTGCTTTCAAGGCCATATGATAGGCCTCTTCCACTGTCTTAGGAGACAGAATACCAATCTCATCTTGGATCTCCAGCTTGAGACCATTCACATATCTAGCAGTCTTCTCTGGTGTGTCTTGAAATTGCCCAGCTCTTATGCTTACTCTGTAGAATTCCTCTGTGTATTCCTTTACTGTCAGCATCCTCTGTCTCAGGTTCTACATCTGTCTATACAATGTCAGCTGGTAATCACTGGGTATGAATTTTCCTTTTAGTTTAGCCATCATTCTGGTCCAACTTTTAATAGGTTGCTTGCCAACTCTCCTCCTTTCTTCCTGCACTCCATCCCACCAAAGTGCAGCATGTCCTTTCAGCTTTGTCACTGCAAACTTGACCTTTTTATCTTTGCTTATTTCTTCATAATCGAAGCACTTGTTCAATTCATTTATCTAGTCCACCAGCTCCTCTAGATTCAGTCCCCCTGCATAGCTTGACACTTCAATTCTGGGCTTAACTGCAGACCCTAGAACAGTTCTAAGGAGCCTCATGTCAGGAGGAATTTCAACATTTTCTTCAGCTTCTTCTACCTCAGGTTCACTGGTGTCTTCAGGATCTCCGGTCTGTCTTCGCTCCACGACATCCATCCTGGCCTCGACCCTTTGCAACATCTCCAACACCTCTGCGTTGGCTACAGGTCTCCTTCTGCAAGCACCTCTACCAACTCGGATTGCCATGTTAGAAAAAAAACTTTAAGCTTGGCTCCGATACCACAAATGACACAACAACACAGCTGAAAGTCACCCTGAGGAGGGTTGGTCAACCGTCTTCATGGCTCTGTCAGCTTGCGCTTGTTTGACCCCGTTCTTTCTCCTCTGTATTCTACTCTCTCTTTTATTGAAGTTTATTTATCAAATTCGTGGAATTTTATAATTAAACGTTATAAAACAATATTGAGCTTTAATTATACTCCCGAACTTTATATTATGCCACCAACCTTATAGCCAACGTTTATACCTTTCGAAACTTTGTATTAATACTCCACACATTTAAACAAATAGCATATTTCGCGTCGCAAATCCCTTGATCGCACCATCGCAATATACCCCAATGAGCCCATCGCAATTAATTGCGATGCAATCAATCGCACAACTCCGATCGCATGTCCTGCCACTTGCGATGCGATCAATCGCGCAAACTCTGATCGCACAAACCTCCGATTGCGATTTATGTGGTTTGAACAGTGATTCACCAAAGGTTAAGTCGCGTTATTCTATTCCTAGGTTCTTTAACTCTGGTCAGGATTTCACTGGTAAACAAATTTATCTCATTATGAAGCGGGAATTCTTCAATGAAACAGAATTCACAACGACGGCCTTTCTACACAAACCTTGCCTGCGGTTGGGAGTTAAATTCACAGGGTTGCTCGAATAAATCGTGAGAAACAATAGACAGAGATAAGTGGAATTCATGTAGGATTTCAATTATTCATGCACCGAGTTCATCACTTCGCAATTAAACAATCTCTTCACACTTAAGGATGCGAACTACTCTATGGGGAATGTGCACAGAAACTATTTAATTGGAAGAAACTATGAACAAATTTTATTGCAGAATCTCTCTTCTCCCCCCCTTTCTGCTTATCCGAGGGATTACAATTTATATACAGAACATATGACTCTTCGGTTCCTCTGAGAGGACCGTTCAGGAAAATCAAACGCCTAAGTACAATTATTCAATTTACAGAACTGTTCGACTTCTACAACTCTATCTGCTCTAATAATACAATCAGCTAAGGTATTGACACCTAGCTGTAACAATTCAAATGCTTTCAAACCCTCCTAGCCACAACATGTGGACAAAACCTCCTACATTGCTGGCTAGTGTCTAATTCTCCTGCATCAGGTTCTCTCATTGTTGACTTCCAAATGTGATCGAGCTAACACTACTCAGTCCTTGTAACCTTCCTCCATGTCATACAGGTTGGTCATATCTTTGCGAGAAATTAATAAGCGAGCGGAGATACATAGTATCTTAGCAAGACGTGGGTCGTGGTTCGATGATTGGGTGTATGTAGGCCTTCATTACTTACATGTGAAACTAACACTCAAAGCCATAATGTTGGTCTCTGGTCAGTTTTTGCGAACCACTGTCTTTCCAAATTCCATAGTCGGTAGGTTGTGTTATATGTCATTTTGTCACATTCATTCAATAGGCCTCCTAATGGGATCAATAAACATCCTATTCCCCCTTGTCAACATCATTGCACAAAGCCCTAAGTATGCCTCATTCATTTCCCAGAATTTCTTCCTGAAACTACATCATCTTATTTAGTTTTGGGACCAATTCTCCCTAGTCTTCTTCTGGACAAATTTCACCTATAGGTTGCTCCATTGTGGCCTACGTTGATCACATACAAGTTACTCCCCTTTGCGCCTTTGTTGGTTCTAGAAATTTGGGAAAAAGAGAGAAATTTTTGAAGCTTCCTCTTCTAGAAACTTCCATAATTTTTTACAATCGTTTACCTCGGAGAATACATTTGAATCCTATCCTATCCTTCTTTGGAATTTCCATCCCTTATCCTTCGATCCCATCCTTCGATCAAATGTGGATCTAAATCCTTATATTGGTAATTAGATAAGAACTCCAAACTTACCCCACTTTTTATATATTTACAGCCTTCCATAAGCAAGAGGTTGGCTTTTGGAGAGTGATTTTACCCTTATGATGTTGTGGTGAGAGGTATTATTCCATGCATTTAGGGTGAATGGAGGTGCATATTGTGAAAAGGAAAGGACAAGTCAGCTTGGAGGATATCTTCTACAAGATCAACACCTATTTATGATTGTAATCTCCTTCCATTTATATTACTGCAAATATTTCTATGTTTTTCTATATGTGATGTCATTATTTCATGTATTTTCAATACCATGTTAATCTATTGAATAAAGTATTTAGCTGATACTTCATATATCTCGTAGTTTATTGGCTTGTGTTATCTAACTATGCAGAATATAATTTTGGCAATCGAAGCTAGAATTGGAGCATTCAAGCTGCAAAAGGAGCGAAGCATGCGACGGATTCCAAGTAAGCTTCACTTTGTCGTATATTTACTTCAAGGAAAACATTAGGTTCCTTGTCTCTCTATTCTTCTAGGTTCACCACCAAACCTATGTGAGATACATTTTTCTGCAATTGTAAATCCACCATAACAAATTGGTGACCATATTGGGGATCAGTGTATTCCATTGGTGGTTTTTCTTGTCCAGTGTGCTTGATTACCTCTTTGATAAACATTTTTTTCTTTACCCAACTAAGAACATACCTAGGAAGTTATTTTATTGAGTCTCGTTTGGATTTTTTGTGTCAAAATCCTCCATTCCTAGACCAAAGCTCCCCTAGTGCCTCTTACAGAGCGTTTCACCTCAGCTGGGCCCACTTTGTAGCAACGTTGCAAAGCACTGCTACCTGATCTGCACTAGCGTTGTCCCCTGTATTAGCACAAAACTTGCCTTTGTTTTTTAGTGTCTCTTTGATGAGCCTACTTCCAGCTGACCTTCCCTGAGTCTTGAGCATCTTGTGGTCTCTCTAAAGCCTCCATGCAATTTTCATTTGTGTTTGATTCCCTTTTGGTAAGAATTGGTTTTGATTTTTCTTTTTTATTATCATTTGGTCGCTTGCAAATTGATTTCGTTTGGTAATTGACCACTTGGATGAATTTTTGTTCTAGTCCTCATTCTGAAAAGTGCATTTGAATCAGTGATTAAACATTTGCATCCTAGTTTTCTTCATTTTGAAAATTAAGTGTATCAAAAAGAAGTTTTTTGCTTTTAGCATTTAGGGTTTTGTGTGTGAATCGATATAGGAATAGTCACATTGAAAGGGAAATTGCACCTTGAATATTTTTTGATGCATGGTGTATGTTGCATATTGATTGTTTCTTCCATTCCTTAGCTAGATTTTCATTGAAAGAGAAATATTTCCATTTTCTCATGCAAGATTTGCATTTTAGGATATTCACGTGAAATTAATGGTGAGCCCAAAACTGAAATTTAATCAAAGCTAAAAAGTAAAATTTATTGAATCAACCTAAGGAGCATTTGTAACATTAACACAAACACTTAGAGGTCTAGGCTAGAGACATGTTCTAACATCGTTAAGTGTAGGAGTTCTCATTGTTTTTCAGCGTTGCATCCTGGGGATGATATCTCGTTCCCTATATGTGAGTGTATAGGATTGTTCTCGACATACCTTTGGGTATATTGCACGGCATTCCACACACGTAAAGTATAAAAGAATGCTCTCATCGAATGGTTACGAATTAAAAAACACTACTACAAACTACACTCCCACGTACTGTCGAGTATATTTTGGGAGACCCATGTAGGTTGCTATCTATCCATAGGTAACGAAGTATGTCGCCTTGTATACCATGATACACTAAACATAACATTCAGGGAGATTGGTTGTCATACGTTAACTCCTTGGTTCACCAAGGTGTATATTGTAGTTCACAGTTGCTTGGTAATCCTTTATGCCTATTCTACCCTCTTTTTTATTTATTTATTTTTGTGTTAATAAAATTTATTGTCCAACATGGAAGAACAAAATCTCGCACCCTGTTGTTCATGTAGAATGAAAAATAAGCCTCCTCTTCCACAAATGGATACTCCTAGCCATTGTTAGAAGCCTAAGAAGACACAAACTTTGGGACCTACTTTTGGCCCTCCTCTTAATATAGATCTACTAGCATCATATGTCCCTTTGAGTTTCGAGCCCGAGATTACATCTAATCATGACGGTGACACTGACACAATTGAAACAGAAGTCCCTGAAACATTGTTTTCTGAGGTTAATGAACCTAACTTTCTTGATTCAGATACATTGATTCTTGGGGTTGTCAAACCTAAGGAGCCTCAGCCATCTTTACATGTCACTTCAGGACCTTCCTCTTATCTTCCTTTGTCCCATACATAACCTATATATCTTGGACCTGGCAGTGAACCTCTTCCATACGGAATTGTGAATATTGAAGATATACCGCAAGAAGAGCCTTATCCTTCTACTCTTGTTCATTGGACTTTATTTTTTTCATACTGGTCCTCTTCCTCTTCAGACTCTGACACAAACTCCTTTGCCTAATTATTTGGACTTACTCATGGATCTCTCACGGTAATATTCATCGATATTTTTAACCATTATTGGAATTTATCCAACCTTTCATCCTATTTCCACCACTATCGTCAAGACATCAAAATTTTCCTCCTCTTCTATGTTTTCAACATCACCAGAAACACATCTGTATGGTGGCCCGTTCGTCCCACCAAGTTATCAGTATTTATCTGATACCTTTTCTGGTGTGTCTTACAGTCCTTAGACCTCTCCCATGTCATCCAAATTGAGAATATCATCTAGTAATTCTCTTATGAATTCCACACAGTATGCTCGTCCTCCTCCTCTGCTTGCATCTATAGTTGAGCAGCAGCTTGTCCTTATGTTATTGGAAAAGGTTACCATCAACAACCTAACTCTCCTTATGTTTGGTACCCTCCATCTGGATCGCAGTTGCCTCCATCATCCCCTCCTCCTTTGGTAGGGGGGAAACATGTTATTGGTATCCCTAAAATTGGTAATAAACCTTATTATAGTCCCCCTTATCCTACCTTATTATAGTCCCCCTTATCCTAGAATGGTTTCCAGTGTTTGGCAACCTACTTTTCATGTTCAACCTGATTCATTCTAGGATCAATTTTTGAATACTCAACCTCCACCATATTCATCTCAAATTCCTATCCATCCATAAAAAACCCAATAATATCAAATACATGTGAGCCAACCTTTACAATTTTTCATTGCATAAAAATATTTTCCATCGGTATTTGGTGCTTCCCAAGTCCCACTTACCCATCCAGTGCAAGGTACCTTGTGAAAAATCGTGTTACCCGGAATCCTACTGGATAAATTGATGGAAAGTATTCTATTTTTTATTTACTTAACAATTTTATTTACGGTGTTCTACAAGAAAATATCGAAATCCATTCACTACAGCCTACATAATTAAACTACATAAGAAATACAAGTGCAAAAACAAAACTGAACACACATAGATCACACAACCATTCATCACAATTATTTTTGTACTAATGTCCCCATAAAAACCCAATGCAAGAAAATTGGTGCAGAAGATCTATGGTTGAATACAAATATATGATTGACAATACTTTCAAATCATATAGAGAAACTGATAAAATAGATCTCGTGATACAAACCTCACTCCTCCATGGGAAACTGGCACCGATCTGCACAAAGGCTAGACTGCCTTGCACTACCTCTACACAGTGACTATGTCACAACTATAGTTTCCCTCTTCCTCTATGTTTATTTCACTGTTGTTTGGAAATTGAAGCCTACTTGTCCTCTGGAAATTCTCTCAAAGATCTGACTCTAGCTCTATGTTGTCTCCGCAGTGGGAAAATGTCTTTCCTTCTAAATCTGCGTAGTGATTGCGTAGGCACTATGTCACTGGCTCTGTGCTGCTCTGTGGATCTCTTTGTCTCTATTTTTGTGTAATATTTGGCTCAGGAAATATTCTATCTGTATCTACTGCTCCTCACTGCAATCAAGAATCACATAGATCTGATTTTCTTCCGAGCACTTCTCCATCAGATAAAATTGATCTCTAGATCCTCTGTATCTCCAAATGTGTATTTTCCAAATGACCCTTCAAGTGATTCTTATAATATTCTCATTGAGAATTCAACGTCCTAGATTATATATTTAATCAATGACTAAGATTAACTTTTGACTTGATCCATGTATTCTAGATCATTCTCGCTAATATTTTATTAATACACTTTTAATTATTTTATTTTCCTAAGTTTAGACTTAGGGTCCCTTTAAAAATAATTAATTATTTCTATAGAATACAATTCGTGTGGAACTTCATCAAACTATTTCTGGGTTATATGGAATAAATGTGTTGAAGCCTCTCCACAAAATTTGATATTCAGATCACATCCGATGATACCTAAAATCAACACTCCCTCTTAGCAAGGAATGTTCTCTAACAATATACCATGCTACATATTGTTTTGATCCTGAATAATTTCTCTCTGTGTTGCTGATGTCTGACACTGCTACCCATCAACTCTGCACAAATGATGAATTTTTACTATTTTTGACACTGCCACTATCAACATTTCATCCGTACTACAACTCCCTCTGAATTCTGCATATGTGCTGCTGCTGAATCCGCCACTGCCAACTTCTATTGCACTGCAACACAATTGCTTTCTCCAATTGAAAAATATCCAAAATTGGACAAATATACTACTTCTTGTTGATGAAGATATTACTATTGCTATCCTTTGCGCTGCCTCTCTGAGGCTACTACATTGTTGCTACTCTACATTGTGTCCCTCTGTGATGTTGCAACACTACTTTTTGTTGCTCAGACTATGGCACTGCTAACCATTGTGTTGTCACTTCAACACTCCTATGCACCAATTGGCACTAGTCCATCCTGCTATTGTTGTTTAGGGCTCCTGTAGCAAGGTGATGATCTAAAAGGTGGACTTCTCAAGGATCCTACCCATCTTGTAGATCTTTGGGTCTACAACTCCAAATCATCCCACCTCCCTCCTGGAGGTATATGAGTTATCATATCAAACTCCTCCTCCTCTATATTCACTGCTCCAGCCTGAGGATCATGCTTCTCATCCTTGTACTTCTTTATAAGATGACACTGTGTGGCGTAATTTCCCATCTCGCCACATTGGAAGCATTTGATCTTTGACAAATCCTTCTTCCTCCTGTGTTTCTCTGGTTGTCCCTTGGATGTAAGCATCGCATTCTCTTCCTCCTCCTTCTTGATATTCGAACTGTTGTTTCTGCCACTCTCAATTTGACACTTGATTAAGTCTCAATGTATCTCTTCTTGCTGAAGAGATTCCCACATTGACTACCAATCTGGCAAGTTCTCTCTACCATGGATGCTCTGGACAAAAACTTGGTAATCCTTGGACAATGGGTTGTGGAAAATCTGACCATCTACATGGCCTTAGGATATGATCCTAATGCTACAAATTGATCTCGAGTTTCTTGAAGTATAAACATGAATGGAATGCTCTCCATTATTCATCCTGGTGGTCCACATTTTCTCCTATGGAAGCATCTTCCACTGCTCGGAAGACCCCTCATACAACATTTCCAACGCATCCCACATCTCCTTGGTCGTTCCTTTGGCTGAGATGTGTGAAAAAATGTGACCCATCACTCCATCGAGGATCAATGTAATATTCCTACTTAGCCTAAGCTAAGAGGAATATACATTTTTGTTTTACTTTCTGTTGCATGAATAAATGAATAAAAGAGGACATGTAAAACTCCTGAAAAGACTGAATAAATCAATGCCCATGTGAACAAGGATAAATCAGGGCCATGTAAATAAATCACTTACAGGTGTGAAAGGGGTTTAAGCTATGAGACTGGGTCAACCTTGACCAAATCTACATCACTGTCTAGATTCAATGTGCCTCACTGTCTAGATTCAATGTACCTCATAAAGGGACAGCACAGTTCTAGAAGGAGGCCCCTCATGTGAAAGGAGCTAACTCATTAAGGTGGTTTAGGGTTTGCAAAGGCTATCATCTTATAAAAGGAAGGGGAAGGTAGCAAGAGAAGGTTTTTGATTGATTATATTTCTGAGTATATTATCTATTTAGAAAAATACTATTCTCTGTTGTTTAGTGGAGAATTGTGTTGCTTAGCACTTGGAGTTCCTATGCAGGGATTTCACCTCTTCCATTGAGGATTATTGGAGGAGTTTTTGTTAATTTGATCCACTATTAGGCTTTGGTCCAAGCTCTACTTCCAACTGCAACGCAGATCCAGTGAGGTTTTGTTTTCTTTTGTAGGCTACAACAAGTGGAACTCCAGATCTACAAATATCTAGCTTGTATTGGAGTCTCTTCTCAGTGAGTGTGTAATTTAACCTCCTGGAAGAGTGCATCCATTGTTTGAGCTTCATATTTATATCTTGGAATCAGGCCATCATTATTATTCAAGCTACATCGCATTTTTCCTTGAGCAATTGCGTTATTTTCAGTAGAGGGTTTGCAGGGTGTTTTGACCCCATTTTTTATGAGAGATCTCTGGTGCTGGGCTTTACCTTTCACTTTGGTGATCCATGGATTAGATTCTTGATCCATGTTCTGTTTAGATCTGATCTATTTTAATGTAAATTCATCTTCAGAAATTCCTAAAGAAATTTTCAGATCTGCAACTTAAAACTCAGATCTACTCTTTGTAATGCATGATTTGGTCAAAACCCCAAGGGGATCTTGTAAATAAGAATTTCTAGTTTCCAGATCTGAAATGGATCTGATGTTTTGTCCACAGATCTATCCTAGATCTAAGATGTAATTTTTAGCTGCTGCAGCTCCTTAAAATAACGTTTTTGATCCATTTTATAGTTTATACATGTGTTCCAACCTTCTTTTATGAAGATTCTTTGCTCTCTTATTTCCTGTATTCTACTGTGTATTGAAAGAGCTTCATTGTAATTCTGATTTGATGTTTTATATACATAAATTGATCTCATTTGATGGCCTCCTGTTCATGCTTTCCAAGACTATTTTATTTCTGAAGCAGTTTTTTGTGCATAGCTGCAGCCCCTCTTGAAGGGCGTTTTTCAGCTAGACTAGGTGGCGGGAGATCTGTTTACCACACCTAGTTTGATTTTTTTTTGCTCCCTTTTGGGTATAGACTCCAGATCTACTGATATAAGGGATCCAAGGGTTGTAAACTCATTTCTATGCATTAATCTTTCAGGAGTGCGTTATTTCAGCAAGCTTGTTGTGTTGTTCCAGATTTGGAATATTACAGTGGTATTAGAGCTCCTTTCTTGGCACAGCCTGTGCTTTCCTTGGAGCACCATAGCCATGTTGTATTCAGAAGAAGATTAACCTCTTACTAAGAGGGAGAAGAGGTATCATAATAGAATTCACAATAATTTTTATTACACTACTGATGATCAAGACAAGGGTAAAGCCCCTGAGGCTGCAAGTGATAAAGAAGGAGAAGAGTTTGCAAGAACTCTATTGGTGGCCATGCAATATCTTTCCAAAGATATCAAAGAGATGAGGATGGAAATAATGATGGAATCCTCAGGGAGATTTCATCCAAGGGAAAGCTCTAATATGTCTCATCACTGGATTGGTCAACCAGTGAACCAGACACAAGCCTCACAAGCTCCACAGCGCTCTACTATGCCTACCTTCTTGGCTGTGGAGAATGAAGGACCAAAAGAGAAAGATTCCCTTGAAGACTAATTTGTGGAATATGAATCTCAGAATCAGAGATTTAGAGACCACTTGAGTTTCCAAGAGTTTTTTCACCTCAAGGACAGAAGAAGGCCAAGGCAGCAGTATAGAGATGGTGGGTTCTTTCATAATCAGGATAGACACCACTCTATGGGAAGATTCTTTTTGCCCAAGTTTGATGGGTCATCCTCCAGTTCTGCCAAGGTATGGGTAGAAAATCTAGATATTTACTTTCAGTTGAACAAATTCCTTGAGATTAAAGCCATCAAGATTGCAGCGCTGCACTTTGAAGGTGAAGCACACAATTGGTGGTTCCATGGGTTATCTACATTGGGACATACCAATGTGACTACCTATTCTGAATTTACTAGAATACTGGGGGAGAGGTTTGACAGAAAGGATCTAGAAGCACCTTTCATGAGCCTTGCAAAGTTAAAGCAATCAAAAAATGCAGAAACTTATATCTCTGAGTTTCTGAGATTATCAGTTATGGTTCCTGATCTGTCTGCAACAAGGAGGGTGTACATGTTCATCGATGGCTTAGATGAACCTTTACATGGGTTGGTTAAATCTACCAAGCCCGTCACTTTTCATGATGCCATTGAGAGGGTTAGAGACCTCCAAGATGCCTTTCCAAAAGCAAAGGCAACTTCCCAAAGCAAGGCCCCTCACTTTTCTAAGGGGAAGGAAGGAAAATTTGCTCCTTCCAAGGAGATCTCATTCAAGAAGCCTCTTGATATTGAACTCAGGAGAGAACCGAAAAAGAAGAGAGTATGTTTCACTTGCCAAGAGTCATGGGCACCGGGACATATATGTGCTGCTGGGAAAGCACACTACATAGAATTCTTCTCATACTTTGAGGAGGAAGATGAAGATGATGAACCAAGGATGGGTCACAGCGCTGATACTGTTGAGGAGGAACCAACACCATCTGGAGATGGGGATGGAGCCTTTTCTCCAATAGGTGGGACTCTTGCATCTTTGAGAGGAGTGCCTAAGAACTTGACCCTAAGAGTACAAGGTTCAATCATGAATCAGAGGGTATTTATGTTGATTGATAGTGGGGAAACCCACAACTTTATTGATGCTCATCTTGTGCAAAGGAGAGAAATCCCCACTGATACTTTTGAGGGATTCTCTGTTTTGGTCCCAAGAGATAGGACCATGCAATGCATGCAATATTTCCCCTCACTTTCAGTCACTATGGGATCCTACACTCTGGTGGATCACTTTTTTGTAGTTAACATACCAGACACCAATATCATTCTGGGTGTCCAATGGTTGATTACTTTGGGGAAGGTCACCACTGATTGGAAAGCTTTGCAGATGGAGTGGGTGGACTTGAAGAGTGGGAAACCATAAATGATTCAAGGTGTGAACACTTATCCCTCACCTAGTACTTCCACACAAACAACAGAGATGGATTTGCGCAGTGGAAGCAAGGATATCATAGTCCCTTCTCTTATGTTCATGAGAATGATGCAAGAGACATTCCTATCTAGCGGCAAGCCACCCGGGATGCCACCAGATTCAGATCTTGTGGGGGAGGCCTCACAAAGTGCTGCTCCAAATCTAGATCTAGGAGGGATTGGAGAAATGAGAGACCAAGTTACAGCGTTGGAGGGCTTGGGACAGCTCAAGAATGAGGGGGATCTTCTTCCTACATCACTATCACCCTCTCTCTTTTCTAGATCTGCGCTGTGGGAGGAGAATAATGGGAGGATCAGCCTTCAAACAAAAAAATTTGGCATGATAAATGTCAAAAAGGAGATCAGAAACATGACAAGCACTTCCATGGATGCATCATTAGCGCGGTCATTGTTGAACAATGTGGATCTGTATTGGAAATCTCAACTGATTGTAGAGTATTCCAAAGATCTCCACACAGTTATGATACTAGATGACATGTAGCAAGAAGAGGGCTACTTAGTCCAAGGGGAATTCATCTATCATCATGGTAGGGTCTTCTTGGCTAGAGCTTCCAAGCTCAAGCAGAAGATACTACAAGGGGCACATAAATAATTATTTCTCAGCCATATGCATTCAATGAAGATCTATACCCTGATCATGAGGAGCTTTGATTGGGAAGGCATGAGAGAGGAATTACATCAGCACTTTCAAGAGTGCATTAGCCATGGAGGATTGGGGTAGCCAATGGAATCTTTGCAATAGTCATTTCAGCCAGTTCTTCCTTTGCTTGAGAGGAGGGAAATGCTCACGCACAACTCCATGTGTATGAAGGACTATGATGGTAAAGGATATGATCATGCCAAGAAAGTGTTATTTTCTGATTTATCACATTATTTTACCATGTTTTTGTAGGCTATTACTCCTAAAGGGAGTGAGAGATCATGTATATCTCATGATTTTTGGTGGGTCAATAGAGATGTTGAACTTGGCCACTCCCTTATTGTGCAAAGGGAGATTCCTTCTCATGATGGGTGCTTTCCAAAGCCACCAAACTTATCTAACATCTTCAGCCATGTTAAGGTGACTCATGCAGCAAATTTGTGGTGGGGATGCCACTTACCACACCTTGATCTAATGCAGGCAGGTGATGCACTGCGCTGGCATCACATGTGGGACTTTGACCCACCTCCTCAAGCTCAGATTTATGTTTGCATATATGTAGTCTTGCTTCCATACTTGGATTATATAGTTGTATTGTTTATGGGGTTGTATGGAGGGAGGATGGGTAGTTGGCATGTACCACATGGTTTGGAACTTCTACTTGTACCTCACGATACATGTTTTAGATGGAGTATTGCTCCAGCCATGTTTATTTCTGTTGAGTTTTTCACTCCTGGTGGGATGGACTATGCACATCTTATGTTGACCTTGGAGGAACAATTCATAATGTATTGGCTTGATGAGCACCTGGCTTATGATGAGGAATGGATCATTGATGATGCCATCAATGAAGGAGGGGAAGTACTACAGCTCTCACCCTATCAGTTGCTTAAGGACGAGCAACATTTTGGAGGGGAGGACTGTAATATTCCTACTTAGCCTAAGCTAAGAGGAATGTACATTTTTTTTTTACTTTCTATTGCATGAATAAATTAATAAATGAGGACATGTAAAACTCCTGAAAAGACTGAATAAATCAATGCCCATGTGAACAAGGATAAATCAGGGCCATGTAAATAAATCACTTGCAGGTGTGAAAGGGGTTTGAGTTGTGAGACTGGGTCAACCTTGACCAAATCTACAACGATGTCTAGATTTAATGTACCTCATAAAGGGACACTGTAGTTCTAGAAGGAGGCCCCTCATGTGAAAGGAGCTAACTCATCAAGGTGGTTTATGGTTTGCAAAGGCTCTCATCTTATAAAAGGAAGGGGAAAGTAGCAAGAGAAGGTTTTTGATTGATTATATTTCTGAGTATATTGTCTGTTTAGACAAATACTATTCTCTGATGTTTAGTGGATAATTGTGCTGCTTAGCACTTAGAGTTCCTATGCAGGGATTTCACCTCTTCCATTGAGGATTCTTGGAGGAGTTTTTGTTGATTTGATCCACTATCAGGATTTGGGCCAAGCTCTACTTCCAACTGCAACGCAAATCCAGTGAGGGTTTGTTTTCTTTTGTAGGCTACAGCAAGTGGAACTCTAGATCTATAAAGATCTAGCTTGTATTGGAGCCTCTTCTCAGTGAGTGTGTCATTTAACCTCCTGGAAGAGTGCATCCATTGTTTGAGCTTCAAATTTGTATCTTGGAATCAGGACATCATTGTTATTCAAGCTACAGTGCAGTTTTCCTTGAGGAACTATGTTATTTTCAGTAGAGGGTTTGCAAGGTGTTTTGACCCCATTTTTTATGAGAGATCTCTGGTGCTGGGCTTGCCTTTCACCTTGGTGATCCATGGATTAGCTTCTTGATCCATGTTATGTTTAGATCTGATCTATTTTAATGTAAATTCATCTTCAGAAATTCCTGAAGAATTTTGTAGATCTGCAACTTAAAACTCAGATCTACTCTTTGTAATGCATGATTTGGTCAAAACCCCATGGGGATCTTGTAAATAAGACTTTCTAGTTTCCAGATCTGAAATGGATCTGATGTTTTGTCCATGGATATTTCCTAGATCTGAGATGTAATGTTCATCTGTTGCAGCTCCTTAAAATAATGTTGTTGAGCCATTTTACAGTTTATACATGTGTTGCAGCCTTCTTTTTTGAATATTTCTTACTCTCTTGTTTCCTGTATTCTATTGTATATTGAAAGAGATTCATTGTAATTCTGATTTTCTGATCTATATACATAAATTGATCTCATTTTATGGCCTCCTACTCATGCTTTCCAAGACTGTGTTATTTCTGAAGTAGTTTGTTGTGCATAGCTGTAGCCCCTCTTGTAGGGTGTTTTTCAGCTAGACTAGGTGGTGGGAGATCTGTTTACCACACCTAGTTTGATTTTTTTTCGCTCCCGTTTTGGATATAGACTCCAGATCTGCTGATCTAAGGGATCCAAGGGCTATAAACTCATTTATGTGCATCAATCTCCCAGGAGTGCGTTATTTCAGCAAGCTTGATGTGATGTTCCATATTTGGAATATTACAATCAACCACTTGGCTTTAGCCATATTCTTCTTGAAGGTGCGTAATGTTGGTGAATCCACCAATTCAGCTTGAACATTGTTGATAAAGTACTTGAGGTCATGCTCATCTAGAAGGAAGGATATCATTGCCTTCCAGATTACATAGTTGGAGGCACTCTCCAACCGGTCCTGGTTACGCAATCCACTCGTGGCCATCTCACCCTACTACTCTTGATTTACTGCCTCTCACCCTTTGCATAGATGGATTTATGCACTCCTGATGGAGCAAGCCACAATATATGTTGCTAATGCACGGGGAATCTGATTTTCTTGGTCCAGAAACTCACTAAGGTCAAAAAATTCCCAAAATTGTGTTTCTTCTACGCTTCCTAGCGCTCTGCACCAGAAATCATTGTTGCACAGTCAAATGTGTCCCTCCAACTGCTTATCTACTTAGATTTGTTGCGCTACTCTCTCTGCCTCAGAAAAACAACAATCTAGAACAATCCTACCTCTCTATCGGCTCACTCAGAGAGAGATTTTCCTTGTTGATTTGGCCCTTCTAGCTTGGACTGTGCACTTCACTATGAAATTGATGTGTTTCTTATGTAGCTCTTTGATCCCCAGCTGCTTATTTAACGTTGGAGCAGTTCTTTGTCTCGAACGAACTCAAATTAAACAAGCTCTGATACCATGTGAAAAATTGTGTTACCCGGAATCCTACTGTAGAAACTGATGGAAAGCCTTATATTTATTATTTACTTAACAAATTTATTTATTGTGTTCTACAAGAAAATATCAAAATCCATTCACTACAGCCTATACAATTAAACTGCAGAAGGAATACAAGTGCAGAAACAAATCTGAACACACATAGATCACACAACCATTCAACACAATTATTTTTGGATGAATGTCCCCGTAAAAACCCAATACGGGAAAACCGGTGTAACAGATATGAGGATTTATAATATTATGTAGTAAATTTTGAGTAAAAATATATGATTAACAATACTATCAAATCATACAGAGAAATTGACAAAAGAGATCTCGTGAGACAAACCTCACTCCTCTATGAGAAACTGGCATTGATCTGCACCAAGGCTAGATTTCCCTGCGCTGCTTTTGCGTAGATACTGCGTCACTTTGCACAGTGACTGCATCACAACTATGGTTTCCCTCTTCCTATTTTTTGAACTTAGGGCTGGATAGAAACTTAAGCCTATTGGTCCTCCATAAATTATCTTTGGTATCTGACTCTGGCTCTTCATTGTCTCCTCAGCAGGAAAACGTCTAAGCACTGTGTCACTGGCTTTATGTTGCTCTGTGGCTCTTTTTGTTTATGTTGTTGTGTACTCTTCGACTTAGGAAATCTTCCAACCGGATCTATTTCCCCTCACTACAATCAAGAATCACTTAGATCTGATTTTCTTCCGAGCACTGCTCTGTTAGATAAATTTGATCTCTATATCCTACGTGTCTCCATATATTTCTTTTCCAAATTACCGTTCAATATATTACCGTTGAGACTTCAATGGCCCAGATTAGATATCTAATCAATGGCTAAGATTAACTTTTGACTTGATCCATATAGTCTATATTATTCTCACTCCTATTCTATTAATACACTTTATATATCAAACGATTTCTAGGTTATCTGGAATAAATATGTCCAAAAAATTTGAGACTTAGAGCATAATTGATGCTACCCAAAATAACATACCTCACATTCTCAACCGCTTGGACAAGGTACTCCTCAAGTTTCAATGGGACAGATTATTCATAATATGGTGCAATCCCAACCGAACCCACCTTATCATGGGACAATGCAAACTCCCATAGAGCAACAGTATGGTCCATATCAAGGTATTCCTCAAGCAAATTTTCAAGGCCAATAGATCCAAACTAAACCATTCCAACAACTTTATCATCATCTTGGGGCTGGAAAACAAGGAAACTTATATACTAGTTATCAGAATCCTCCTTATCCTGGTACAAAGGTTCCTTATTATCAGAACCCTCCTTATCTGGGAATTCAAGTGTTTTTTTCTTAGGCTATTCCTTCATATCCAGGCCATCTTCCTCTAGACTTTAATTGGAATTTTTCTTTTGTGGCTACTGTTAAATTTCCAGACTTAACTTGGCTCACTAATGACCCCATCTCTTATCTTCCATGTCGTCGATTATTCCCACTAAATTTCCTTCTGATATCCTAAAATTCAATGGGAATCCAGGAGAAGACCCATTGACGCACTTTATGACATATCATCTATGGTGTTCTTCAAAATCCCTTAACAATGATTTCATTTGACTTCCTCTTTACCAACGAACGCTTACAGTATCATAGTTAAAAGGTATATTGAGCTACCTAGAGATCCATTCCATGATTTCAGTACTTTAGCCACCACCTTCCTTACAAATTTCTAGTTGCCCATAAGATATGAAACTAAGACGGAACTATTGACCAATTTAAAACAATCAAATTTCACTCACATATGAGATCACATTCATGAGTGGAGGCGTCTTCATCAGTTGGTCAAGACTTATGTTCCCGATCAGTTGTTAGTGGGATGGTTTACCAAATATTTGTTGTCACCCATAATAGAATATGTGGCTAAAGGTGGAGTCGTGACTGAAGAGAAATTTATTGATCGTGCACAATATTTGGACCTTGTTTATACCCAATCGGGCAAGCTCTATGATAATATATCGAATGCTCTGATACCTTCGAATATTTCTCCTCCTCCACCTAGTAAAGAATTTCATGTTTTTTATGGCGTGATTGGTTCTTCCAGTTCATAGTCAGTGAGTAAATTGTCTAGTGGTGCTCTTACTGCATCTGTTCAAAACCCTCAATCCCATCCTCCTGTGGTTATTTCTTCCAGGATAAATGTTGTTTCATCTTATAAAGGCAACTCTCCACAACAAGAAAGTTTCTTACCATAGGATAAATAAACAAATCAGTCTTCCTATGAGAAGTGAAAGCTTCTTTACCCATAAAATGAGGATAAATTTACATGTTATTGTCTGCGTTGTGCTGAAGTGAATCAATTCCTTAAATCTTCCACTTATCCCACCGTGTTGACTGACCTGTTTCCCAATCAGGAGACTCACATGGTTTCCTCAGAACCTTCTTTATCTAACATGGTTTTGATGCTTTCCTCCTTGGAACTGAAATCTTATGTTATGGTAGCCACTCAGAATAAGGAATATGGTAATTCAAATCCACCTAATGGTCAGGACACTGATCAACCTGCCATTTTGGCATCACCTTCACCGAATCCTACTCCACCTCTGATTCCTTCGTAATTGACTATCAAACCTCTGAAGGGTTCTATTTATAAGTCTTCTTTCAACCCTCATTCAAGAGCTACTCAAAACTATAACGTAGTTGAATACTTGGCTCAATCTCCATCAACTATGTCAACTCTTGAGGTGTTGCAAAATTGCCCCGCCAAAAATATGACCTTGTTGTCAGATATCGGATGTGTGGATCCGTCGAATTCCAACCTAGTGGTTTTCTCTCATGAAAACTATACCCCTCGACTTCCAGCTCAATTATATTTTTTAATCCAGGTCATCATCCATTGTAAGAATATTCATCATTATATTGTGTACAATGGAGCCTCGACCTTCATTATGTCCATGTCTTGTGGGAATGCGATTGGTTCTCATCAACTGAGTCAATCAACCACCACATTGAAATATTTTGATGGAATAACATACAAAACTTGTGGGATTTTGAATTTCGTTCAAGTAGAATTATGGGGAAAAAACATCTCCATAGAAATTGAAGTTATTGACGGACCTCTGGATTATAATCTTCTACTCGGACGTATGTGGGTTTATCCCATGCTTGTCATCGATTCATATTAATTTTGTATGATATCCTTCCCTCACAAAGGCAGGATTGTATCCATATATCAACTCAACCTTTATGCCTTTAATTCTCATGTTACTGGAAGTGTCCCTCTTGTATGGGAAACTCTACACTCTTATCAGCATGTCAGAGTCGTATGGTTGAAAGATTCTGTGCTCATGGGAACCTTTTCACTCCCTCCTCTTCTCCTTCCCGATAGTTCATCTTCGGTTTCTTATATCAAAATGATATCATCATCTACTATCCCAACTAACCCATGGATTTTACCTAATGAAACCAACATCAAAGGTTTTGGCGATTGAATTTCATTTAGCCCCATTGAGCTAGATTACAAAACCATTTATTTGGCTTGCATGGCTTATACCTTTTTTTCGATCAATTGGGTAGATCACTCACTGGATTATAGCACACCTTTTGATCCTTTTTCTCACGTATTCTCTACCAATGAAAGCATCATGGAGATCATGATGCCAGATGAGGGGTCGTGGGATGAACATCACCATCATTCCTCCTTATCAGATTCCATTGAGGATAATAGCAGTGACATGTATATTTACCTAATTTTGTCGAAGCTTTTATGAATTTCGTCTTTGTTCATGAGGTTGACTACGAAAATAACCTATACCTCTCGATATCTATATCAAACCAGAAATTGTCAAAAATCTATACATTGTAGCATCTTATTCTCCATATGATATCGAGATTTATACAACCCTTTTTCATGAGTTTCTATATGTATTGGCTTGGACTTATGAAGAAATTCCAGGTATCGACCCCAATATAGTAGTTCATGAGATTAAAATGTATCTTGATGCCACATCCATCTGGAGGCGCCTCCGTCTGGTCCATCCCAAGAAGTTTGTTGAGATTAAAATTGAAGTTGAAAAGCTTCATTAGGTTGGTTTCATATACCATGTTCCTTTAATTGATTGGGTATAAAACATTGTTCGTCATGAAGAAACAGGGCACAATCCGAGTATGTTTCGATTATCGGGATTTGAATTTTGTTTTTCCCAAGGACAACTACCCGACCTCATTTATTGACCAAATTGTTGATGATAGTGTTGGATGCAAGATTTATTTGTTTATGGATGGATTCTCAGGCTATAATCAAATAAACATTCTCCCATCGGACCAACCTAAGACCGAATTTATTTGTCCCTGGGGTAATTTTGCTTATTGAATGCTCCCATTTGGTTTAAAGAACGTTGGGGCCATGTTTCAACGTGCGATGGATTACAATTTTCATGAAATTAAACACATTGTGCAACCCTATTTGGATGATCTCTTTGCTCATTCTAAACATCTGGTTTATCACCGATGCACCTTACGTCTAATTTGATCTATTGTATACATTATAACATTCAACTTAACCCGCACAAATGTGTGTTATGCATTGGTTCTAGTCGACTCTTGGGTTTTTTCATTTCAAAACAAGGAATTCATATTGATCCTCTGAAAGTGCAGGCAATCATCACCTTACCTGCATCTTCTTCTCTCATTCAGTTACAAAGACTCCAAGGGAAATCTAACTTCCTGCGAACATTTGTCCCT
Source organism: Pinus albicaulis (assembly GCA_034641835.2). NCBI lineage: Eukaryota > Viridiplantae > Streptophyta > Pinopsida > Pinales > Pinaceae > Pinus > Pinus albicaulis. Next base: position 1,247,867,910 of record CM076575.1, read on the forward strand.
AATTACACTGAGTTGACCAAAGGATTCACTCACTTGCTAAAAAATGGGTCCCCTTCCATTGGGATGACGCTGCTCAGAAATAATTTGAAGCCCTAAAAGATGTACAGGTTTAGGTATCTCTTTTATACACCCCTAATTATTAGCACGACTATTTCCTATATCTTGTTGCTTCCATTTCTACTATAGCAATGGTATTGGTCCAAGAAGATGATATAGGGACTGAACATCCCATTTACTATCTGATTCATAACCTCAACGATATTGAAAATAGGTATAATCACATAGAAAAGTTATGTTTGGAAGGGCGTTCAAGCCATCTAAAGGTTTCGCCATTACATCTTTCTTCGAAAACTATGGTTGTTTCAGATTACAACCCTATCACATATTTATTTCCATGTCAATTGTTGGGGGTGAAATACTCTAATTGGATCATTATTCTACAAGGTTTTGACCTAGATTTCATCAATTCCAAGTCAAATAAATCCCTATTTTTAATCGAGCTTATGTGTGACCTTCCTTCCACTGATTCTGAATCTACATCTGAAGATTTTATCCCCAACGATTCATTGTTTCAAATTTTGTCATCTAACCTGTGGTATGGAGATTATATGATCTATCTCCAGACCCATACTTTTCAGCCCAATACCTCTCGCTCCAAGCAGTGACATATTTGATACCAATCCAAAAATTACATCATTATCGGCGACACCCTTTACCATCATGGTATTGATACGATTTTATGGAGGTGCGTCACCATTAAGGAAGTTGAGAAAGTCCTTAATAAATTCCATTATGGGGCATGTGAAAAAAATTTATCTAGTTACACTACCACTCAGAATCTCTTACGCGTAGGTTACTTTTGGCTTACTATCTTTCGCAACTGAATCCTCATCCTTCAGAAGTGCCATACATGCTTGATCTACGTAAGATTCATGCTCCGCCTACTCCATTACATTTTGTTTTTTCTATTGGTCCCTTTAAAAAATGGGACATTGACTTTATGAAATGTAACCCTCACTCGAGCAAGGGGCATGGTTATATCATCGTCATTTTTGACTACTTTACTAAGTGGGCCAAGGCAATGAATACATATAACAACACTGGAAAAACGTTTGCATATTTTTTCTTCAATCACGTTATTTCTAGGTTTTGTGTACCACAAGCAATAGTTACGGATCGCGGAAAGCATTTCCAGAATCATATGATGACTAAACTAGTTGCTAAGTTGGGACTTTCACATGAAATTTCCACTCCCTTCTATCCACAGGCTGATGGACAGGTTGAGGTTGGTAACAAATTCCATAAGGCTATGCTTCAATGCATGGTAGGGGTCCACAAATTGGACTGTAACTTACTTCCTTACGCTGCCTTGTGGCCATTCCAAACTTCAGTTAGTATTGCTACAGGATTCACACCCTTTCAGTTGGTCTATGGTCTGGAAGCGATCTTCCCCATCGAATGTGAAATTCCATAATTAAAGATAGTTGTCTAACTTCTACCTGCCACTTCCGTAGAGGAGGAGCTTCTTTTACATCTAACTCATTCGGATGAAACTCGACGTGATACTGCTTTATCCAATGAAGCTCATAAAATACGTGTCAAGGCGCAATACGACAAAAATTTCAAGCCTCATGTCTTCTCGGAAGGAGGCTAGTTTCTCTTATATGACCAAGAGACCAATAAGTTAGGTCTAAGAAATTTCTAACCTATGTGGTTGGGTCCATACAAATTCAAGCTAATTCTAGAAAAAGGGGCCTATGAGTTAGTAGATTTCAATGGAGTTCCATTAGTGCAGCCTAGGAATGGGTTGTACCTGAAAAAATACTATGCTTGATCTCATGCATAGTACATTGTGTACATATTGTCTATAGGTGTGTTTGAGTTTGTTTGTAGTGTGTCATTTCATAGTTTTCCATATTTTTTGTTTATCCCGTTCATGTTTTGTTTGAAGATTTCAATATCTCTAGAACCACACATTGGTTATGTTGATGTTTCTAGTCATAGTACTTGGAACCTATCTTCTACAGCATGGGTTATCTTTTCTCCAAATGGCGAGCTAGTGAGTATGCAAGGGATTTGCATTGGTCTCTCTACTAACAATATCGCTGAGTATAACGCAATGGTTGAGATATTATCTGATGTTATTTCACATCGTATCTGTCATTTAGCCATCAGGATTGACTCAAGACTCATAGTACTACAACTTCCTAATGTATATTTAGTTATAAATATCACCATCCTTCGCATGGTTTTTAGAGTACACCTTCTAGAAAGACATATCTATTTCATACAATATGAACATATTTCTAGAAATCTAAACAAATTAGAAGATACCCTAGATAATCACATTTTAGATATACATTTGCAATGAATGTAAATAAGTTTCACTTCATGTCACATCATATTGAAAGCATAATAGGAACTAGGAAACACTTAAAATATGTATATACATTAAGTTTTGTTTTACAAAAACTTGTGCCCTAAGACACCTATGGCTACATCTCCCACATAAAAAAATACATGCAAATATCTATGTATACTAATTAATGGTGCTCATGAAAAAATGACATCGCATGAGCCATCTTGCACAGTAATCAACCAATATGGCTAGGCACTTCGATAGTGTGTTGCTAAAGTCACATGGGAATATGATTTCCCATGGTCTCATCAATCTTGTGTGTCCATCCCTCAATGTGGCACTATAACTCTGATAGGATCTCAGTTACCTTAAGATCATGTAGCACATCCCATCCTACTGCAGCGGAATGTACCAGTACCATTGCCTCCTCATCTGGTTTCCCCTCTACATGATGGAGATATGAAGCACCCACTGGTCAAGCTTATTCAATATGTGTGAAAACATCATAGTTTAGTCTCGAAAACATCAAAAAACACAACAACAACAACAAAAAAAAAATTTTCAAACTTTCAAAAACTTGAATGGTCGAAATATTTTACTTGAAGCATCACATTTCTCACCCTCAGGAAGCACGAGCTTGGTATCATCACGAGAATCTATTCCTACATAAGGATAGTCATTGATCATGGTGAACTATCTACACAGTCACCCAAATAAGGCTGGTGAGAATCTAATCACTGAAAAACCTACATATTGGGCCATATGATCTATCCACCTCCTCATTTGTGGGGCCCTCGGATCAAAAGACTCGAGTATAACCTGTTGAGGCTGAAGTAGTGGAACCCGCTCTAAAGCAAAATATACTAATATCGAACCATAGTCGAAGTTATTTAACTTCCCCTATTTCACTTTAGTCATTTTTTCCTTCATATTGACCAAAACACCCTCACTCCAGTTGAACATTGTTGGCTCTAGACACTCCACCCCATACTACATGTACAATATACTTGCTCCATGAAGTGTCGAGCTACCTACCAATATCATGATGACAAACAGGATCGTTCTCAAAGGTAACTCGGTCACATATTTTAAATTTATGTTTACATCCCTAGTAGGTTGGCCTCGAGGTCTACAATAGGTAGTGCTATAATATTTCACAATATCCACACCACTTCTCCCACCTAGGAGAGTGATAGGGGCACCCCTCTTAGATAAACCTATCAGAAATTAGATATATTCTACCTTTATCTCAAGCAGATGTTCCCCAAACCTGAATTTTTGTGCCTGAATATCCCATGAATGAACAATATTTTTCAACAATTCCATCTATTGCCTCATATCAAGAATCCAGAAGAATTTTAGCAATCCACAGTTTTTCAATGTCTGGATCATAGTAGGATCATTTTCTACATTTAAATCATGTTATTCATGTTCTCTTTCTCACCAAATGAATGTCATTTTATGCTAATGAACACCTGAAACATCAATAAGAGATTCATTAGGCTCCTTTTCAAGCAAAAAATGACAAAGATTGAGGTAAAACTTATAAACAACTTATCATTTTGCGTCCAACGCACACCAGTAATACATGACAAAGTGTTGCACCCCTCCCAGTAGTGATAGTTTTCCTAGGTGCAATGCAGATTTTGATACTATGGGGGTGTGTTGGTCCTACGGCATGTTCTTGGAACACCATGGCCCTCAAAACCTCAAAAAAATTGCACGATATCACAAAAATGGACCATGAAAATAAATCGGAGGGTTTTAGCTCCTACCTAGAAGTGACGGTACTCGAAACGGTCCACTGTATTGGCCACAATCAACTGCAAAAGATCGAGGGAAAAATTCCTCAAAACTCTCACTGTTGAAGGTAAATGTGAAATGGTGAAAATGAATAGTCATTTTTAAGTATTTATGGTCATTTCTTGCATTATTTTATTCATATTTAATGTTTTGACCTAGATATGCTTCATTTTTACTATGAAATAGGTATGTTTAATCCTCTTGTGATGTTTTGAGCAGGTCGAGAGTTGTTAATGATGTTTTATCATGTTTTAAATAGGCTATTTTGACTAAGGATTATACTTTTATCACTTTTTCGAGCTCCATAAACTCACGAAAAAAGGAACCCCCTGGAGCCCTCTTTCAACTCTTTTCAAACTCCCAAAATATGAAAATATTCTCGAGCACTTGTCATTTCGAACTCGTTAAAGTAAATGAAAATACGTCTGTTGAGTATAAGTTTAATCCTTTTCTGGACTTAGATAGATTATTTAGAAAAAAGGAATACCTTAGTGGAACATTACTAAGAGGTTATCTTGAGTTTTTTTTCTACCTTTTCAGACTTGAGATACTATCTACAAAAAGGGACATCTAGAATTTTATTTTTCACCTCTTTTTAAAACTCTCTAAACATGAAAAATATGTCGAGTTTTACCTTTGCTGGACTCGTTAAAACATCAAACAGTGATGGAATTGTTGAACATGACAAGTTCAAACCACTCTTTCTTAGGGTTCATTAAAAATACTCAGAGGGATTAATATAAACGATGAACTTACATATCAAGCATATGTTATCCTCCTCAAGCTTGTTAAAAAATAAAGAGGTACTAACCAGTATGGTTGGGGAATTGGGAAAATATGGTATTACATTTGCTAATGGAAACGAGTCACTCTTGAACACGACACTCTTCCATTTCATCCATGTGGTTGCTGAGTTGGGTAATCTTCATGTTATTCGGTTCATCATACCTTTTGAGAGCCTCCATTTCGGTTTTGGGTCAATGTTGCTAATTCCATTCAATTTCGTCGGTATATTCAAGAGAAGTAATTCATTTGATATCCATTACAATAATCTTAAGCCTTCATTCCATGTTTGCCTTTTCCTAATCCAATTTCATATAATCATCATTTTGTCTCACTCATGATACTCGTTTTGTGTCATTGATGAGGGATACATCAATTCCCTCCTGTGATGGGTTGCTTCCTCTCGACATCAGCACATCATCTAGTAAGTTGAATTTGAAACACCCTTTTGGTTCCTTGGTGCTTGCATACATCAATGGAAATTTTCCTCTCTCTCGATGACAGTTTTACATCATTGGCCTTCGACCAAAATAATCTATGTGATGTTCGACATCAAATCATTTACTCGCACCATATGTATTGTACTATAGTACCTTAAGAGTCATTAACATCATCGGTGGTTTCTCTAAAGTCTGCTAACGACTTACATAATTGGTCGGTAATCAGATGGTGTCTACCATGTTCGACCTCAACTCATTGATTCACATGGTTAGAATCCTACGTTGTTTGGTCGTGTGAACGAGATAGAAGACTCTGGATCTAGTTTCATCCATTCAGGCTACAATTTCAAGAGTTATATAGAGATCACAACATATGATGGCCATGATCATACAAACAGTAACCCAGTCATGGGTCCATCAATTATATCTTTGGACGTGTCTTTTAATCATTGTACATGTTATGTTAGCTTATGTTCTGAGTATGGGTATCTTGTTCATTTTCCTTGATCCCTACTTGTCACAAGGTAAAGCACTCCAGTCATGAGTCATCATTTTTGAATTAGCGCTTTAGTGGGAAATATGTTATAGGTCATTATGTCACATTAGGTCAATAGACCTCTTAATGGGATCAATCAACGTCCTATTAAACCTTGTCAACATCATTACACAAAGCCCTAAGTATGCCTCCCTCATTTCCCAAAATTTATGCCTAAAACTACATCATCTAAGCTAGTTTTAGGACCAACGCTCCTTGGCCTTCTTCTAGACAATGTTCACCTATAGTTTGCTCCATTAAGGCCTCCATTGATCACCTACAGGTTGCTCCCCTTTGCACCTACGTTGGTTGTAGAAATTCGGGAAAAAGAGAGAAATTTTGGAAGCTTCCTCTTCCATAAGCTTCCATAATTTGTTAAAACCATTTACCTCAATTAAAAAATTCACATCCTATCTTATCCTTCTTTGGATTTTCCATCCCTTATCCTTTGATCCCATCCTTCCATCAAAGGTGGATCTAAAATATTAGATTAGTAATTGGATAAGAACTCCCAACTTACCCCACTCCTCTATATATTTACAGCCTTCCATATTCAAGAGGTTGGATTTTGGAGAGTGATTCTACCCTTAAATTGTTGTGGTGAGAGGTATTATTCCATGAATTTAGGGTGATTGGAGGTGCATATTGTGACAAGGAAGGAAAATTCAGCCTGGAAGATCTCTTCTACAAGATCAACACCTATTTATGGTTGTAATATCCTTCCATCTATATTAATGCAAATAATTATATGTTTTCATATATGTTATGTTGTTATTTCATGTATTTTCAATACCATGTTGATTATTTAATAGAGTATTTAGATGATACTACATAGATCTCGTAGTTTCCTGGATTGTGTTATCTAATTGCGTAGGTTCTAATTTTGGAAATCTGAGCTAGAATTGGAGCATCAAGTTGAATAAGGAGAGAATCATGTGAAGGATTCCATGTAGGCTTCATTCCTTCATATATTTAAATTAAGGAAAGCATTGGGTTCCTTGTCTCTCTGTTGTTCTAGGTTGGCCACCAAACCTAGGGGAGAACTATTGTCCGCAATCATAAATCCTGCATAACAGGTTAGTTTCTAGTCAATTCAAAAGTGTATGTGTCTCTCTTTTACTTGTAATTCAATCATGGAATGTAAGCACTGTCATATTTTAGTGGAGACTGGATTAGCCCCTCATATCCATAGTTTTTATGATTTTGAAATTTTCAAATGGTCCTATAGGAAGTCTTTTGTTTTTTAGGAAAAATTGGTGAAGAACAACATATTTAACTTGAAGATACTTAACTTGTGTTTTTGGGTTGGTTTCTCATCTGGACAACACTCAACACAAGGAAATAATGCTTGTAAACTTATTTTCCAGCAATATAACATTCAATTTTAAGCAAAAAACATATTAATAAATGATACCCCAGATCTGGGTTTCCTTCCAAATGTTGATACCAACTAGGCTTCTCATGCCAACATAATCTAACGCATTAATGCATAATTCTTGGTGGAAATCCTCCTCTATGAGCCTTGTATATCACATTCAGTGCAAAGAGGAAGGTGGCAGATGAATGAGGTATTGACATTCATACCCTTCATGGGACATGAACTTAGAAATTATTCCATAAAGGAACATTCATTTTTTCATTCAAACTGCTCTACAAGTTGTTGGCCTTCATTGCCTTTGCGGAGAAATGAAGCATAGGGAGCTTGGTGTCGAGGGAAAAAAATTCTCTTGCACGACATTTATGCTCCACAAACGAGGATGCGCTAGGAAAGGAGCATAAAGAAATAGGTTTTCAACCTCCCCCTCTTAGGCATCGAAGAGGAGTGGAACAATTTGATGAAAATTTTCCACCGCAAATTGGATGCTTAGTTGTAGCTATGGAATAATAGGAGCTCAAGAACACTAGCAATGGTCATTGGGTAGTCAAAAACTTGCTTGGTATCCATCTAAGGGATCAAGAATAGGTTCTACAAGCATGGAAAGTAGAATTACATGCATTGATCTCTACCCAGTTCAGACTCAGTCGACTCTAAGGGTCATGTCAAGCACTTTGGGAATTAAATTCCCTCCTCCAACCCCTCATCTGGATTCTTCCAACTCGCCAGAAAACTTGGCTAATACAGACTCACTCCATCAATGTACCAAGCCTCTTATCCCTGAATATCAAAGGTCCTAGAAAAAGAAGGAAAAGCAAACAAGTAGTCTTAGTTATTCCGACCATGTGGAGAAGGAACAAACTTCCGCCAACAAGACAGTTGTTGTAGACAATCTGAAGGGAAAAACCTTGTGACAGGAGGATAACATCAGCACAGGAAGATTGTATGTTTAGTGGAAATTACCTCCATGGTTACTAGATGGCTATGAAAATCCCTTATAATATCTAGCTCAATGTGACCAGGCTCACTAATTATCTCTAGGAAAGGCTTTCTCGGCCTTTGCTAATCTATTTTTTTTCTTGAGATCCTTTTTTATCTTTGTCCACTCGGTTTCTACTACATTTGCTTTTTTTATGGTTCTATGATGTCAAAATTTTGTCTCTAGACACTTAGGAAGACTATATGGTTTCCCACTTAAGGGCATATGGTTCCTCCCAAGCATGATTTAGGCCATGAAGTTTTTTGCAAATAGAACAAACTCATCGCGGACATAGTCCGCTCATGTTTATACATGCATGTACTCTATGTAAAATTTTGATAACATAATGAATTTTTGCTAGCTTACAAAAAAAAATATTAATAAATGATATTAATATATGTATTAATAACGTATGTACACACATGTGCACGTGCATGTTGATGTATCAATGTGTTGATGTGATTATAATAACAATTATTTCAATTAATGAATTAGTACATAAATATACAAATGTATTAATGTAAGAATTATACATTGATTACATTTAAAATATATATAGTTATCTCATGAAAACAAACCAACTAGTGATATAGACCGGATCGAGGTTCAAATACACAAACACATATATGAAAAGTTACAATGATTAGGAGTTGATAAATTGCTTCCCTTTTTCCTAAATGTAGAATGTAAAAAAGCATTTAAAACATAAATAAGTTGGAAAATGAAAAAATGGATTTTTTCATTTCAATTTTTGTTAATAGCATTAGATTGAGTTTCAAGAATTTTAATAATCCCTTACATGAAAAACATTATATAGCTTATTCTAATATGCATTCATATTGATGATAAATACAACATCAATAACATCAACTTTATATCCATGGCCCCTTTGCCTTTGGATCCATTATCTCCTTTGTTTTTATGTGCTTCCCTATCACAAACATGTAGAGGTTGTCTAATAGTTGACTTCATCAAAAATAAAAGTTGCAATCTCTCATAAAAAGGGGGGTTGGACATCCATTTCTATTATAAATCATATTTTGTTAATAAAAGATTCTTATTTTGCATGATTTCTTAGATCACACATCTAAATTTTGAAACATCTTTGTTCTACATAATTGTATATCAATGAAAACATAAATACATGAATGATTTAGTGTGTTTGAGAAAAAATAAGAATATTGGAAGATTTTATTATATTTATTTTTATTTAGAGCATATTGATGATAGGAGCAGCAAAAATAAGCACATATATTAATCATGCACTAACACATATATGAACATATTAACCTTGGAATCAGGGAACCAGAGGCAGATCACCTTGTCCACTTGACGATGACCAGCACATGGAGATTGTCCTTCAACAGATGGCAAGTACTTGATTTCATCTTTGCATTCATTCCCTCGCCTCAGAATATGAAACTCGCCTTATCAACTCAAGCATTATATTCTGCAGTATGTTGGCCTCCCGGTTGTTTCTCTCCTGGTCGCCTTCCCCTGCACTCCATGCCACTCCTTCTAACATCAATTTTGTGATGCCCGACCCTAGCAACTTAATCATGAGCAGCGATAGAGGTAGGGGACACTACCCAGGCTGAGGCAGAGGGCATAGTTGACCCCCAATCACTCTCGATGACCCCTCCATCGCCACCTTATTCGACCATAACATTCCTGAGCACATTCTAAGGAATGTGGTATCCATGGAAGAGGAGGAGAATCGCAAGGGATGCAAGTCCCTTTGGGATCTACACAATCTCCTGGCCAATCACTTGAAGGATAAGGATCAAGACAAGGCAAAGGAAAAAAATTGTATTGTGGAGCTCTCCTCACATCTCAATCATTCTCCCTCCTTGCTTAAAAGACTAGCGAAAGACCTCAACATTTCCTACCGCCCAACCTGCCATCCCCTGTTATGACTCCCTTGCACTCCCCCCTCACCAGAGCATCCCCTCAACCACCCTCAAAGCTCCCCCCCTCCACCCCCTCCCCTCCACGGAGCTCCTCCCCCCCGTATAACTCCTCTTATGTCGCCCACCCCCCACAAAAATCCTCCTCCTCCATCTACCCCCCTCTGATGAATGAAGCTCCTCCTCCCTCCCCCCTCCCCATCCCATCCCATTCGAGTGTTACATTCTAGAATAGTTCTATGAGTAACCCAAAACAATGCGAGCACAAGGCACCCAAGCTTGAAGTGGCACTAGCTTGGAAACAATGTGGCTCCACAACGATGCGCGTTATCATGACAAGAAAAAGGTTAGTAACTTCACCCTCCTTTTGGTTAATGGGTATTATAGAAGCCTTGTTTTGGTTCAATGAACACTAGTGCAACCACACTTTTTTTACTCGACCTAAGTGCACCTAGTTTGAGACTAAGAAGCTCCCAGTTTCGGTGCAATTTTCCACTGCCCTTGCCCTACAATCTACCATCAATGTGCTATGAGGCTCAACCCCCCTTTGTGATTTTAATAGAAATATTTTTCACATGTTAAACTCTCTGTAAAATTTAAACTCTAGTTTCCCCACAAAGGGGCAGAGAATTTTTCACTACGCACTTTGGTTTCCTCTCTCTGAGGCAGAGATGGATCTCATGATTGTACACTGTGTAAATTTTGTTCAACTAAAATAATATAGAAATGCTTGGTATATATATATATATATATACACATATTAACACATATGAATAAATATTAATAAATATGAATATATATTAATAAATATGGTTCTCGCTATTAAATGAAAAACTAATTTATTGGAAACATTTGGTCTTACTGTTCTAAATTCGTTTGTTCAATTGTTGTAGATTTGTTTTAATGTTCCACTATTATAAAATTATTGTTTTTATTATTCTCCTTAAACCAATTTTTTTCCTACGTGGTTCACAAACCTCAAAGATTGGTGATTGTTACATCCACAGAATATTTGTACCAGGAAGATCCACCCAAAGGGATCACTTCGTACCGACTCAACCACGGAGCCTAACCCTGAGACTGTCGAGAGAATTGAACCTATGACCTCTCAATAAAAAAAGGTTCTTTAACGACAAGGACTCGGCCAATTGATCTAGCCATTGGGGCTTCCTTTGTTGATTTTTCCTTGGCACTCCAAAATTAGGTCTATATATAAGAAACGATCACAAACACACTAAAATGCCACAACATAAGCACTTTGCACAATGAAAAATGTAAAACAATGAATCAATGAAGTACACAATAGTTTTTTGTAACTCAAAACTTGTTATATTATAATTTTAATACAACAAACATAGGTCTCCCGTATCAAGGATCACGTGTCTTACAATTAGCCCCGATAGAAGGAAAACTAGGGCTTGATGTCAATAATGTATAACAACCAATCTACCCTTGAACAAGACCCACTTGACTTACTTGTTGAAGGAGCACTCATGCCAGCCATTTCAATCCACTTGCCTTGAACACCTGGTGGGTCCTTTTCCACCTATACTCACAATGTATAATGTTTCTCCACTATCTCTACATATGTTTCTCAGAAGTTCTTCTGCAACTTCAAAATTGCTTGCACAGTCATCTCAGTAAACTACCTTCTATCAATCCTCCTACTTCTCCAAGAATATTGAACATAGGTTCTCCAAATCCTTCCTCTAACAAACCTTTGTTGCTCCATAGTTTTGTGCAATTAGGTACTTCATGAGCTACCCTCTCATTGTCTTCTTGCTACTCCAAAAATGATTGAATCTAGGGCACACATGTACAACACTCACAACAATGATTTAGCACATCAAACATTGTAATTATGGAATCAACAAACAATACTTATAACCTTGACTCAATTTCTCATAAATCAGTGTTTTAGGGCATTCTACTAGCAGCCCTCACATCAATGACTTGCCTCCAGAATTGAATGAACACGGGGCCTTTTAGGCTATCTTATTGTTATGACTTGTCACACCAATTATCGCTATGTATAAGGAATTCATCCAGCTCAGCCTCTCATAGTCCCTTTCTCCATCCAAGTGATTGTTCTTAGGCTACTCAATCGGTTTTCCAACACTTCCTTGTAGGAAAAAACCTTCACCACAACACTCAATAACAAATCTCCTTGACAAAACTTGTCAATACATAGTATAAATGCCATAACTATATTCTTGTAGCAATATTCTGTTGAGCCTCAAGATTGTGCTTTCTTTCATCTTACTTTACCTCATTTTCCTTTGTCCATTGTTATCCTAGACCCAATTGATCAATGAATTTAGTTAAAATTACTTTTAGAATGATTAACATGACTGACTTGCTAAGTTTTGTGATTTTTGTCATTGTAATGCATTTTGTCCGGAACTAGCTGCAGAATGCAGACATTCCGTAGCTAACCGGCAATTCTGCAGCTGTCTTCACGTTTGGGTATGTTCCAGGTGGCCTCTCAAGAAAAACCGCATATGGGTATATTCCACGTCATGTTTACATTGTTCGTTGCTCACCATGAAGGAAGAAACGAATTCTGGATATGGTTTTGGTACGTGGGAACACATTTAAGAAGGCATACTTCTAATAGGACTGTCTTAGTCCAGATGTCCTTTTCCTTTTTACAGAGCCACTTCAAGAGTCCTAATGTGATTTCGATAAGGAAAGACAATGATCCTGGAATTTTTGCAAGTCTGGTTATGTAAATTTGTTATAAAAACACTTGGGAAACCGAGAGCTAGATTAGATTTTGTTCCAGATTTTGCTTAGATTTTGTGCTACATTTCTGAAGACACAGATTGCTCTGTTCAAGTTATTTCACCTTTAATGAAGCAGACAGTATTGTTTTGAAAGCGTTGAGTTGATTTGGTGTTAGATTCCGTCTGGTGGTAGAGGGCCCCTGCCTCCTGCACGGTTTTATTTGCGTAATTTAGATAAGTATCCTAGTTGCCTTTACGTTTTTGAAGTTGAATTTGTAGTTGTTTTCATTAGCTACTATAGTTATACTCATTCTAAAAACTCTTCCAAAAGAAGAAGCTCTTCCAAAAGATCATGATAATGAATGGGAAATGGCTATAGTGTTGTAGGATTTAATTGTAATCTCTTTTGTTCACCATCACAGTTATACTTATGCTAAGTACTCTTCCAAAAGAAGAAACTCTTCCAAAAAATCCTTATAATGTCTTAAGCATGATTGTGATCTTGAACGTTTCAGTTGTGTGTTTGCACTAAGTACCATAGTTGTTCTTGCTCTTAAAACGCTTTTCCAAAATATCATAATTATGGGTAGGAGATAGCTATGATATCTTAGTTTTTAATTGCTTTCAGTCTTTATGTTTGCATTTGCACTAAATTGTACTGTTAGGATTTTTCTAAGAAACTCTTCCAAAATACCAATCATGATGGACAAACAGACTGTATAATTCCATAGAATAATGCATGATAGCCTAGTTAGGATACTCCGGAGTTTAATTGCACTTAATTCATGCTCAGTTATTTTGTTTTAAGTTTGATAATGACTTGGTAGTTCAGCACTATTTTAGATTAGTGACATCTTAAGTTCAGTTTTAGCTTAACTCATTGCATTTGCACTCCACATTCAGTTGTCATTCACTGCATATTAGATTACTTCAATTGTTAAACTTAACAAAACAGCCTTCATTATTTACAAACCTCTTCTTGTTCTAAAATCTATAATTGATTCATAACCATATGAACAGAAGAAAATATCATTTTAAGGCCTGAAGTACTTCTGCAACTTCCTTATCATCTCACAAACAAACATTTCCTCAAAATACTATTTTAAAAATCTATAACCTTTGAGTGAAGTGTAGTGTTATCAAACTAAGTTGCAGAATAGAGTTAGGAACTAGTCTTAAAGTAGAGATCTTATGATGGTATCAATGTTTTACTCCAAGTATGCTTCAAGAAATCTCTAATCATGGATAAAATGTTGCATCATTATAAGTTTGTTGTTTAACTATTTAGTTAGGAGAATTTGCATGCTTAGTTGACCATGTCTCAAGCTCTCTCTCAAAATACCTTTGATGAAAGAATTTGACAAGTTGAGTTTATGTTTTGAATCATTTGCTTAAAAGTCATTATCAAGCTTTGTTTCTGTTCAGTCATAGTTTGGATTTGATTTTGTTTCAGTAGTTGCCTTTGCATTCACCACTTGTCATCAACCAATCAGGTTTCACTCTGTTTTAATCATTAGCTTCTTTCCACTAGCTTTCTAGTCATTTTTCCTTGTGAACATAAAACTACCAAAAAGACCAAAAACATCATAAATCATCACAAAATACCAAAAACATCATAAAACACTAAACACAACGTATTAAGAGACAAAACACCTAGGCACATACGGTGCAATTCACTTCAGCAGTTTACCAACCCTAGTTGACAATTAAATGAACTCAATTTAGGAGACTAGATTGAGACCAAACATTTTGGCGCCGTTGCCAGGGAAGTGAAAACTAGGTAACCTTTGTTTCTTAGAATCCAAAAAAAATTATATGCGTAGGGAGAGAGATTCAAGGGGAATATTTATAAGCAGCAGAAGCAGAATTTTGATTTCTAGAACACCACTTGTTTCATCTAGATCCAGAGCTAGTACACCTTCAACTCAGACCCACATTCCATCCTTTACTGATCCTGGACTTCTAGAAGATCTAAGGTCAACTATTCCATTAGAGAAACCTTCCACTTCATCCACTGAACCTGCCATAGAAGAAGATCTAAAGACTCCTAGTAGGGATACAAACCTTTCCACTTCTACAAGAGAGTCAACCATGGCAGAAGAAGGAGGAGGAGGAGTTTTAATGGAGAAAACACATTGTTTGGAGGTAGAGGTAGAGGTAGAGGAGAAGGAGGTAGAGGTGCAAATGGAGGAAGAGGTAGAATAGGAAGCTCTTTTGGGTTTCCTATACTTGATGAAGAAACCAATACAACCATGAAAAACATTTCACCCTCTGTCCTTCCAAACTTCTATGGACTTAAAACTGAAGATCCTGAAACCTTCTTATTTGAATTTGAAGTGCTGTGTAGAACTTATGACTACTTACAAGATGCTCAAAAACTGAAATTATTTCCTTCAACTTTGAAAGGAGCAGCATTGAAGTGGTTTATGAGTCTAATCAGCAGTTCTATTAGAACATTGGAAGACATGAAACAAGCATTTCTAGAGAGGTATTTGGATTATTGTATGCCGGTTAATCATAAGGAAGAAGTGTTCAAGATGTTACAAAAAGAAGATGAAAATTTGGAAGATTTGTTGGAGAGATTTAATTACAACATCAAAAGAGCAAAAATGTAAAACCTAGATCAAGACACCTTAAAAGCTCTTTTGTTGAAAACAATTAGGGATGAATGGTTGGATATCCTCAACATGATGGGAAAAGGGGATATATCACAGCTCACATTACCTGAAATATCTGAGTTATGTATCAACCTTTCAAGAGGGAAATCTAAAACTGTCAAAGGTCCGAGAGATCCTGCTCTTGCAAGGGCAAGTAAGTCTGCTTCTGGGACAGTAAGTAGATCAGAAATAGGACACATGCTTGATGATTTTAAATCTGACATCTTAGGGAGTCTTAGTGAACAAATAGACACCCTTAAGATACAAAACAAGCAGAAGGCTGAATCTGATGCCTTGGCAATCTTTTGTCCCAAATGTAGAAAGAAACATGCCTTGAGAGAGTGTCCTTTGGATGTAAAAGTTGTAGAAACCTGTGTTATTTGTTCTGAAAAACATGAAACCAAGAATTGTCCTTCTCTTCCTGGTCTCAAAGCTGTCTTTCAGGAAGAAACTCCTACAGATTCCACAGAGTCTCTCAATTTTGTATCTAGAAGACCTTGGCGGGGACCTCAAACACAAGGATTCCATGATCAAATGTATAATCAACCTCCACCTTGGAATTCTTGGCAGCAACCTTGGCCCCAATTTCAAAATCAATCTCAATCTTGGGCACAAGGAACACAAAGTCCCTATGGAAGATACTCTCCATGCTATCAGTATCCACCATCCTATCCACCATACCCACATTTTTATCCTCAAAATCCTCAACAAAATTTTCCTCAAAATATTCAACAAAATTTTCAACAAAGTCCTCAACAACATCATCAGAACCAACCACATCAAAATCAACCACTCCCATTACCATTTCCTCAAAAATCAAATCAATTGCCTGCTCAACCCATACCAAACCCCAATAATAAGAATCCTCAGAACACATACATGATAGAAGGCCAACAATTTCTAACTTATTTAATTACTCCTCTAGACCTTAGTGATGTTCAACTTAGGTCTGGAAGAATACTTGAAAAGAGGAAACCTTTTGTGATTATACAAGAACAAGATAACTCTGAGGAAGACTCTCTACGGGTGAATAAAAGTCTTGAGGAAGACACATCCTTTCAAGACCCAAACACTGAAAAATTAAAGCAAACAGATCCAATAAATTCAACTCCTGTATTAGAGCAGCCATCTACATCTACTTCTATACCTCCCTTTCCGGAAAGACTACAAATTGATAGAGGTGTAGAAAAACAAATCATGGTGCCTAAATATGATTTCCTAGATGAGCTGAGAAATGTTTGCATTAAAATTCCATTATTACAAGCCATCAAGGAAATTCCAATTTTAGCCAAAACAATAAAGGAGTTGAGTATGAAGAAAACAAGAAAAAGAATAAGAGAAACAAAGAAAATTCAACTGGTAGGACAAATAGCAGACATTATGATGGGAAAGATTTCTATTCCAAAGTATCTTGACCCAGGAAATCCAGTTGTCAAAATTCACATCAATGGAATTGAAATCCAGAACACACTCATTGATTTAGGAGCAGCAATCAATATCATGAGTAGACAAATCATGGATAAACTGAAACTTCCTAATATTCTCTTTACACCCACACTTTTACAATTAGCAGACAGATCTGTGATCAAACCAGATGGGGTAATAGAAGACATTCCAGTGTCCCTAGACTCTTGGGAGTACCCTGTGGATTTCATGATCCTAACTCCTAAGAATAATCTAGGAGGCCATCATGTTATATTAGGAAGACCTTGGTTGGCTACAGCTGATGCTTTTATTAGTTGTAGATCCGGTGATATGTACATCTCTGATGGTAGTTCAACTAAGAAATTCACTTTGTATCCTCCAGCTAGGACAATTACAGATTTAGATGATACTCAATGGATAGAGGATGAAGAATATTTACAACCTCTCTTCACAATTTCAGAAATTAGTGAAGATAATCAAATTCTGAATACTCTAGAAAACTTTGAATCCTCTTCAGAATACAAACATGAACCATTTCAAGAGGGATCCAATATTGAGTTTTTGTCATCAAGACAGATGTCTCTTCATTATATGGATAAATTTGGCAGCTCTACAAGTGAGATATTTCCAGGAAAAACTTTGAACATAAACAAGAACCTAGAAAAATCTCAACAAGAAGAGTTAGTCAAGGTATTACAGAGACATTCTTCTGCATATGCATGGGAGTACACTGACATGAAAGGGATAAGCCCCAAGACTTTCACTCATCACATCTATATAGAGGAAAATTGCAAACCAATCAGACAACCTCAAAGACGGATGAATCCAAATCTTAGGGAGATTGTTAAAGAAGAATTGCAAAAATTGTTAAATGTCAACTTCATCTATCCTATTTCAGATAGTCAGTGGGTTTCTCCTTTAGTAATTGTGCCAAAGAAAAATGGTAAATGGAGGGTATGTGTTGACTACCGAGAACTAAACAAAGCTACTCTTAAAGACCATTTTCCCTTACCTTTCATAGATCAAGTGTTAGATACATTAGCTGGCAAAAAGTACTTCTCATTCTTAGATGGGTTTAGTGGTTACAACCAAATCCAAGTAGCACTTGAAGATCAAGACAAAACCACATTTACATGTCCTTGGGGTACCTATGCTTACCGAGTATTTCCATTTGGATTATGCAATGCACCTGCAACATTCCAAAGGGCAGTATTAGGAATTTTTTCAGATCTAATACATGATTGTGTAGAGGTGTACATGGATGATTTGACAGTTTATGGAAACTCATTTGAAGAAGCTTTAGAAAACTTGGAAAAAGTTTTAAAGAGATGTCAGGAAGCAAATCTTTCACTTAGTCATGAAAAATGTTTTATGATGTTTACTGAAGGTATTGTTTTAGGGCATCACATTTCAGGGGATGGGATTAGAGTTGATGAGTCTAAAGTTGAAGTCATCTCTAACCTATCCATTCCAAGTTGTCAAAGAGATGTTAGGAGTTTTCTAGGATTTACGGGATATTATCGGAGATTTATAGAAAACTTCACCAAAATAGCATCTCCACTCTTCAAATTACTCACCAAAGATTGTGAATTCAAATGGACTTCTGATTGCCAGTTAGCTTTTGAAACCCTGAAAACCAAAATTTCTAAAGCACCTATATTAAGGGGACCTAACTGGAAGTTACCTTTTCATATCTCGACAGATGCTTCCGATACAGCTCTAGGAGCAGTATTGGGACAAAAAGATTTGATTCCATATGCCATCTATTACACCAGTAAAAATTTGACTCCTGCAGAGTTAAACTATACTGTAACTGAAAACGAGTTTTTAGTTGTTGTTCATGCCATAAAAAAATTTAGACACTATATAACAGGCTATGAAACTTTTGTTCACACTGATCATTCTGCAATTAGATATTTAATGAACAAATCAATCACTAATGGCAGAGTTATAAGATGGTTATTGCTCTTACAAGAATTCAACATCACCATTCTAGATAGGCCTGGAAAACAAAACACAGTAGCTGATTTCCTATCTAGACTCCAAAATATCAAAGATGACACTCCAGTTGAAGATCAATTTCCTGATGAATATCTTTTTCCAATTTCTACTCAAACTCCATGGTTTGCTGATATTGCTAATTATTTAGTTTCAGGAAAATTTCCTTCAATAATGAATGCAAGGGATAAAAGAAAAATCATTAATGATAGTGCAAAATATTCATGGGTTGCTAATGAGTTGTACAAGACAGGTCCAGATTCAATCATTAGAAGGTGTGTTCGTGAAGATGAGATGCCTGAGATTCTTAAAGCATGTCATGATGAACCTTGTGGCGGACACTTTGCTGATAAGAGGACAGCCTATAAGATTCTTAATTTAGGATATTATTGGCCATCCTTGTTTAAATACTAAAGAGTATGTCAAAAGGTGTGACAGTTGCCAAAGAGTAGGGAAACCTTCTCCTTCAGGTGAAATGCCATTACAACCTCAAGTACATATTGAACCTTTTAAAAAATGGGCTTTGGATTTTGTAGGACCTATTAGTCCTCCATCAAGACAGAAAAGGTATATATTATTTTGCACTGATTATGTTACTAAATGGGTAGAAGCCAAGCCATTACTTGTTGCTAATGAATCATCTGTAGTTACTTTTCTTTTTGAGGATATTTTTACTCGTTTTGGTGTCCCAAGGGAAATTGGTACAGATCAAGGAGCTCAATTTACATCAAGGCTAGTGGAGCAAATGATGGAGAGGTACAAAATCAGGCATAGAAAATCTACTCCCTATCATCCACAAGAAAATGGTCAAGTGGAGTCTACCAATAAAGTTATTGAAGGAATCCTATCAAAGACTGTCCATTTACATAGAAAAGATTGGGTGGATAGGCTTCCTGAAGCCTTGTGAGCCTATAGAACTACATGGAGAAACACAACAGGCCATACTCCTTATGACCTTGTTTATGGAAAGCAAGTTTTGTTTTCCATAGAGTTCCAAATTCAAACCTTCAAAATGGAAATTCAGTTAGGACTTGATTTGACGGAGGCACAGAAGCATAGATTGGAGCAAATTAATGAATTGGATGAGATCAGACAAGATGCAGTTCAGAAAACAAGTCTAGTCCAACAGAAAAGGGCTAGATGGCATGACAAGTACATCAAAGAGAATAAATTCAAAGAAGGTGACTGGGCTCTCTTGTTTGATTCAAAATTCAAGGATTTTCAAGGTAAATTTCAGACACATTGGCTTGGGCCATATGAAGTTGTTGAAATTTTTGATAATGGGGTAGTAAAAATCAGAACTATAGATGAAGAAGAGGTCACTTTTCTTGTGAATGTTCATAGATTGAAGTTGTATCACAAACCACTCTCAAGAGAAGAATTTGTCCAGAAGTTCCAAGAAAGCAGTGATGTGAAGTTAATGAAGAAGAATCTTTCTTCTTCATCAACTTGATTGAATTTTCTGAAGCATTTCTTTTAAAAAAATAATAATAATAAATAAATAAAAGTATAAACATGAAAACCAATCACTGATTGGCATGTTTATACAGAAAATATAGGTTGAAAATCAGAGTCTCTCTGACACTCTAACTTTTCCATTTTGTTTTTGCAAGCAGCTGTTACAAAATCATAAGTTCAGATCCATAGTGCTTATGATCCATCTCATTTCATTTCACTCCATTCACTTATCCATCCATATTCCATTTCATTCATTCATTCATACTCTACTTCATTCCATATTTCATTCATCCCATTCCATACTCCATTCACCTCATTTTCATGTCAAAATTTAAAGTCTGATGTCTTACTGCAAATGAATAATACATGTCATGGATTGCAGGGCAGTTCTTATGTTCTTTCACTCCATTTCATAAACTGAATCCATTCCATTTCATCATCCACTTCATACATATCATGTCTCGTCATCCATATTCATTCAAACCATTAAACTTATATTCCAAAAACACTCCATTCCATGATTAAAATGATCTACAGGTACATTCTACAGCTTAACAGACATTCTGCAGCTGATCAGACTTTCCGCAGCCAGACAGTCATTCCGCAGCTACAAATCCTGAAGGCATTAGTCAGCAGACATTAGAATTGCAACAAAATGATCCAGTATATCCATGAATAAGAAGAATCAAGAAGAATTATGAAGACTCTTCCAAAGGTGAACAAAGAAGACAAACTAGACTACAAAAAAATAAAATGAAAAGCAGAGGTAATAAGTTTAGATTATAATGGAATTTCATAAATTTTAGCATAGTTTTAGTTATGAATTATTCGAAAAAGTTGTTTTAATTATTTTTATTGATCATGATCAAAATACCCTCCACAAACTTTGGATTAAAATCTCTCATTTCAAATTCCATACCCGACATCATTTAAGCGGTTAAAATGGCTGAAGTGTTTAATTTCTTCACGTCACCCAACCAAATCATTCAATGATGATTTTCTTTTCCGTTGTAAAAATCTCCGCCGTCTTTTCAATCATTAATTTGTTTCCTCCACCTCACTCCATTTACTCATTCCGTAACTATTTCCATCACTCCATTCTGTAGCCAGCACTTCATTCCGCAAAATAGAGATATTCCTATCACCGTGAGCAGAGCAAAGGGTATATCAGTTTGAATATCAAAGCCCTATCACCGTGAACAGAGATTAAGCATTATCACTGTAAACGCAGAGGTATAGCAGTGTGGAATTTGAAGTCATTTGTCACCGGGAGACAGAGGTATAGCAGTGAAGAATTTGAAGCCATTTGTTACCGAGAGACAGAGGTATAGCAGTGTGGAATTTGAAACCATTATCACCAAGAGACAGAGATATATCAGTGAGGAGTTTGAAGCCATTGTCACTGTCAACCAGAGGCATATCAGTCCGAAGTTTGAAGCCATTGTCACTATAACGCAGAGGTATATCATTCCGAAGTTTGAAGCCATTGAGAACCTGAGGCATATCAATTCGAAGGTGAAAGTTATTGTTTCCGTGGGAAGAAAGAGTATTAATCTGAACAATTGAAGAAGCAATTATGGGTTTCATTGTAAGAACTAAACTAGTGGGTATAAAATACCTAGAAGGCTACCCTCAATGTAAATAAATGTTGCAACAGATAGGATGGCTACAATTTCTTGAGAAGTTTAATGGCTTCCACAAAGAAGTCACTAAAACATTTGCAAGATCATTTCAAGGAGCTAAGGTTGAAGTGGGGGATGTTAAATTCACTGTCACTGAATTTTTCATTGCAGAAGCTACGGGATTGCTTAGAAATGGAGAGAGATGGTTCAAAAACAGAGAATTCCATAATGAATCCTGGAAGCAAATTCTAAAATCACCAGGTATGGATATCACTGTGTTTAAGAAAGGAATTCCAAGTTCTGCCTTGAAAAATAAATGGAGAAACATACTGCTTATTCTGCAAAAAAAATTATTACATGTGAGGGTAGATATGGCACATTTTATGCTTACCACATTAGACTGATAATGCATTTTCTGGGGGAAGACTTAAACCTACCCTATTTCTTGCTTCAAAGTTTGAAAAATATGGCTTCTTGTGTTCAAAGAAGGGTTCAATTTTTAGAGACAACTCTATATCATCATGGCTTAGTTAAAATTTTGATTGAACACCATTTAGCCAAAACAAATGATACTTGGGACAATTTCTTGATAAGAAATCATTTTGAAGAGCCAAAAGAGCCCTCACCTGAACAACAGCCTACAAGGAGAAGCAGAAAATGGAGAGCTTCAAAAATTGAAATTGACAAAACAGTCCAGGAAAGTAGTGAGGAAATCATCTCAGAGAAGTTGACTCAAATCAAGAGACAACTTAAGAAAGAGAAGGTAATCAGGAAAACTACCACAGAGAAAGGAGAGGGATCTTCCCAGCCAAGAAGAAGCCATAGACTAAAGGGGAAACTAAGGAAAACTCAAATCAAACAAACAGGGGTGATAAATATAGAAGATGAGGAAACATCTATTGAAGAAGATGTTGAAGAGGATTTTAACGAAGGAACCCCTGAAATTGACCCTGCTCATCAAGTCTATGACTATGTTGAAACTTTGGAAAGGAAAGCTTCAGAGAGTAGAGAGAGAACCCCTAGTCCTCCACTGTCCGAAATAGATGTGTTGAGAAGGGATAGGTATGAGCTGGAAATACTTAATAGACACATCAAAAATGAGAATGACATTCTGAAGGAACAAGTCAAACTCAAAAGTGATATGAACTCAACCTTATCCCTACATATAGACAAAGTGGAAAAGGCTAATGAAAAGTTGAAAAAGAGGAACAAGAAGCTAATCAGGGCACTTATCAACTTAAGGTTCAAACTTGTCATCAGAAAACCCAGAAGATCTCTAGCTTCCAGGCAAAGGAGAAAGAGAGGATTAGATGTTCTTGCAGAAGCCTCTGAGTTTATAGGATAAGTTGCATGAGGACATGCAAGAAGTCAGCAGTGGGGGTATGTTGAGCCTCAAGATTATGCTTTATTTCATCTTACTTTACCTCATTTTCCTTTTTCCATTGTTATCCTAGATCCAATTGATCAATGAATTTAATTAAAATTACTTTTAGAATGATTAACATGACTGACTTGCTAAGTTTTGTGATTTTTGTCATTGTAATGCATTTTGACCAGAACTAGCTGCAGAATGCAGACATTCCGTAATAACACAGTGTGCAGGTTGTCACTTTGGTGGAGCTATGTTCCGAGGTGGCCTCTCGAAAAACCAACATATAGGGTATATTCCCGTCATGCTACATTATTTGGTTACTCTATGAAGGAAGAAATAGATTATGGATATGGATTTTGTTACGATAGAACCACATTTAAAATGATTCTAATGGATTGTCTTAGTCAGATGTCCTTTTCATACTACGCCACTTCACTTTGAGAGTCCTAATGTGATTTCGATAAGGAAAGACAGATCTGGAATTATTATAAAGTCTTATTATGTAAATTTGTTATAAAAACACTTGAGGCTTAGGGGAAAGCTAGATTAGATTTTGTTCCAGATTTTGCTTAGATTTTGTGCTACATTTCTGAAGACACAGATTGCTCTGTTCAAGTTATTTCACCTTTAATGAAGCAGACAGTATTGTTTTGAAAGCGTTGAGTTGATTTGGTGTTAGATTCCGTCTGGTGGTAGAGGGCCCCTACCTCCTGCACGGTTTTATTTGTGTCATTTAGATAAGTATCCTAGCTGCCTTTACATTTTTGAAGTTGAATTCGTAGTTGTTTTCATTAGCTACTATAGTTATACTCATTCTAAAAACTCTTCCAAAATAAGAAGCTCTTCCAAAAGATCATGATAATGAATGGAATTGGCTATAGTATTGTAGGATTTAATTGCAATCTCTTTTGTTCACCATCACAGTTATACTTATGCTAAGTACTCTTCCAAAAGAAGAAACTCTTCCAAAAAATCCTTATAATGTCTTAAGCATGATTGTGATCTTGAACGTTTCAGTTGTGTGTTTGCACTAAGTACCATAGCTATTCTTGCTCTTAAAAATCTCTTCCAAAATATCATAATGATGGGTAGGAAACAGCTATGATATCTTAGTTTTTCATTGCTTTCAGTCTTTATGTTTGCATTTGCACTGAATTCTACAGTTAGGATTGTTCTAAGAAACTCTTCCAAAATACCAATCATGATGGCCAAACAGACTGTATGATTCCATAGAATAATGCATGATAGCTTAGTTAGGATACTCCGGAGTCTAATTGCATTTAACTCATGCTCAGTTATTTTGTTTTAAGTTTGATAATGACTTGTTAGTTCAGCACTGTTTTAGATTAGTGACATCTTAAGTTCAGTTTTAGCTTAACTCATTGCATTTGCACTCCACATTCAGTTTTCATTCACTGCATATTAGATTACTTCAGTTGTTAAACTTAACAAAACAACCTTCATTATTTACAAACCTCTTCTTGTTCTAAAATCTATAATTGATTCATATACCTGGAACAGAAGACAATATGTTGCCAAGGCTGATATACGCAACTTCCTTATCATCTCTGAAACAACATTTCTCAAAGACTATTTAAAAATCCTAACCTTTGAGTGAAGTGTAGTGTTATCAAACAAGTTTAACGGAATAGAGTTAGGAACTAATCCTAGGATAGAAGATCTTATGATGGTATCAATGTTTTTCTCCAATTATGCTTCAAATCTCTAATCAAGGACAAAATGTTGCATCATTATATCACAGTTGTTTAATGGCGTTTAGGGCACCTGGTGGAGCGTGTCTCCAAGCTCTCTCAAAATACCTTTGATGAAAGAATTGGACAAGTTGAGTTTATGTTTTGAGTCATTTGCTTAAAAGTCATTATCAAGCTTTGTTTCTGTTTAGTCATAGTTTAGTTTTGATTTTGTTTCAGTAGTTGCCTTTGCATTTGCCACTTGTCATCAACCAATTAGGCTTCACTCTGTTTTAATCATTAGCTTCTTTCCACTAGCTTTCTAGTCATTTTCCTTGTGAACATAAAACTACCAAAAAGACCAAAAACATCATAAATCATCACAAAAGACCAAAAACATCATAAAACACTAAACACAACGCATTAAGAGACAAAACACCTAGGCACATACGGTGCAGTTCACTTCAGTAGTTTACCAACCCTGGTTGACAATTAAATGAACTCAATTTAGGAGACTAGATTGAGACCAAACATATTCTTCCCACTATTAAATCCTAAAGCTAATTCAACCTCATTTTAGTTCACATAAATACCATTGAACACTTATGAACTCTTCCTGAGAAACTCAATCCTTGACACAGATATTTCTCAAGAAATTTTAGCCTCGTCTAGGGAGTCTACCCTCCTTCTTTGCCACTACACAGACTTGGATTATGCATTGAATTATAGTAGCCTTTTACTTCAGATCTTAGCCTGGAAAAAGTCTTGTTTAGGACAAAAAATAAACCACATAGAAGTGTCTTCATGTTAGATAAAAACTCGGCCTAATTTCCAACATAACTAGACCACAACCTTGCTCTACACTTGCACATAAAGTCTCAGGCTAGTCTCCTATAAATCTCGGCTTATTTCAAACAAAAGATAAAACATGCCTTGCATATATTCTAAGTCATCCCTCCTTATGTTTAGAAGCTCCCTTACTTGCTATTATTCTCTATATTATGTTGCTATCTTACTGTGTTTTGACCTATCCTAGGCCTCTTGTATTTATACACTTCTAATCATCAATATTAGGGATTATTCAACACCACTAAAGTGCCTTCATATAATAATTAGAATAAACCAACATTTTATCTTGGTCTTTCACCCAAAACTTTGGGTACAATTCCCATTTCTTGGTACATTTCCCACAAAGTTTCATTTTCATGGGTCAGCTCCTCACACGCCCAATACCTCGGGGGTTGTGGGAGTACCTCAAAAGCTACACATTCCAACACTCCCTCTTAGTGAGGGAGATACTTCTCCACTCGAAAGTAACTCTTCATCGTTAGAAACACTAGCCCAATCTCTAGTGTTCACCGCTACAACATACCCTATATAATGAACCACACTCTCCTCTGTAGTGTTTGTTATCACCCAAAAAATTTCAAAACGTCATTGTGTCATATTTTTTTTGGTCATGGTTCAAATTAGGTTTAGAAGTCAATTTAGGATTAGTTAAGGGTAGTTTAGATTCTTATAAGTTCAAAGGTCATCATTAAGTTCAAATAAAGTCTTTTAAAGGTCCATTCATTCTCAGAATATCCATAATTTACATTTGGGAGTCATTCTATAAAGTTTCAGGTCAAAACTCTGCAATTAGCCAATAATCCATGTTTTCGTAGTGCCACTAGTTCAAAAAAGTTGATTTGCGCTACGAAAGCGCTAATAGTTTTGAAGCGCAAACTAGGAAAAATACACTATGGGCGATATGAAAGCACAGTTTCTTAACCGTCTTGTCATTTTAGCTGGAAATTGTCAAAATTCGTTGGGAAATAATAGGTTAGTGGTATGATAGGTCAGTTAATGATAAGATTCGATGTACTTACCCATGTCGCAGTCATCATTGTCATGATAGGGCATGAATGAGGCATAATTCAGTTAAGAGATGACATTCCAAATTCAAAATCTCTCTTAATTGGTCATTCTCATTTCCATTGCATCCATTCGAGTGTCTAAGCTCTGAAGTAACAAGCCAAACCTGTGTTTGTTCCATACAATTTTTCTTCATCCTAATCAAGCAAGGTAGATATAAACTATTCAAGCGAGGTTGTTTCATCCTAATCAAGCGAGGCTGATAAGTTTTATGTGAAGCATGGCAAAGGAAAATAAATTCCACAGAGGGGGACACTGCTTAAGATATGAGCCTGAAAATATGAAGGCCATAGTTGAAGGCCCAGCAGTGATGGAGGCATTCAGCAGAGTAGGTTGTCTTCGGTTTTGTGAAAATCTACAGGGTTGCCACACACAGGTGTCTAAAGAATTTGCCTTGCACTTAAATGGAACAACTACCAAGGTTGGGATTTTAAATGTTTCAATTTCACTAGAGACTATTGCTTTTGTGATAGAGATACCAAGGGGCCAATAAACTTGGTTTAAAGGTTTCAAATTGATATGGAGCCATGCAAAGAATTTATGAAACCTGAGTATGCAGATATGGACCTAAATAATGCAATCCCTAGAAGCTGTATCAAGGACACTTATGCAAAGCTGCTGCTCAACATCCAGAGATATTTTACATGTGAAGGTAGATATCATAAGGTCTACACATATCATTTCAAGCTGCTTCTGCATTTTACAGGTAAGATTTCACTTGATTTTCCCTTTTACTTGCATAGGAGTCTTACTAAAATGGATGATAAAGTACAAGCCAAATCTGAAGGTTGTGAAACATCTTTGTTTTATCATGGTTTGATGAAGTTATTAATTTTGAATGAGCTTCAAAAGATAGGCATGGATTGGTCATCCTTTTTTTTTATAAATGGTTTTGAGTTGGAAACATTGACTCCTGCTAGAAACCCTAAAACTAAAGGAACTCCATCACCACGTATAGCAGAGCCTAGGCAACCAGTAGTTGCAAAACCAAAGGAATTTGTAAAACTGAAGCCAAGGAAACAAGTTGGGAAAAGGATAGAACAGACACAAGTGCTTGAAATTCCAACTCCATCAGCTGCAAAACAGAGGTCAAATATTGTTAAAGAGGCAAAACAGAAACAAGATCTCAGCAGGAAGTAAATTAAAAGAGTAACAAGAAGCCAGGCAATGGCATTAAAGCGAAAAACAGTTGCTGCAGAAATAGGGGACAACCCAGTGATAAAGGGAAACTTAGATGACATCCTGCATGCAATTTACATAGAGGAGACACCCATTGTGCAAGCTGACTTCATTGGAGAAGATGAGCACAAACAGAAAAAATCTAAGTCTGTAAAGAAGCTAGAGTTTGAGGGTGAAAATGCGGTTTTTATCTTTCAAGCTAGAAAGCCTTTAACCAGGCATGCTAAGAAACTTAAGGAAGGCAGCAAGGAAGTTCAAGAAACTATTGAAACAGCTAAAGCCCCTAAATAAGTGGTTGATCTCTCAACACCTGCGAAGAAGCATACATCCAATAGAACAAAAGAGGGAAAAGAAGAAGTGACAAGGAAAATAGAGCTTCAACATCTTGAAGAGAAGTTGAGGTTAGCAAACCAAGAAATTGCTTTGATGAGAAAGAGGGCTAGAAAGCATAGTATTGAGAAAGAAGATTTCAAAATAATGAAGGCACTGTGGGAAGGTAAAATTGGTTTTATGTCTGAAACCCCAAGCAGTGCAGAGCAGTTTTTCACATGGACTGTCCTAGTAGTAAAGGAAGCCAAATTTGTCAGAGTAATGAATACTCACTTGAGAGCTAGTAATAGGAAACTTAAAATTCAAGTGGAAGACTTGGAGCATCAGTTGAAAGTGATGCAGGATGAGTTAAAGAACAAAGGTGCAAAATGACAATCATTAAAAATTTAAAAGCTAAATCAAGTGAAAATTAAGAAGGAACCTCATGAAAACTGTGTTTTTCAGATCATATGGCTTTTTGATTTGATGAAATCAGTGTTATTTTGAGTTTTTGCACATTTATAGTTTTCACTTTGAAAAAATTTGGACAAAACTTCTCACTCAGCAGTTTTGTAGCGCAAACAGTGTAAAAAGAGTGAAAAGCGCTATGAAACTGCTGTAGCAGCTTTTTTCACTCTTTCTCACAAATTTTTGAACGAAAAAAGTATGAATTATGACCTAAAATTGTTAGGGAGGATGTACTAAATGATAATGAAGATAATCCTAGAGGAAAGAAATCAAAATTTTGAAGGAAAAAGGATAAAAGAGTTGCACTACGAAAAGCGCCACGAAATTGTGTTGTTTTCGTAGCGCAGGTCTATTTCAGCTTATTTGAACATTTTGATGATAGTTTTGGACAGCTGGAGTTAGGAAGGATTTTGGGAAGGTTTTATTTCAATTTATAACAGAAAAAGACTTCAAAATGATGAGTTCATGATGGTCAGAGTGTCTCAAGAGTGCAAAGGACCCTATGCCTAGAAAACAGAGGATTGTTTCCTACTTTAATGGAGGTCAGCATTATGGTCATAAAAATCTGAAGCCTATCATCTAGATTCGACCATGTGTTAGTTCACTTGGAAAATGATGTAATTTAATTAAGATGAGGTTGTTATAGATAGGTGATTAAGAGTTTAAGTCCTATTTGTAATAGGACTGTTTAGTAGATTAGTTGTCTTGTTGTAATAAATGCCATGTCATATGGTTAGGTAAGGTATCAAGAGTCAAGAATTCGATGTATCTAGCTTATGTTGTAAATGATCTATAAATGATCAAGAAGTCGAATATGCATTATTTGAACATTTTTTAGCAAAAGACTGTGTTTATTGTAAGTGATTGGTTTTTAGCTAAATACAGATATTTCTACTTAGCCAACTTGAGATTCAGACTAGTGTGTTCTTGTTCTACTTGCATATTTTTACTATCCTATTGCAGTGGTATTTGTCTATGTTACTCAAAATTCATCTTTGATGCTTTGACTTCCTATATAGACAAACTGACTGTGTTTTTTATAGTTTCATATGTGTATCTCTTGACTAAAACTATGATATGCCTTAATTTCCATGCTAAGTAGATTGATTGGTTTTATTGAAACAATTTTGACTCCATAAGCCCAATGTGCGCTTGCTGATGTGATTTACAACCAAGATCTATCATTTATCTACCTATTACCCCACATAGAGTTAGCCATATATATTTTTACCAAAAATCATTAACCCTTTGAGACAGCCCTCTCAGGTTGAGGAGGCTAAGCCTCAATCAAAAGATTGGTTTGAAATAGTTACATGAGATTGATTTGATTAGCAGCCTATCAGGTCCAATTTTGTGATAACATTTTGGTGCATCTGCTGGGAGCCTGAATATTATATTTTCCCACAATTTTGAAGTTGAACTTCTGAAGGTAGTAGGAGCTCAGTAAGCTTTTCAAGGCTGCATCTACCTTGGTGACTCCATTTAGAATTTAAATGATTAAAGGTGGCTTCGAGAAGGAGATACATGAGGAGTAATCCTGACCCAGATCCACCTACCATTGTGGACAATCCAAACACCATTTCCAGAGGTAGTCAAAGCATTTCTGAAATATTAGGTACAACATCTCATTCGAAATCCTTGCCTCTGAAATTTTAAGAAGTCCTGAAGATAAAAGAGTTGATGATAAAATTCAAGAGGTTTTGTTTAGATCAGAAAGTGAAAAAGAGCTAATTGAAATTATCTTAGACTTGCATAAGAGAGGTATTTATACCTCAGCTCTAGAAACACAGGAAGACAAAGAAGATTTTTGGGAAGTTGTTGCTTCTGAGTTGTTGTTGGAAAAAGAGTCTTTAGATAAATTAAAGGAGCTTGATCCTTTTGAAGTATTTTTTAAAAGTGAAGTTGGTTTACCTCTTCCAAATTGGAGCTCAATTGTTAGTGGACCACAAATTCCAAGTAGTCCTCCTCATAGTAGTTTTTCATCCTTTATTTCTGCCATCCTAAAGCTACTACAGTCCCTTTAACCATGGCTGGAAATTTACCTCCTCCACCTGCTGCACCTGCTAGATATTCCCCTCTTGTTCTTCCAACTGTCTTACATGACCTCTCTAGTAAATATGCTGCTAGAATCAAAACTTGGGGAAGTGATGAAAACATTCAGCAGAAGAACATGTGGATCAATTTAATGATTTTATAAACAGAGAGTAGGTTGATGATGAATATGTTAAGTTGAGGTTGTTTGCACAGAGTTTTACTGGTGAAGTTAGGAAATGGTATAAAGCCCTTACTCCTAGAAGTATTCATAATTGGAATGAGTTTGAAGATACTTTTCTGATGAAATGGGGAATAGAGCTAATCCAGTACAAGCCCTCACCGAGTATAGCACTCTGAAGAGAGCTGCTGATGAATCTATCCAAAACTTTTCAAAAAGGTTTAATAAGGTGTATGACTCTATTCCTGCCCACTTGAAACCACCACAAGCCTTAGCTCAGATGAGATATGATGAAGCTTTTGACTATGATTTTTCTATACTGCTGAGAGAAAGAGAATCCCCTTCACTTTCTGAAAGGAAAAATGATGCAGTGAAGGTGGAGGTTAATTTAATAGCAGCTAAAAAATCAAAAATGGGTAAGACTAAGTTGAAAGAAGAAGAGAAGCCTTCCTCCTCTACCTCTTAATATAAGTTGGATTCAATGATGAAAACAAAGGAAAACTTGATGGATAGGTTGGCCCTATACCTCTACTCCTCCTGCACAACATGAGCCTCAATTTAGAAACCCTCAGTTTAGGAGACCTCAGAATCAGTAAAGGCCAAGGTAAAATAGAAATCAGCAGCCTAATCCTCCAGTGAGACATCCTTTCCAATAGAACTTGGTTGATGAAGAAGATGATCCTGAGATTCCTGAAGAGTCTATTCACTATTTTGATGAGGAAATGTCTGGAATTTCCTTGACTAAATAAGAACATGATCAATCATACCAAAGTAATCACGGAGAGGAAACATCAGATTATCTAAAGGGGTAACAACATGCTATTTTTTAGATGAAAAAACAATACAATCTCAGAAATAGAAATGTGCCTATCATTGCAAACAAAACACAGCCTAAGAAAGATGCTCCTAAGGTCGTTAATGGCAAGAAAGATGCTCCTAAGGTTGCTGATGGTAAGAAAGATACACCAGTTGTTCCTCCTATCAAAGAAGCTAAAAAATATGTTTCTGTTTTCAACCTTGAGAATGAAATTTCTAAGATTAAAATATCAGTCCCTTTTGCTGAGATTATCAAGGTAAATGAATATAGAAGCAGGATTGTCAAAATGTTGAATTCACAACCAGGAGCTACTGATATCTTGAATGTATTAGAAGATCATCCAACCATATACTTGGGTCCAAGACTAGAAGATGAACAAAATGAGGAGGTTCCTCCTTTTTATTGTGAGCCTTTGCATTCACGACATGACATTGCAAAATGCTATGTTGGATTCAGGTGCCTCTCACAATCTTATGCCCAAAGTAATCATGGAAAGAATGGGGTTAGAAATAACTAGGACATATAAAGACTTGTTTTCTTTCAATTCGAAGAGAGTTCAATGCATTGGTTTAATCAAGGATGTTTTTGTTGGTCTAACACAAATTCTTGCTAAAACTATGGTCATGGACATCGTGGTAGCAGATATTCCACCGAAGTTTGGTATGCTATTGTCAAGTTCATGGGCAGTGAAAATCAAAGTTATAATGCAGATGGACCTTACTTATGCCACCATTCCTGTTTTTGGTGAGCAAATAAAACTGTATCAAGAGACAAGAATGGCCTACAAGGTGAGTAGTAAATACAAACCCCAAAATTTTCCAATTTATGCTCTTGATACTGAACTTGGTTCTGCTATTCTTTTCAATGAGTTGACTAATGAAGTAGAAGAGGAAAGGAAAGCATAAAATCAGAGTTATGAAATTTAGCAGTCTGAAAATCAACAAACAGAAGATTAGAAAGTTAGTGATAAAGAGGTGGAAGGTTGGTGGTCATTGCATTTTGATGGATCAGCAGGCAGAGAAGGAGCAGGTGCAGGGATTTGGGTCACAATTCCAAGTGATTAGAGTAAGTTCTTTTCTTATAAATTGAACTTTGATTGCATGAATAACATGGTTGAGTATGAATCCTTGATTTTGGCCCTAGAGGTTTTTAAAAGAATGAATTCTCAAAACATTTCTGATTTTGGAGATTCAGAGTTAGTCATTAAACAGGTTGAAGGTTCTTATCAAACAAAATATATAAGGATGAGGGCGTATAGGAACTTAGTTTTGGACATGTTGGAAAACTTTCAAGCTTATTCATTCATGGTAAAAACTAGAGAACAAAACTCCATTGATGATTCTCTTGTTGTCTCTGCAAGTCTTTTCATTATTCCTATGCATTCCATAGAAAAAATATGAGGTTGACATTCGCCATGGACCAGCTATCCCTGACAATATTACTCATTAGCAATTTTTTGAGGATGATCAACAAGTGAAAAACTTTATTGAGTTGAAAGAAGAGTTTGAAATATACAAGTAGATCAGTAAAATATGCTTGCTGAGACTAAAGGGAAATTTGAAGTTTTGCAACTAAAGAAAAATTCCATACCAAAGGGACTCATACCTCTTGAAAAACAATTTGCTCAGAATGATGTTTTTAAATCACCTAAGATACAAGCTGATGATGAAGAAGTTGAGAGTTGTAACCTTGGTACAATAGCTATGCCCAAAATTATTAAACTTTCAAAGTTTCTTTCAGAAGATATGAAGTTTAAATATATTGAAATGATGAAGAGATTTATAGATGTGTTTCCTTGGAATTATGTTGATTTGAAAGAATATGACCCCACTGTTATTCAGCATACTATTCCCATAAAAGAAAATGAAAAGCCTTCCAAGCAGAAGTTAAGGAGGATCAATCCACTTCTCATGCCATTGATTGAGAAAGAGTTCAAAAAAATCTTTGATACCAAAATCATTGTCCCAATCAGATTTTCAAATTGGCTCGCAAACTTGGTTC
Organism: Pinus albicaulis; assembly: GCA_034641835.2. Lineage (NCBI taxonomy): Eukaryota > Viridiplantae > Streptophyta > Pinopsida > Pinales > Pinaceae > Pinus > Pinus albicaulis. The sequence continues at coordinate 1,247,901,940 of CM076575.1, forward strand.
CAGTTAGGAAAAAGAGTGGAGAAATCAGAATATGTACTGACTTCAGAAATCTAAATAAAGCTTCTCTAAAGGACAATTATCCACTCCCAAAGATGGACCAAATTTTGAAAAATATTGTTGGTGCTCAGAGAATGTCTATGCTTGATGGTTTTTGAGGTTATAATCAGATCCGGGTACATCCTGATGATCAAGAAAAAATAGCCTTTACTACACCATGGGGTACTTTTATGTACGCCAAGATGGCATTTGGTCTCATGAATGCAGGAGCTACATTTCAGAGGGCAATGGATATTGCTTTTTCTGAAGAGAAGGACAAGATGGTGGTTATTTATCTTGATCACATAACAATCTTCTCAAGGAGGGAAGAAGATCACTTGAAACACCTAGAAATAATTCTGCTGAAGTGTGGAAGGTTTGGCATCTCTTTAAATCCCACTAAAATTATTTTTTCTTTAAATTCAGGTAAATTACTTGGACACATCATTTCTAAATATGGGATTAATATTGATCCAAACAGGGTCAATGCAATTCAGAAGGTGGATTTTCCAAGAAGCAGGAAGAAGATTCAATCTTTCCTTGGAAAGGTAAATTTTGTAAGGCGATTTATTCCTAATTTTGCTGAGATTGTGAAGGACATAACAAGGATGTTGAAGAAGGGAGTTGATATTAAGTGGACAGCAGAAGCAAGGCACTCGTTTGAGGAAATCAAGAGGGCACTCACACAAGCACCGGTATTGATCAGTCCGGATTTCTCAAAAGAATTTATGTTTTTTACTTTTGCATCAGAGAATACCATCGCTGGAGTTCTGCTATAAAAGGGACAGCAATGTATTGAGTAGCCTATTTCTTTCTTTAGTAGGACATTAGCCAACTCTGAGCTGAAATATAATATCATAGAGAAGCAGGCCTATGCCTTGGTGAAGGCCATTAGAGCTTGAGGAGAAAGCTTGGCAATTTCAAAAAAAAAATTGTTTTGTTTAATAAAATGGATAGCAGCACTGGAACTACTCGTTCTTAGTGTACCACAGGGGCACACTATCCCAACTGGAGCCACTGTTATCACCCAAAAAAATTCAAAACATCATTGTGTCATGTTTGTTTTTTTTCATGGTTCAAATTAGGTTTAGAAGTCAATTTAGGATTGGTCAAGGGTAGGTTATATTCTTATAATTTCAAAGGTCATCATTAAGTTCAAATAAAGTCTTTTAAAGGTCCATTCATTGTCAAAATATCCATAATTTCCATTTGGGAGTCATTCTATAAATTTTCAGGTCAAAAATCTGCAATTAGCCAAGAATCCACGTTTTCGTAGCGCCACTAGTTCAAAAAATTTGATTTGCGCTACAAAAGCACTAATAGTTTCGTAGCACAAACTGGGAAAAATACATTGTGGGCGCTATGAAAGCATGGTTTCTTAACCGTCTTTTCATTTGAGCTGGAAATCCTTAGAATTCGTTGCAAAATGATAGGTTAGTGGTATGATAGGTCAGTTAATGATAAGATTTGATGTACTTACCCATGCTGCAGTCATCATTTTCATGATAGGGCATGAATGAGGCATAATTTAGTTATGAGATGACATTCCAAATTCAAAATCTTACTTAATTGGTCATTCTCATTGAATGCATCATAGTCTTATGACTCAAAGTATCAAGTCAAACTTGTAGCTATTCCTTTAAATTTTCTTCATCACTCAATTAAGCGGGCGATATAAACTATTCAGCGAGGATGTTTCATCTAATCAGCGAAGGATGTTTCATCCTAATCGAATAAAGCTGAGTTAGATAAGTTTCTGTGAAGCTTGTGAGAGGAAAAGAAAGTCATGAGAGGGGGACATTTGGCATGGGCAAGATATGAGCCTGAAAATATGAAGGCCATAGTTGAAGACCCAGTAGTGATGGAGGCATTCAGCAGAGTACGTTGTCTTCGGTTTTGTGAAAAGCTGCAGGGTTGCCACACACAAGTGTCTAAATAATTTTCCTTGCACTTCAATGGAACAACTACCAAGGTTTGGATGCTAAATGTTTCAATTTCACCAGAGACTATTGCTACTGTGACAGAGATACCCAAGGGGCCAAGAAACTTGGTTTAAAGGTTTCAAATTTGATATGGATCCATGCAAAGAATTTATGAAACCTGAGTATGCAGATATGGACCTAAATAATGCAATCCCTAGAATTTGCATCAAGGACACCTATGCAAAGTTGCTGCTCAGCATCTAGAGATATTTTACATGTGAAGGTAGATATCATAAGGTATACACATATCATTTCAAGTTGCTTCTGCATTTTACAGGTAAGATTTCACTTGATTTGACCTATTACCTACATAGGAGTCTTGCTAAAATGGCTGATAAAGTACAAGCCAAATCTGAAGGTTGTGAAACATCTTTGTTCATCATGGTTTAATGAAGTTATTAATTTTGAATGAGCTTTATAATGTAAGGGAAGGGGGGGGTCATCCCTTTATTTATAAATGGTTTTGAGTTGGAAACACTAACTCTACTAGAAACCCTAAAACTAAAGGAACTCCCATCTACCGATATGAGAGTCTAGCCAACCGGTAGTTGCAAAACAAAGGAATTTGTAAATGACCAAGGAAACAAGTTAGGAAAGGACGAGAAAGACATAAGTGCTTGATACTCCCAACTCCATCACTTGCAAAACAAAGGTCAAATATTGTTAAAAGGCTTAGCTCTAGTCTCAATGACGAGGAAAGTCAAAGAAATGTGAGGAAACCGGAAGTAATGGCATTAAAGGAAAAACGATTCTTTACGAAGCAGTGACAATGATAAAGGGAAACTTAGATGACATCTTGCATGAAATTTACATAGAGGAGACACCCATTGTGCAAGTTGAATTCATTGGAGAATATGAGCACAAACAGAAAAAAGCTAAGTCCGTAAAGAAGCTGGAGTTTGAGGGTGAAAATGCAACTTTTATCTTTCAAGCTAGAAATCCTTTAACCAGGCATGCTAAGAAACTTAAGGAAGGCAGGAAGGAAGTTCAAGAAACTATTGAAACAGCTAAAGCCCCTGAAGAAGTGGTTGATCTCTCAACACCTGCAGAGAAGCATACAACCAGCCGAACAAAAGAGGGAAAAGAAGAAGTGACAAGGAAAACAGAGCTTCAACATCTTGAAGATAATTTGAGGTTAGAAAACCAAGAAATTTTTGTGTTGAGAAAGAGGGATAGAAAGCATAGTATTGAGAAAGCAGATTTCAAAAGAATGAAGGCACTGTGGGAAGGTAAAACTCGTTCTATGTCTGAAACCCCAAGCAGTGCAGAGTAGATTTTCACATGGACTGTCCCAGCAATAAAGGAAGTCAAATTTGTCAGAGTAATGAATACTCACTTGAGAGCTAGTAACAGGAAACTTAAAATTCAAGTGGAAGACTTGGAGTAGCAGTTGAAAGTGATGCAGGATGAGTTAAAGAACAAAGGTGCAAAATGACAATCATTAAAAAGACAAAAGCTAAATCAAGTGAAAATTAAGAAGGAACCTCATGAAAATTGTGTTTTTCAGTTCATATGACTTTTTAATTTGATGAAATCAGTGTTATTTTGAGTTTTGGCACATTTATAGTTTTCGCTTTGAAAAAATTTGGACAAACTGCTCACTTAGCAGTTTCGTAGTGCAAACAACGTAAAAAGAGTGAAAAGCGCTACGAAACTGATGTAGCAGCTTTTTTCACTCTTTCTCATAAATTTTTGAACGGAAAAAGTATGAATTATGACCTAAAATTTTTAGGGAGGATGTATTAAATGATAATGAAGATAATCCTAGATTAAAGAAATCAAAATTTTGAAGGAAAAGGGATAAAAGAGTTGCGCTACTAAAAGCGCTACAAAATTGTGTTGTTTTCATAGCACCGGTCTATTTCAGCTTATTTGAACAGTTTGATGATAGTTTTGGACAATTGGAGTTAGGAAGCATTTTTTCCATGTGTTATTTCAATTTCTAACAGAAAAATCTTTCGAAATGATGAGTTCATGATGGTCAGAGTGTCTCAAGAGTGCAAAAGACCCTATGCCTAGAAAACATGGGATTGTTTCCTACTTTAATGGAGGTCAGCATTATGGTCATAAAAATTTGAAGCCTATCATCTAGATTCGACCATGTGTTAGTACACTTGGAAAATGATGTAATTTAATTAAGATAAGGTTGTTATAGATAGATGATTAAGAGTTTGAACCCTATTTGTAATGGGATTGTTTAGTAGATTAGTTGTCTTGTTGTAATAAATACCAGGTCATATGGTTAGGAAAGGTTTCCATAGTCAAGAATTCAATGTATCTAGCATCAGATAAGGCTATCTTATGTTGTAATTGACCTATAAATGATCAAGAAGTCGAATATGCATGGGTTGGACATTTTTTAGCAAAAGACTATGTTTATTGTAAGTGATTGGTTTTTAGCTAAATACATATATTTCTACTTAGCCAACTTGAGATTCAGACTAGTGTGTTCTTGTTCTACTTGCATATTTTTACTATCCTATTGCAGTGGTATTTGTCTATGTTACTCAAAATTCATCTTTGATGCTTTGACTTCCTATATAGACAAACTGACTGTGTTTTTTATAGTTTCATATGTGTATCTCTTGACTAAAAATATGATATGCCTTAATTTCCATGCTAAGTAGATTGATTGGTTTTATTGAAACAATTTTGACTCCATAAGCCCAATGTGCGCTTGCTGATGTGATTTACAACCAATATCTATCATTTATCTGCCTATTACCCCACATAGAGTTAGCCATATATATTTTTACCAAAAATCATTAACCCTTTGAGACAGCCCTCTCAGGTTGAGGAGGCTAAGCCTCAATCAAAAGATTGGTTTGAAATAGTTACATGAGATTGATTTGATTAGCAGCCTATCAGGTCCAATTTTGTGATAACATTTTGGTGCATCTGCTGGGAGCCTGAATATTATATTTTCCCACAATTTTGAAGTTGAATTTCTGAAGGTAGCAAGAGCTCAGTAAGCTTTTTGAGGTTGCATCTACCTTGGTGACTCCATTTAGAATTTAAATGATTAAAGGTGGCTTCGAGAAGGAGATACACGAGGAGTAATCCTGACCCAGATCCACCTACCATTGTGGAAAATCCAAACACTATTTCCAGAGGTAGTCAAAGCATTTCTGAAATATTAGGTACACCATCTCATTCGAAATCCTTGCCTCTGAAATTTTAAGAAGTCCTGAAGATAAAAGAGTTGATGATAAAATTCGAGAGGTTTTGTTTAGATCAGAAAGTGAAAAAGAGCTAACTAAAATTATCTTAAACTTGCATAAGAGAGGTATTTATACCTCAGCTCTAGAAACACAGGAAGACAAAGAAGATTTTTGGGAAGTTGTTGCTTCTGAGTTGTTGTTGGAAAAAGAGTCTTTAGATAAATTAAAGGAGCTTGATCCTTTTGAAGTATTTTTTAAAAGTGAAGTTGGTTTACCTCTTCCAAATTGGAGCTCAATTGTTAGTGGACCACAAATGCCAAGTAGTCCTCCTCATAGTAGTTTTTCATCCTTTATTTCTGCCATCCTAAAGCTACTACAGTCCCTTTAACCATGGCTGGAAATTTACCTCCTCCACCTGCTGCACCTACTAGATATGCCCCTCTTGTTCTTCCAACTGTCTTACATGACCTCTCTAGTAAATATGCTGCTAGAATCAAAACTTGGGGAAGTGATGAAAACATTACAGCAGAAGAACATGTGGATCAATTTAATGATTTTATAAACAGAGAGTAGGTTGATGATGAATATGTTAAGTTGAGGTTGTTTGCACAGAGTTTTACTGGTGAAGTTAGGAAATGGTATAAAGCCCTTACTCCTAGAAGTATTCATAATTGGAATGAGTTTGAAGATACTTTTCTGATGAAATGGGGAATAGAGCTAATCCAGTACAAGCCCTCACCGAGTATAGCACTCTGAAGAGAGTTGCTGATGAATCTATCCAAAACTTTTCAAAAAGGTTTAATAAGGTGTATGACTCTATTCCTGCCCACTTGAAACCACCACAAGCCTTAGCTCAGATGAGATATGATGAAGCTTTTGACTATGATTTTTCTATACTGCTGAGAGAAAGAGAATCCCCTTCACTTGTTGAAAGGAAAAATGATGCAGTGAAGGTGGAGGTTAATTTAATAGCAGCTAAAAAATCAAAAATGTGTAAGACTAAGTTGAAAGAAGAAGAGAAGCCTTCCTCCTCTACCTCTCAATATAAGCTGGATTCAATGATGAAAACAATGGAAAACTTGATGGATAGGTTGGCCCTATACCTCTACTCCTCCTGCACAACATGAGCCTCAATTTAGAAACCCTCAATTTAGGAGACCTCAGAATCAGTAAAGGCCAATTTAAAATAGAAATCAACAGCCTAATCATCCAGTGAGACATCCTTTCCAATAGAACTTGGTTGATGAAGAAGATGATCCTGAGATTCCTGAAGAGTCTATTCACTATTTTGATGAGGAAATGTCTGGAATTTCCTTGACTAAATAAGAACATGATCAATCATACCAAAGTAATCACGGAGAGGAAACATCAGATTATCTAAAGGGGTAACAACATGCTATTTTTTAGATGAAAAACAATACAATCTTAGAAATAGAAATGTGCCTATCATTGCAAACAAAACACAGCCTAAGAAAGATGCTCCTAAGGTTGCTAATGGCAAGAAAGATGCTCCTAAGGTTGCTGATGGTAAGAAAGATACACCAATTTTTCCTCCTATCAAAGAAGCTAAAAAATCTGTTTCTGTTTTCAACCTTGAGAATGAAATTTCTAAGATTAAAATATCAGTCCCTTTTGCTGAGATTATCAAGGTAAATGAATATAGAAGCAGGATTGTCAAAATGTTGAATTCACAAACAGGAGCTGCTGATATCTTGAATGTATTAGAAGATCATCCAACCATATACTTGGGTCCAAGACTAGAAGATGAACAAAATGAGGAGGTTCCTCCTTTTTATTGTGAGCCTTGGCATTCACGACATGACATTGCAAAATGCTATGTTGGATTCAGGTGCCTCTCACAATCTTATGCCCAAAGTAATCATGGAAAGAATGGGGTTATAAATAACTAGGACATATAAAGACTTGTTTTCTTTCAATTCGAAGAGAGTTCAATGCATTGGTTTAATCAAGGATGTTTTTGTTGGTCTAACACAAATTCTTGCTAAAACTATGGTCATGGACATCGTGGTAGCAGATATTCCACCGAAGTTTGGTATGCTATTGTCAAGTTCATGGGCAGTGAAAATCAAAGGTATAATGCAGATGGACCTTACTTATGCCACCATTCCTGTTTTTGGTGAGCAAATAAAACTGTATCGAGAGACAAGAATGGCCTACAAGGTGAGTAGTAAATACAAACCCCAAAATTTTCCAATTTATGCTCTTGATACTGAACTTGGTTCTGCTATTCTTTTCAATGAGTTGACTAATGAAGTAGAAGAGGAAATGAAAGCATAAAATCAGAGTTATGAAATTTAGCAGTCTGAAAATCAAAAACAGAAGATTAGAAAGTTAGTGATAAAGAGGTGGAAGGTTGGTGGTCATTGCATTTTGATGGATCAGCAGGCAGAGAAGGAGCAGGAGCAGGGATTTGGGTCACAAGTCCAAGTGATTAGAGTAAGTTCTTTTCCTATAAATTGAACTTTTATTGCATGAATAACATGGCTGAGTATGAATCCTTGATTTTGGCCCTAGAGGTTTTCAAAAGAATGAATTCTCAAAACATTTCTGATTTTGGAGATTCAGAGTTAGTCATTAAACAGGTTGAAGGTTCTTATCAAACAAAATATATAAGGATGAGGGCATATAGGAACTTAGTTTTGGACATGTTGGAAAACTTTCAAGCTTATTCATTCATGGTCAAAACTAGAGAACAAAACTCCATTGATGATTCTCTTGTTGTCTCTGCAAGTATTTTCATTATTCCTATGCATTCCATAGAAAAAATATGAGGTTGAGATTCGCCATGGACCATCTATCCCTGATAATATTACTCATTAGCAAGTTTTTGAGGATGATCAACAAGTGAAGAACTTTATTGAGTTGAAAGAAGAGTTTGAAAATATACAAGTAGATCAGTAAAATATGCTTGCTGAGACTAAAGGGAAATTTGAAGTTTTGCAACTAAAGAAAAATTCCATACCAAAGGGACTCATACCTCTTGAAAAAAGATTTGCTCAGAATGATGTTTTTAAATCACCTAAGATACAAGCTGATGATGAAGTTGAGAGTTGTAACCTTGGTACAATAGCTATGCCCAAAATTATTAAACTTTCAAAGTTTCTTTCAGCTGATATGAAGTTTTAATATATTGAAATGATGAAGAGATTTATAGATTTGTTTCCTTGGAATTATGTTGATTTGAAAGAATATGACCCCACAGTTATTCAGCATACTATTCCCATAAAAGAAAATGAAAGGCCTTCCAAGCAGAAGTTAAGGAGGATCAATCCACTTCTCATGCCATTGATTGAGAAAGAGTTCAAAAAAATCTTTGATACCAAAATCATTGTCCTAATCAGATTTTCAAATAGGCTCGCAAACTTGGTTCCAGTTAGGAAAAAGAGTGGAGAAATCAGAATATGTACTGACTTCAGAAATCTAAATAAAGCTTCTCTAAAGGACAATTATCCACTCCCAAAGATGGACCAAATTTTGAAAAATATTGTTGGTGCTCAGAGAATGTCTATGCTTGATGGTTTTTCAGGTTATAATCAGATCCGGGTACATCCTGATGATCAGGAAAAAATAGCCTTTACTACACCATGGGGTACTTTTATGTACGCCAAGATGGCATTTGCTCTCATGAATGCAAGAGCTACTTTTCAGAGGGCAATGGATATTGCTTTTTCTGAAGAGAAGGACAAGATGGTGGTTATTTATCTTGATGACATAACAATCTTCTCAAGGAGGGAAGAAGATCACTTGAAACACCTAGAAATAATTCTGCTGAAGTGTGGAAGGTTTGGCATCTCTTTAAATCCCACCAAAATTATTTTTTCTTTAAATTCAGGTAAATTACTTGGACACATCATTTCTAAATATGGGATTAAGATTGATCCAAACAGGGTCAATGCAATCCAGAAGGTGGATTTTCCAAGAAGCAGGAAGAAGATTCAATCTTTCCTTGGAAAGGTAAATTTTGTAAGGTGATTTATTCCTAATTTTGCTGAGATTGTGAATGACATAACAAGGATGTTGAAGAAGGGAGTTGATATTAAGTGGACAGCAGAAGCAAGACACTCGTTTGAGGAAATCAAGAGGGCACTCACACAAGCACCGATATTGATCAGTCTGGATTTCTCAAAAGAATTTATGTTTTTTACTTTTGCATTAGAGAATACTATCGCTGGAGTTCTGCTACAAAAGGGACAGCAATGTATTGAGCAGCCTATTTCTTTCTTTAGTAGGACATTAGCCAACTCTGATCTGAAATATAATATCATAGAGAAGCAGGCCTATGCCTTGGTGAAGGCCATTAGAGCTTGAGGAGAAAGCTTGGCAATTTCAAATTTTTTTCTGTTTTGTTTAAGAAAATGGATAGCAGCACTGGAACTACTGGTTCTTAGTGTACCACAGGGGCACACTATCCCAACTGGAGCCACTGTTATCACCCAAAAAAATTCAAAACATCATTGTGTCATGTTTGTTTTTTGTCATGGTTCAAATTAGGTTTAGAAGTCAATTTAGGATTGGTCAAGGGTAGGTTATATTCTTATAAGTTCAAAGGTCATCATTAAGTTCAAATAAGTCTTGTAAAGGTCCATTCATTGTCAAAATATCCATAATTTCCATTTGGGAGTCATTCTATAAATTTTCAGGTCAAAACTCTGCAATTAGCCAAGAATCCACGTTTTCGTAGCGCCACTAGTTCAAAAAATTTGATTTGCGCTACAAAAGCACTAATAGTTTCGTAGCACAAACTGGGAAAAATACATTGTGGACGCTACGAAAGCACGGTTTCTTAACCGTCTTGTCATTTGAGCTGGAAATCATCAGAATTCGTTGGGAAATGATAGGTTAGTGGTATGATAGGTCAGTTAATGATAAGATTTGATGTACTTACCCATGCTGCAGTCATCATTTTCATGATAGGGCATGAATGAGGCATAATTTAGTTATGAGATGACATTCCAAATTCAAAATATTACTTAATTGGTCATTCTCGTTTCCATTGCATCCATCTGAGTGTCTGAGCTCTGAAGTAACAAGTCAAACTTGTGGCTATTCCATACAAGTTTTCTTCATCATAATTAAGCGAGGCTGATATAAACTATTCAAGCGAGGATGTTTCATCCTAATCAAGAAAGGTTGATAAGTTTTCTGTGAAGCCTGGCAGAGGAAAAGAAAGTCCACAGAGGGGGACACTGCTTAAGATATGAGCCTGAAAATATGAAGGCCATAGTTGAAGACCCAGTAGTGATGGAGGCATTCAGCAGAGTAGGTTGTCTTCGGTTTTGTGAAAAGCTGCAGGGTTGCCACACACAAGTGTCTAAATAATTTTCCTTGCACTTCAATGGAACAACTACCAAGGTTTGGATGCTAAATGTTTTAATTTCACCAGAGACTATTGCTACTATGACAGAGATACCCAAGGGGCCAAGAAACTTGGTTTAAAGGTTTCAAATTTGATATGGATCCATGCAAAGAATTTATGAAACCTGAGTATGCAGATATGGACCTAAATAATGCAATCCCTAGAAGCTGCATCAAGGACACCTATGCAAAGCTGCTGCTCAGCGTCTAGAGATATTTTACATGTGAAGGTAGATATCATAAGGTATACACATATCATTTCAAGTTGCTTCTGCATTTTACAGGTAAGATTTCACTTGATTTGACCTATTACCTACATAGGAGTCTTGCTAAAATGGCTGATAAAGTACAAGCCAAATCTGAAGGTTGTGAAACATCTTTGTTTCATCATGGTTTGACGAAGTTATTAATTTTGAATGAGCTTTATAATGTAGGAAGGGATTGGTCATCCTTTTTGTTTATAAATGGTTTTGAGTTGGAAACACTAACTCCTACTAGAAACCCTAAAACTAAAGGAACTCCATCACCACCAGTAACAGAGTCTAGCCAACCAGTAGTTGCAAAACAAAAGGAATTTGTAAAACTGAAGCCAAGGAAACAAGTTGAGGAAAGGACAGAAAAGACACAAGTTCTTGATACTCCAACTCCATCACCTGCAAAACAAAGGTCAAAGATTGTTAAAGAGGCAAAACAGAAACAAGATGTCAGCGGGCAGGAAATTAAAAGAGTAACAGGAAGCCAGGCAATGGCATTAAAGGGAAAAACAGTTGCTACAGAAACAGAGGACAGCCCAATGATAAAGGGAAACTTAGATGACATCTTGCATGCAATTTACATATAGGAGACACCCATTGTGCAAGTTGAATTCATTGGAGAATATGAGCACAAACAGAAAAAAGCTAAGTCTGTAAAGAAGCTGGAGTTTGAGGGTGAAATGCATCTTTTATCTTTCAAGCTAGAAAGCCTTTAACCAGGGATGCTAAGAAACTTAAGGAAGGCAGGAAGGAAGTTCAAGAAACTATTGAAACAGCTAAAGCCCCTGAAGAATTGGTTGATCTCTCAACACCTGCAGAGAAGCATACAACCAGCCGAACAAAAGAGGGAAAAGAAGAAGTGACAAGGAAAACAGAGCTTCAAAATCTTGAAGATAATTTGAGGTTAGAAAACTGTTACACAGTAATTTGTCACCGTCCCTGCAATCCCCATCTCGCCCATTGGAGGGTTGTTTCTGTGACCAATAAGTAGTTTCATGCCTTGCAAATACCATCATTTCATCCCTTTCCATGAGGACAACATTCCTTATGTTGATCATTTCCTGAGCAGACCCCTAAAAACACCTGTTTTTGCATTGGCGCTGGTAGCCCGTTATGTACTCGCGCCAATGGGGGAAATTTAACACTGAGCCCGCGCCAATTGGCGCCCTGTCCCGAATGTCTCCCATACTGTTCAATCAGTTTCTCCACCTGAACAACATCATGTTGATTCCAAGGTGGACCTCTCCCCTTCTTCGCCTGTTTCTGCGTCCTCCTCTTCTACTTCGCCTGGTGAAAGTCTGGATTCAAGTAACCAGGTGGCTAAGAAGAAGAAGAAGAAGAAGTCTGATAAACGAGAGGCTAAAAGTGCAGCCACTGTTTCTGAAATATATCCTCCCGATAAACCTTCCAACCCTCCACGGAAAGTCAATTTCCCTTGCCTGTTGTGCACGGGAGACCATCTCCTTAGAGACTGCCCTGGCATCCCCAAGGTGCTCGAAGTATGGTCCAACAGTCGCCCGTCGTTGCCTTTGGATTCCAGGAGTCAGGTTGGGGGCACGTCGTTAGCTGCTGCTGGTAAGGCTCCTAAGAAGCAGGGTAAGATTACCAATCCCTGTAAGTTGTGTGAAAGGCACCATGCCATTCACCTTTTTCCGTATATGGATGAAGCTAAGAGAGTTTTGGACAACTCAACTGTTTCTACACCATGCCTCCCAGCTGGTTATAAACAGCTTTCTTCGAGTCCTCCACCAGCTGATTCCATGATTGGTCAAGTGTCATCCTTGGTCAATCCCGCTCCCTCGGAAATTCAAATTCAGGAATCCATTCCCGACCAACCATTGGTCGTGGGATCGGTCGAGCTGGCCCCGTCTGCGGTGCACCAGGTCTTTTCCATTGAGAGTGGATCTCATACCCCTCAGGTTCTTCTTGTTTCTTCAGATTCCTCGAATTTGGAGAAATATTCTCCTATCCCTATATCTCAAGAAGCTACTCCTCCGCCTCCCGTGATGGAGGTCCCGGAGGATATTCCTCCCACCTTCGAGATGGAGGTCGTGGAGGATGCTCCTTCTTCTTTTGTAACACCAGGGGAAGACCTTCTTGGTTCGATGGTAGCCCCTCCGAGTAGTTTGGTCGCTTCCTTTGATTGGAGTCGATTTACAGGATTTCACCTTCCGTCTTACGTGCCTTTCGAGATCACAGTACAGGCTCTTGGTCTGGTCGTACCCAGCACCATTATAGATGAAGGTGCATCTGTTAGTGTTCTATCCTCAACTACTTGGCAAGCTTTCGGTTCACCGCCACTTGCGCCTGTTACGCAGAATCTGTTGGCATTTAACAGAAGAACGAGTCAACCGTTAGGGATCCTTCCAAGGTTACCTATTACTTTGGGAGGTAAAACCGTCCATATGGACGTGATGGTTGTTCCAGGCCCCTTGGATTTCAATCTGCTCTTGGGGCGCGATTACACCTATGCCATGGGAGCACTTGTCTCCTCCCTCTTTCGCGTGGTCTGTTTTCCGCATGAAGGAAGGATTGTGACCATTGATCAGCTTTCATTCTTTGGTCCTGATGTGGCAGCTGGCCCACCATCATCCCTTCCTGGTTTTTATCCACCCGTTGTATCTGCCCCACCGCAGGTCAATTATGTGGCTACCTACCCCGTGCATGTGCTCAGTGATGATGCCGTTGTGCATCAGGTGCTGGGGGCATTGGGTCCAGACTTCCAGGATGTTTTCCTTCCATCGGGAGTTGAAATATTGGAAGCGATGACTTCTTGTTCATTATGATGAAGTCGGTCGGAGCATGGTTCTTTTCCTATGTCAAGCTCCTTAAAAAATGAAACAAGATGGTCGGAGCAGAGTTTCTTGTCTTGTGTCAAGCTCCTTAAAAAATGAAACAAGGATGTTTGAGGATAGTTCTTTTAATGTGTCAACCTCGTTAAAACAATGAAACACTTTCCTGTTCAATTCGAGTCTTTGATAAGTTCTCGTAAAATCCCAGTCGAGTCTTTCTCTTGATCTCGTAATTTGAACCTTCACTCCATCTGCCTTTCATATGGATTGAAGCTTGGGGGGCATGTACTCGAATTGAGTCACCATGTTGGGGGCATGCTTAATTTTTCAAGCATAGTTTTTTTTCCGTTTCAAGCTTGTGTAAAAATGAAACCGGTTTCAAGCATAGTTTATCTTTGTTTCAAGCTTGTGTAAAAATGAAACCAACTTCAAGCAGAGTTTCCTGATTTCAAGCTTGTGTAAAAATGAAACCATTCTCATTTTACCTCTTGTGATTGCCATTTTATCAGCCTGTTTTGCTAGATGAGCCTTGGTTTTTCACTCCATCGTCATTATCTGCTTGGCCGATCATATGCCTTCACTTGGTTGTTTTACCCATTCCTGAGGAACCGCTGCGATGACTGGTCTTGTTAGCCAACCTCTTGACCTTTATTTGTTCTGAGCAGTTCCACCATTACCGGAACCAGTTGCTACCCTTTATACCACTCGTTCCTCCAGGAGGAGTCAAATTTCAGCTCTTTTTTGACTCTCTAAACATGAAAAGATTGTCGAGGCCCTTGTCGTTTCAATCTCATTAAAATGGACACAAATCGACATCTACCAAGTATACCTTTAACCCTTTTTCGGGCTGGGATGGATTGATTACGAAAAAGGAATACCCTAGCCTATCGCGACTAGGAGGTTTTCTCGGATATTGTTTTCTACCTTTTCGGATCTGAGGAACTATTCACGAAAAGGGACCTCTGGAGTTTACTTTTCAGCTATCTTTTCAAACTCTCTAAACATGAAAAGACGCCGAGTTCTTCCTTTGTCAGACTCGTTAAACTCTGATGACATTGGATTCAGTCGAAATGACGTTCTCCGAGTTCCTCCTTCCTAGGGCTCGTTAAATGTACTAGGATGGATTCGTCCGAAGGACGGATTTATATGACAAGCATATGGTATCCTCTTCAAGCTTGTGTAAAAATAAAGAGGTACTCACCGAAATGGTGGGGGGAAAACGGAACCATCATCATTGTCGTGTCGGCAGTATGTCGCTCTTGAACATGGCACTTGTCTACATTCATGTCGGGTTGGGGAAATCTCATCTCGTTTTTTCACTTGCCTCCGTGGGTTTGGGTGATTCCTTTTGACCTCTCATCTGCTCATTGCCTCGTCACCATGACCTCTGATCCGTTGATGTCAAATACTGCCAAGTCCACTATCGTGTCGTTTATATGTTCAAGAGAAGTTGGCCTCTGCAAATATCAACCTTCCTCTGTTTCTCATACGATCTTGATTCACAACAAAAACATCATGTTCCTCTGTCTCGTGTCGATGATGTGGGAAACATTATGGCCCACCTTCGATCAAGGTCACTTCCTGTCGACTTCAGCCCATTATCCAGGAAGTTGATCTAGAGACTCCTTCAGGGTACCTTGGAGCCTGCATGCCTCAATGGCAGGTTCGTCGCATTCGACGTGAGGTTTTCATCATTAGCCTCCGATCGAGTGATTCTGCGGGTGTTCGACGCCAACTCATTTATTCACACGCCGTAGATTGTACCTGTAGTACCTTGAGGACCATTGTCATTATTGGTGGTTTCTCTCGCGTCTGTTAACAGCTTTCATCATTGGCTGGTAATCAGACGATGTTCTTGCATGTTCGACTTCAGCTCACATATTCGCATGCTTGAACTTGTACTTTATTTGGGTCGAGATGGAGCGCAAGACCCTGGATTGTGTCTGTTGTAATCCAGGCTGCGATTGTGGATTATTATCATTTTGTACATGACTCACTGATTGGATGGCTGCGACCATACCTGAGTCTATTTATTTGATCCTTGCTGGATGGCTGCGCCCATACCCTGGATCCGAATTATAGTGTACTCTGTTTCGGATGGTTGCGCCCATACCACATATACATCATGTACTCGAGATATCAGTTGTATTCTTCTACGCAGGTTTTCCGACGGCGGGGCTTCAGTTGAACATGTTCTCGTAAAGCATTTCACCCTCTCTCTCTTTCGATACTCATGCTTGTGGGGCATCTCAAATTGTGAGGGAATTTGTCACCGTCTCGCAACTCTATCTCGCCCATCGAGGGTCGTTTCCCGTGACAAATAAGCAAAGGTCATGCCTTGCAAATACCATCATTGCATCCCTTTACATGAGGACAACATTCCTTCTGTTGATCATTTCCTGAGCAGAGCCCTAAAAACACCTGTTTTTGCATTGGCGCTGGTATCCCGTTATGTACTCGCGCCAATGGGGGAAAATTAACACCGAGCCCGCGCCACTTGGCGCTCTGTTCCAGTGTTGCACCCGCGCCACTCTGTTTATGGAAAGTTTTTTAAAAAAGGAGGCGAAGTTTCGATTACAACAACTTCGTGGATGAGTCATCAGGAGTGGTTTCGCCTGAATAACCACGGTCGTCCTCCTTTGGCCTCTTGTTTCCACCTTATGGGGAACCTCCCAAGGGATAAGGCCTCCCTTCCACTATTGTAGGGATCCCAACCTCCTCCTCTCCTCTATAAATATAGCCTTCATCCATTGATGAAGGGCTGAAGGGCTGATAGTCTTGAAGTTCCTAAGCTTTGAATCTCCATATTCCCAAGAGCCTTTGTGCCGTAAAGAGCCCTCTTTTTCCCTTAAGGCCGACTCAAGTAAGGAGACCATCGTCGAGAGACTCTGGAGAGGTTTGCCCTTTCCCTGGCGAGCTTTGCGAGACGTGAACGACTGGAGACCCATCCGAAGGAGACCGCGACGTCAGAACTTGGTTGTAATCTCTCTTCGTTTGTTATTTAATAGATGATTACGATTATGGTTCCACTCTGTTTTCCATCATGTTAATATGAGTAACATCCTTTCTGACTGATGTTTAGTTACGTATGCCAGATTTTATGCTTGGATCTGTTTGTTTCTTCCACGTGCAGGTGTTCATCCGCGGAGATCGTGGAGGGATTGTGATCTGCCGAGGCTGAGGAACGGGGACGCTTCTTCTTCAGATACTAGCATTGGAATCCAGGTAGGCTTCTATCTCTAGTCTTTCATTCGTAACTAGGAACTTGCATCGTAGCATTGTTTGATTGTTGCTAGACCCCTGCTGGGCTAGTAGGGATCGCCTCTGTCCGCAGAGGGGATTTACCTCCTCAAAAAAAACCAAGAAATTGTTGTGTTGAGAAAGAGGGATAGAAAGCATAGTATTGAGAAAGCAGATTTCAAAAGAATGAAGGCACTATGGGAAGGTAAAACTCGTTCTATGTCTGAAACCCCAAGCAGTGCAGAGTAGTTTTTCACATGCATTGTACCAGCAATAAAGGAAGTCAAATTTGTCAGAGTAATGAATACTCACTTGAGAGCTAGTAACAGGAAATTTAAAATTCAAGTGGAATACTTGGAGTAGCAGTTGAAAGTGATGCAGGATGAGTTAAAGAACAAAGGTGCAAAATGACAATCATTAAAAAGACAAAAGCTAAATCAAGTGAAAATTAAGAAGGAACCTCATGAAAATTGTGTTTTTCAGTTCATATGGCTTTTTTATTTGATGAAATCAGTGTTATTTTGAGTTTTGGCACATTTATAGTTTTCGCTTTGAAAAAATTTGGACAAAATGCTCACTTAGCAGTTTCGTAGTGCAAACAGCATAAAAAGAGTGAAAAGCGCTACGAAACTGATGTAGCAGCTTTTTTCACTCTTTCTCATAAATTTTTGAACGGAAAAAGTATGAATTATGACCTAAAATTTTTAGGGAGGATGTATTAAATGATAATGAAGATAATCCTAGAGTAAAGAAATCAAAATTTTGAAGGAAAAGGGATAATGGAGTTGCGCTACTAAAAGCGCTACAAAATTGTGTTGTTTTCATAGCACCGGTCTATTTCAGCTTATTTGAACAGTTTGATGATAGTTTTGGACAATTGGAGTTAGGAAGGATTTTTTCCATGTGTTATTTCAATTTCTAACAGAAAAATCTTTCGAAATGATGAGTTCATGATGGTCAGAGTGTCTCAAGAGTGCAAAAGACCCTATGCCTAGAAAACATGGGATTGTTTCCTACTTTAATGGAGGTCGGCATTATGGTCATAAAAATCTGAAGCCTATCATCTAGATTCGACCATGTGTTAGTACACTTGGAAAATGATGTAATTTAATTAAGATAAGGTTGTTATAGATAAATGATTAAGAGTTTGAATCCTATTTGTAATGGGATTGTTTAGTAGATTAGTTGTCTTGTTGTAATAAATACCATTTCATATGGTTAGGAAAGGTTTCCATAGTCAATAATTCAATGTATCTAGCATTAGATAAGGCTATCTTATGTTGTAATTGATCTATAAATGATCAAGAAGTCGAATATGCATGGGTTGGACATTTTTTAGCAAAAGACTGTGTTTATTGTAAGTGACTGGTTTTCAGTTAAATACAGAGATTTCTACTTAGCCAACTTGAGATTCAGAAGGATTTCTAGTGTGTTCTTGTTCCACTTGCATCTTTTTACTATCCTATTGCAGTGGTGTTTGTCTATGTTACTCAAAATTCATCTTTGATGCTTTGACTTCCTATATAGACAAACTGACTATGTTTTTTACAGTTCATATGTGTATCTCTTGACTAAAACTATGATATGTCTTAATTTCCATGCTAAGTAGATTGATTGGTTTTAATAAAACTATTTTGACTCCATAAGCTCAATCTGCACTTGCTGATGTGATTTACAACCAATATCTATCATTTATCTGCTTATTACCCCACATAGAGTTAGCCATCTATTTTTTTATCAGAAATCATTAACCCTTTGAGAGAGCCCTCTTAGGTTGAGGAGGCTAAGCCTCAATCAAAATATTGGTTTGAAACAGTTACATGAGATTGATTTGAGTAGCAACTTATTATGTCCAATTTTGTGATAACAGTGTCCCTGCTTCAATCTCATCAAAACCTGAAGATTCAAACTTCCATGGGGAAGTTGACAATGCTTTGTATTCTCCCTCTAAATATATACTTCCTCTAAGTATACACAACCTCCACTGGCTCACTCTTCTTTCCCTCTTGGAAATTTCTACTATTGAAATTTTTTCTTTTGAGAGTCAGTCCAATATATGGTCGAACACTAGGTCTAATCACTCTATACCACTACAACTCAACTCAGCAAGCAATCTCGTCCTCCTGGGCCAAATACCTCACATGACTCCAATGTCATATGTGCAACTTCACAACTTGATGAAGATATTACCTTGACATAAACATTTCATCTACACAAAGTTACATTATCCAAGCAAAGACGCCTTCTTTGTTAAACCTCTTTCTCCATGTCTAGGAAACATTACTTCTCTCTGCAACAACTCCCTCTTAAATAGATTCTTGTGTACACTATGATTTATGTGCTCTTGAAAGTGGCTCTGATACCATGTTTATTTTTCCTTAGCACTTCAAAATTAGGTCTATGTCTAAAACACGGTTACAAATACACTAAAATGCCACAACACAAGCACTTTGCACAGTGCAAAAAGTAAAACGATGAATCAATGAAGTACACAATAGATTTTTGAAACCCAAAACTTGTTATATTACAAATTTAATACAACAAACATAGGGCTTCTGTACCAGGGATCAAGGCCCTTATAATTAGCCCTAATACAAGGAAAATTAGGGCTTGATGTCAACAATGTATGACAACCAATCTACCCGTGAATAAGACACACTTTAATTACTTGCCAAAGGAGTGCTCACACCAACCCTTTCAGTCCACTTTCCTTAAACACCTAACAAGTCCTTTTCCACCTATACTCATAAATTATAATGCTACTCCACTATCATTGCCTTTATGCTCACAAATTATTCTGCAACTTCAGAAATGCTTGCATATTCAACTCATCAAACTACCTTCTATCAATCCTCCTGCTACTCCAAGAATACTAAACGAAGTCTCTTCAAATATGCCCTCTAACAGACCTCTGCTACTCCAACATTTTGTGCACTTAGGGTATTCACAAGCTACCCTCTCATTTCCTCCTGGATACTCCAAATATGACTGAATCTAGGGCACACTTATACAACCCTGACAACAATGATTTGACACATCAAACAATGTACTCAAGGAATCAAAAAAGAACCCTCATAAGCTTGACTCAACTGCTCATGAATCAGTGTACTTACAGAATTCTACTGGCATCCCTCACATCAATGACTTTCCTCTTGAACTCACTACACACAAGGTTTTTCAAACTACCTTCTTGCAATTAATTCTCACACAAATTATCACTGCACATAAGGACTTCATCCAACTCAGCCTCTCACAATCCCTTGCTCCATCCAAGTGAATATTCTTAGGCTACTCAATAGGTTTTCCAACACTTCCTTGTAGGAAAAATCTCCACAACACTCATCAACAAATCCCCTTAACAAAACTTGTCAATACACAATCCAAATGTCCTAACTATCTTCCTATAGCAATATTATTCCCACTGTTCAATCCTATGGCTAATTCAAACCTCCTTTTAGGTTACAGAGAGACCATTGAACATTTTTGCACTCTGTTATTGCCTAAATCTACCTCAGGCTGAAAAAGGCAGAGTTCAGGGTAACATCAAACCATGCTCAGTCTGGTAGCTAGCCCTACCAGAACAAGAGAGGGCTCTCTCCAGGTCAATCTCAGCAAAAATAGTCAATAGGGCTTGATATAACTTGAAATAAAAGCTAATTTTAGGCTAGGTATATAAGTGAAGGAGCTTGATTATGTTTTTGGGGGCTTTTGTGGATCAAAGGGAAAGGTAGTTTTGGGTGCGTGGATTAGGCCTAGTTTTTGTAGAGTTCTGATTGGGGCAAGGAAGGCAATTGTTTTGATGCTTTATATTGAGTGAATGGATGGATCATACCGGTGAGGAGCTGAAGAGGGAAAGAGGGTCTCAAGAGTCCTCCTCAAACAGATGAAAACATGAAAAATTAAACAAAACTAAAGGCAGAGCAGAGCAATAAAATGAATTCCACCTTTAACGCTGATTTGTTTAATCTAAGAAGAAAGGAGAGAACAAATGATACACATAAACATCAGTGAACTTACATTTACATAGAGAAACACACCATGAAAACATAGAGCCACATGGATCCCAAAAAGTGCTACAAACCCTGGTCTATTCCTTTGCCAAAAGTGCAAAGATGAAATGTACAATGAAGTGCCAAGCAATCCCAAATGTCTAACCCTGAAAATCACTGAGAAAATACATCATATAGACAAGCCTAACCCATTCCCATGCCTCTAGGGGTCTAGCTCATCATTCTAGGAGTTTTTTCAACCACATCTGAACTAGTAACTAGAAAATAGGCAATGAAACAACTTGCCTCTATATGCTAGGAAACGGATCCATTCACTTACATTTCACCTTTTGGTGAATGAATCTTCTAGAATGAGTAAAAATGTGCCAAAATTACATCATGGTCATGAAATTACATCAAGGTACATCAAGAGTTACATGAAAAAGTGAAATCACAAAATTAGGCGAAAATTTCGAGTCAGCCAGAAAGAAAATGAGGCAAAATTTCTCTATGCACCGCGCTCAAAAACTCAATGGAAGACAAGTTTCGAGCTCACTTTTGTGCCCAAAGTCAAATTGAATTCACAGATAGTTTGTCAGAAAGCCTTTCTCACTACTTCTCCAACCCAAGTGGAATTTTCCATCATTGCTGGCTTCAAAAGTTCAATCTCCCAACACTACTTCCTGTGTGTGCAAAAAGTGGCAGAAAGGCCATTTTTAGGGTGTTTTTTACCCTTTAGGCAACTCAAAAATTGATGAAATCCTTAGTTAATTCATGAGCATGCATAATTTTGATAAAAAATCCAGAAATGCAAAGTTTTCCCTCTGAAGAGTTGCCAATTATAAGTGCGCGCCAAGTGGCGCTACGCGTCGGGCAGAAAAACCTGTTTTGTGACCAAAAAATTCAAAATTGACAAAAATTTTCCCAAATTTCTTGAAATTTGGGCTGAAGGTCCCTGATCAAGTGCTATGCTCAGCCAAAGAAACTTCGGCCAAAATTTGGAGCCTATCATGCCTTTTGCAATGCTTCAGTGCCCTCCTTAGCCTTGCCTTCAGGATTTTGATCCTTGCTTTACAAACATGATGTCGCGCCCAATAATGGTTCTTCATGTGCTTGAGCATGTTCTTCTCCTTTTTTTCCTTCTCCAACAGCTTCTCAAGATGAATGTTGACCCTCTCAAGCCAAGTCTCTCTATCGGCTTCAATCTCCCGCTCAATAGGTGTCATCTCGGATGGGCTTCTTCGGGCAGCTTGCCGGTTCGCACAGATGTTTTGCAACTCCATGGTCGTCTGTTGATCCTCCAACTATTTGTTGCGTTGCTCCAGATATTTTATGATACATTGAGCTCTCTGCAACTTGTCTTTAAATTTGTCGATCTCAGCTTTCTGCTCCTGAATGATCTCTCTCAATTTTGAGCTTGGAGAGCTCAAATCTTCATCAATCAATATGAAATCAGTATCATGGCCTCCTGAAGGGCCCTCCTCCTGCATGGGCCTCTTACCTCTATCTTGTACCTATACCTATGATGCTGATGACGGAAACGAGACCCCTTCCACCGCAGGTGGAGATAGTACTCGTCGGGCTGCTGCAAATAATACTCGCGTGCCTCTCTGATAAGTGACACACTGGCACACTGATAGGCTCTGTCTCGTGACCTTCAAGCTGATGTGAAGGTTCACCTGGCTCATGAACAATCTATGGAGGAGGTTGAGGGGCTGTGAAGAAGTCACGGGAAATGAAATCTTCCCATGCAATGCCCTGCAATCCAAGCTGATGTACAACAATGATTTTGATGAGTGCATAATGATAAATACTATTATACTGCTACTTGGGAGTCTTCTTCTACACAAGAGTAGTCATCCTCTCGATGTTGCGGCACATGAAATACGGTATGTTCATCATCCTCACTCTCGTGAAATGCATCAATAATCTGATGTGGTATGCATAGAGGCGTGAGAACCGGCCCTCACAACTGAAGTATCGGATAATGAGTCTCATCAAAGGTGCATAGGATTCCTTCAGGAACCGGAATGGGAATACCCTGCTGAGTTGTCTCACATAGCTAGGCCTGAAGTATGGTTCATAATGCACTCTGTCCACCTGTTGTCTCTTGTTAAAATCTTCACCTACATTTGGTATTCCTGTTGCCTGAGAAATGGTTTCTAGTGTTAAGGTGAAATTTACACCAGCAAGCGTAACCTGACCATCATGCAAATGTAAAACAAAAAATCGGGCTAACTCCTGATGATGCTGAATCTGAGCAATCATCTCACAGTATTGATAACATGACTACTCTCAAAAACATGCCATGGCAAGTGGGCAGGCCTGCAACTGAGTCAATGAGGTGGGCTCTTCTCTCACATGTTTTCCACCTTTACGAGGCCTTCTCGATGCATGCAGCTCAGTGGTAGAATCACTGTCTTGTTCATATGAAGTTTCAGTGTCTGTTTCCATGGTGTTTGCAAGGTCTATGTCAAGGGTATGCTGATTTGTATAAGGTGAGAATTTGGTGCCTATGTTTCAATTGCCAAAATATGTGCCAAATGGAGAAGGACTATGGTAAATAAGATAGTGGGAACAATGGACTATAATCAAGTGAGATTTAAAATACAAGGACTGTCACTTGACTGTGTTTGGGAATTTGGGATTTGGGGATTTTATAAGTGAAATGAGAAAGGGAAAAATAATAGGAAATGCAATGATTTATGGATAGGGAAATGGGCTTAAATGGTATGAGTGGCTTGGGGAATAGGGGATGGACTGTGATAATAGTAAAACAGTGAGAGGGAGTAAACCAATAAGGAATGAAATGTTTGGCACAAAATTGCTTTTAAATCACCAATTTTAAAACCCTAAGGGAACATCTCAATAAGAGGATAGGGTTTGTAGTTTGGCATTCAAGTTCTTCAAAACCAATCTTTCAACAATACCAAACACAATATATGAGCAACTGCAAGGTCATTCGAACTTACTCGGAGCAAAAGAGATTGAGTCGTTTTGAAAATTTTGGAAGCAGTGATGAAATTTTTTACTTGTCAGCCCAGTGCGCCGCGCGCACAACCCAGTGCGCCGCGCCTTCCCTGTGCGTCGCGCACATTCAATTTTTCACGGTGGAAAATGGCTATATGCATCGCAAATTTCCAGTGCGCCGCGACCTTCTCCCAACGCGCCGCAACTGTGACCTCACTCACACTTCCGGCCTTCAAACCCTGTTTTCGTTCTTCCACAATTCAACTCGGCTTCATTGATGTTTCTTGGTGCAAATGAACTGTTTGAATAGTGAAAATATCTTCTATAGCCATGGACTTTGATTTTTAATTTAGAAATCCCACTTTCTAATGTTTCAACTTTGGCACTTTTCACTTTTTAATACAAACTCTGTTTTGCTTGTTTCCTTTGAGTTTTTTGAGCTAAATGACGAAACTTTTGTCTATTTTTTGCAGGGATAGCTGACATGGAATTTGGAAAAGGCGACTAGGGCTGCGCCTGAAGATATTCACAACTGAGAAAACTTTTAAAAATTACATGGCATTTATTACAAAAGACAAAATTGATGATTTTTCTTCAAAACAGAGTTTTGAAGAAGAATCATGATCTAACATTATGACGATGAAATTTTTGAAATGAAAACTTATTTTGAACCTCCCTCATGTGCCTGCTAGCATTATTAGACACTTTGAAGACTAAACTTTCAAAACCCTAGACCTAATGAGACTGAAAACCCTAAAATACTCTTTTCCCACCAAAAGACCAAACATTGACTGTCATTCACTGTAAATGATTTCGATGAACTTTGATGAACAAACCTAAGCCAGCAGGTACAAGACATGACGTATATGAACGAAAGGACCCTTCCGTCAGATGATCCATGCTTCTAATGGAATGCAGCTGACTAAACTGGATGAGACATCTAAAATGAAATGCAACAAAAGAGATTTTGATCTCTGACGGAGGGATGAAGAGACTGACTCTAACGCACTCTTCCTAAGGAACTCGGTCCTTGACATATATATTTCTAAGGCAATTTCAACCATATATAGTGTCTCAACCCTCTTTCTTTACCATTTCATAGACTTGGATTACGCACAGACTTATAGTAGCCTTTTCCTTCAGCTCTCAGCCTGGACAAAGCCTTGTTTAGAGCAACAACAAAAAAAACCACGGGGATGTGTCTTCTTGATAGGGAAAACCTTGACCTAATTTCCAATACAATCATACCACAACCTTACTCTACACCCGCACATAAATACTTTGGTTGGTCTCCTCGCAAACTAGACTTATTTCAAGTGAAGGATAAACCATACCTTGCATGTCTTCCAATTCATCCTTCCTTGTGTTCTGCAGCTCCCTTACTCGTTATTATTCTTTATATTATGTTGTTATCTTATTGTGTTTAGACATCTCCTATGCCTATTATATTTATACACTTATAGTAATCAATCTTGGGGCTTATTCAATGCCACTAAAGTGCCCTCACATAATAATTAGAATAAACTAACATTTTATCTTGTTCCTTCACCCACAACTTAGGGTACAAAGCCCAATGCTTGGGTACATTTCCCATGAAGCTTCATTTTCGTGGGTCAACTCCTCACAAACCCAGTACCCAAAGGGTTGTGGGAGTACCTCCCAAGCTACATATTTCAACATCCTTCAATGATTTATATTGTTTTATAACTCATATTAATTGAACTAATACCAAATGAAAACTATTGAAAATACATTCTAACCATTGTTTTCATTAAAATGGTTCTAAGTAATTGGTTTTTTTGTTCTAACTATTGAAAAATCATCATTTGTTATATTTTTCTTTCATTATAAACTCTTTCTCATTTTGGTTCTATTGTTTTCATTGTTATTTTGTTGAAACACTTATGCAGTTCTCATTATGGTTCTAAATGTTATTTTTCTAAACTTGTTATTATTAGAGTTCTCATTATGGTTCTATTGTTCTCAAACTCGTTGAAACATTGTGGCTCAATTGTCCTCATTATTGCTCTAAATATTTTCTATTTGTTTGATTGTTCTCAACTATTGTTAATAAACTAGTTGTATTATTCTATTGTTCTGGTAATATTGAGAAATATTGAAATAATTAACGAGAACAATAGAACTCGTTCAAATTATTGTTATCATTGTTGGAAAATGTAACTAGGTTCGCTCTTCATTATTGTACTTGAAGTCAAAATGTAATATATTTGTCAAAATAAAGTGAAAATAATTTTATTATTATTTTATTTGACTTGTTAAAGCATGGGCTTCATGCTTGGGTCAAATGTATAGGTCAAGCCTCCATTGTAGGCTTTACGATTATTTATATGGGTCAAAGTATATTTGTTTATTGGTCAAAGCATCCTCCATCGAGTCTCCTTCTATTGACTTCAATAAAATCATCATCAAGTCAGCCTCCTCATGAGCTCCTTCAAGTCAGCCTCAAAGAAATAGTGATAAAATGACTCATGTCGGCCTACAATAAAGTCACATCTCTTCATGGTTCATGTTGGCTTATTTAGTATCATCATACTACTATATATACTAGCCTATAATTCACTCCACATACCAGAGAATAAGATCACATATATCTCAAAAGAAGGGTTCAAATTATATCTAAAATTACACTTCGAATATCACAGTATGATGCTGCAGATTTCAGTGCAAATACAATGAAGAAGAATTTGATGTGACAACAGTGAGAGGGATTGTTTATGACATTTTCGGTTACATCATAGTGAGTAGTTCAGATTATGCAAAGGATGTTTTAATGTCTCGTTGTTGTTATAGATAGGAAGGCTTTGTTCTTCAGTATCTTGGTACTATTTCAGTGATGATAATACAACGTATGAGACTCGGTTCTATCATAGTAGTATCACGGTAAGAAAGGTTCAATGCTATTACAAGCGTGAAGACTTCACATCACATACTCAAAAATTCAAAAAATGAACTTCAGATTTTTGGCAGCACTACAAGGATAATTTAACTTCATTTCGGTGCTACTATAGTTTGGTAATACCACAAGTTAGTACCTCCATTGTAACCACAATTTCGGTGATATTACAAGGTGATTTGGTGCTACTTCAATATCACAATTTTGGGCGCCATTCTAGTTCAACTATAGTATCCTCAGTTCAAAGCCATCACAATGACTTCAGTATCATAGTGATATCAGTTCAGTGCTCTTAATAAGATATATCAAGGATCTGAATACAATCACAAGGGACCAGCTTAAGGTAAATCAAGTAGGTATTGTCAAAAGTACACATAAGGGGTCAAATCATAGGTATGCAATTCACAAGGTACATATGTTTATAAGCATTTAAATTCCTATTATCTCTAATGGTTAATATGATCCTTTTTTATAACTAGGATAAAGATAGTACTCCCTAAATTAGAACGTTAATACTTGTATTTAAAGAGTTTATAAATAATCTAGGATGTCAAATAAAAGATCCTATTGTTGATTAAAATAATGAACAACTTCATTTGTGGATTCCAACCTCCATGATTATGTAGAAGATCTAACTTGAGAAAATAAATTATGTCCCTGGTATCACATGTTGTGCTTGTAAGTATGTAATACAGGTATATGATGGCTTAAATACCAAGAGAATGCTTCAAGGAATCCTTAGCAAGTTTTCCAAGGAACATCTCCAGGTATGTCTTAAACTATACTCCTTACAAGATTCTCTTAAAACATGATCATCTTATTTTCTAATTTTTCATTACATCATTAACATTATTATGGCTAGTTGCATTGAATCATAATGATTCTTGTTTTGGGTGATTCATCACTTGATAAATCTACCCCATTCCTATTCTTAACTGGTTTTACAGAACCCTAGACAGGTTATTTAGAAAACCCTAACTTAATGGTACGCTAATGTGAATGTCTGAAGCCCTAAAGTGCTTAGGGATATAGAAAAATGTTATTAGAAGTTTTATTGATGATGTCGTGTTTGGGATTTTGGTATGATCAGTAAAACCTAATTTGTTAGGATAAAGTCTTAAACCTTTGAAATATTGGTAATGTTGGGTTTTCTATGTTTCTACGTTGAAACCCTAACTCATTAGGGTTTGATGGAATGTATAATTAAGACCCTTATAATGTCTTAGAAATGATTTCCTTATTATTTGTGTGTTTGTATGATCAAACCCTAATCTAATATGTTGTCTAAATCTTATTGATATTTGTGAAGTTGGTTTTGACTAACAAATGATATGAAATGCCTATGCATGATGATGAAGTCCTAGATGTATGAGTTAACTTATTTTTAGGTGATCATGAATCTCGGGGTTTGGAACTAATCCCTTGTCAAATTTTGTCTTTCTAGGATGATAGTATTTGTGAAATTATAGGGTATTTGAGTTGAACCTTAGTAGAAGTAAAAACCTCTGATATATGATGACAATATAATGCTTTTAGATTTGTGTAATATTGTTGAAATATGAGTTTTAGTTGGGATTGATGTTTTATTGAAAATCTAGGGTTTGTAATTAATTCTAGTGGAAGTGGTCATATTAATGATTAATTTGATATACTTTGATTGATTCTCTTCTATGAAATCTAGGAATTTTATAAATCTCTAGTGGAAAGTCTAACTTATGAAATCTAAAAGTTGTTATATATCTTGCAGATCTATATTTAAATTAAGGGGTGTATGTTTCCATAGGCTGGGAATACAATGTTGATCAGAGCTTTTGGAATCCTATGTATTCAGTTCGAAAGGCCCAATGTTTCGAGTGAACACTTCACCCATCTTCAAGGGAAAATTGTTTCTAGGGTTTGTTATATGTTGTAGTAGGATGTGTTACACCTTTGAAATAAACATTGAAACCCTAGATATAATGAAATTTGTTATGAAGTAGTCTAGGGTTTATAACAAAGACCTTAGAAAAATGTTGAAAAGTATATGTATCTTGTTTGTAATTAAGTTTGGGTATTTGATATATATCAAGTTAAAATGCTTCCGATGTGGCTAACTTCATGCTTCTATATATTTGAGTTTACTTGATATCTAAGTTGTGCAGGTACACAATCTTCAATATGGTGAAGATACTCGATAATGTGATAAGCATGATGAGGATGATGATAACTCTAATGAAATGGTTGGAAGCCACAAAAGATTATTTGATGATGAAAACAAGAAGTTTATCTCCCTAAGGAAGTCTGAATATAAGATATATTCCTAAGATTAATAGGGAGTCTAGATAAAGAGATGCTCCCTAGTTGAGATGGAAGTCATAGCTTGGTTTTTATTGAAGAATGAATTTCGGAGGATATGTTTTTGAATGAGAAGTAGGAGCAGGAAAGTGTATGATGAAGGAATCTTCTATCAAGGATTCTGTTGATATTCCTACTATGAAAAGATGATAAGCAACACCAAGTTGTCTTAAATACCCCAAAGGTTTGAATTTGTTTATGTACATGTGAAAGTATATTATTGATTGGGGTTGTGTTTGTACAGGTAAATATCTTAGGTGTTGATAGCTTGTTGGTTACCGATTAGTTTTATCGAGAGATATATTTTTTCCTTGATCTATTGGATCAAGGAGAGGCTTTGTGAGTGAAGCATTACTTGGGTGGACATATAGTCAACACTTTTTGTTGATGTCTAGGTCCCAAAGTAGGGAGGGTAGCATGGGTCATAGAGCTTTGACCATGGATACACACCTAGGTCCCTGGGTTGATGGTTAGCAAGTAAGCCTGATGATACCTAGAGAGACTGAAAGCTTGAGTCCATCTTAGTCCCACCCAAATAGATTTCCTTGTTCAAGAATCTAGTTTGTCAAATTTTGGTGCCTAAATTGTTGAAAGACCAATGGATAGATTTCCCTAGTCAATAATCTAGTCTGTGGCATTGTGGTGCCTAAAGTTATTCATAGAAGATGTTATGATATCTTCCATATACCCCTTCGATTATATGAATACCTCCCTAGTTAAGAGGGAGCGTTGGAAAATTTAACTAGGTTTGGTCTTCATTATTGTAATTGAAGTCAAAATGTAATATATTTGTCAAAAGAAAGTGAAAATAATTTTATTATTATTTTATTTGAATTGTTAAAGCATGGGTTTCATGCTTGGGTCAAATGTATAGGTGAAGCCTCCATTGTAGGCATTAGGATTATTTGTATGGGTCAAAGTAATTTTTTTTATTGGTCAAATCTTCCTCCATCAAGTCTCCTTCTATTGGCTTCAAAAAGATCATCATCAAGTCAACCTCCTCAAAAACTCCTTCAAGTCAGCCTCAAAATATAGTCTAAAATGATTCATGTCGGCCTACAATAAAGTTGCATATCTTTATGGTTCATGTCAGATTATTAATTATGGTCATGCTACTATATATGCTAGCCTACACTTCGCTCCACAGACAAAAAAACAAGTTCGCATATATCGTTGAAGAAGGGTTCAGATTATATCTAAAATTACAGTTCAGATGTCACAGTATGATGGTGCAGATTTCAATGCAAATACATTGAAGAAGAATTCAATGTGAAAAAAATGAGAGGGCTTGCTCTTATGACAGCTTTGCTGGCATTACAGTCAGTAGTTCAAATTACAGAGAGGATGTTTCGGTGTTGTTAGCTCAAGTATGTCAGTGATCAAAAATAACTCTTTCATGTGTTTTCCATAAAGTCATAGGTCAATTTTTTTTACCTTTTCAAACAAGTTCTTGGAAAATAATTTTGGTCACTTAAGAGTTCTAAGTCAAGTATGTTGATCCTTCATTTCATTCATCTCCACCATCATTGTCAAGGTCATCTCCATCATAAATCAGTTTCAAGGTCACCATCTCCATCATCATCATTTAAAGGGTCTAGGGTTATGTCACACCACTTCATATGTCTCATTGTCTCATTAAAAGACCAAAAACTCATTTTAACTGTCAAAGACTTCAAAGGAGGTCAAACCTGACCTACAGTCCCAGTAAAACAACAAAGTGGTCATTTCCAGTTTTCACACACTACTTATCTTGTTTTGAAAGAGGCATATCCAAAATGAGAATAGTTCAAAGGTTTAAAAAAACAGTTTTACTGTTTCATTAAAAAGAAAGGAAATTTGTGTCTCTTTGTCCCATTCAAATGTTCATAAAATCATTTCAAATGTAAAAGAATGAAATAAGCTCACTATATCCTCTCATCTCACTTAAAGGAGCAAAAATCCATTTCCAAGTGAAAAAAGGTTCAAAAGTCATTTTAAGTGTCAAAGTGTAAAGGGGCAATCTCAAAGTTTATAAAAGGAAAAGGTAAACCTCATTTTACTCATTGTTACCCTTTTGATGAGTTTGACAGCATCTCTCCATATAACTTACCCTCCATGGTCTCTAAAATCCAAATTCAAAGGCTTAAATACAACTAAAATCCAGGTGTGACCCTTCAAAATCACTCTTGTTATGCTTTTGAACAGTAGTGTTATGCTTTTGGGCTTCGTATTATAGTTTTGGGTTGAAGTGTTACGCTTCTGAGAATATTGCACGGTACATTGTTACCCTTTGTATCGTTGTGCAAGCGATACACTCACGTTGTTACACTTCTACCTCCAAGTGTTACACTCCTGTAGCACGTTGTTACACTTCTGTAAAGAAGAAATTTCAAGTTTTTTAAGCTCAGATAAACTCAAACCAATTCAAGGATCACCTCCATTACTTTGTATAGCTCTCACATAAGGTAATTTGTCAATCCTAATTCTGGTGTTTGGTCGAAGTTTGAAGATTTGAATCTTTTTATTCTCATTTTCTTGTCTCCATATTGTCACTGTCATACATTTTTTTTTTTTAATTGTCAAACCCTAACCTACCCATTGACCTAAAACCTAACCCCATGATATAAATCATAACCCATAAATCCCCTATGCTTCATCACCACATTCCTATCATCTACACTAATACCCCAAACATGTCAAATTCAAACAAACCCTAAGTCTAACTATTCTCACATTGAAAACCTTGTGATTGATTGTGTTTGCTAAAATTTGCTATCCTACACTCATCCATTTTCCTTCATTCCACTTGCAATGTGGAGATAAGATGCCATACTCTTCACTAAATTTTTATTAGAATTTTTTATTAGCTCCATGGCAATTATTTCTCCTTCTTAACCTAAAAAACACTTTTACACTAGCTATTCTCACAGTATGAATTGAGAATTTTCTGTGTTTTGAGCTTTTTACCACCCTACACTTACCCATTTCTCTTCATTCCACTTTCACTGTGGAGTTAAGACACCACCCTATCCACTCAAATTTTCTCAGAATTTTTACTTAACTCCATGACCCTCATTTCATCTTACCAACTGACCCTACCACTACACTAGTTATTCTCACAATCAAATTTGGGAATTTCCCATGTTTTAGGCATTTTGACACCTTCCTCACACTCATTCTCCCTCATTCCACCTACAACTTAAATATAAAACACAACAAAACCTACTAAATCTCTTCTATAATTTTTCTCATCTTCAAGACCCTTCATTTCATCCACCAAACTCACACTTTCCTACACTCTGTTTTTCCATATTTCCATTCATTCACTCATTTCATTAACACCGTAGGGTTTTCATCTTCCAGTGACAAACACAATGGAAAGTGATAAGAAGAGCTTCAAGGGAGGGCACCACCTCAGGCTTTAACCCTTCACCATGCATGAAATTAACGCTTTTCCATTGGCCAGAAGGTGCTTTGAGAGACCTCAGTGTTTGAGATTTTGTGAAAGGCTTATGGAAGAGATGCATCATCTTCAGTTGTCTAGCCTATTTGTAACAAGCTACAGTATGGGAAAGGTCACTCTTGTAGGTATGGATATAAGCCTATCATATGACCTAATTGCTTCAGCTACAGGTATCCCTTCTCATGGAGAGCAGTGGTTCAAGGGCATGGACTTACATATTTAAAAATACAAGCAATTTCTCAAGCCTCATGCTAGAGAGGAGCTAGAATATATTTTTCCTTTCAGACACCTCAGAAACAAGTATGCTCTTTTGATGATTTTCATAATGAAGTACATCACATGTGAAGGAAGGTTCTTCAGGTTCTATAGGTATCACATCAAGCTTTTGATGCATTTTACCTATGTCAAAACACTTGATTTGCCACACTATTTGTATAAGAGCTTGATAAAGATGGTTGAGAAGGTTCTAAGTAGTAGAGAAGATCATCACACTAGTACTTTTCATCGTGGCCTAATCAAGTTCATTATGTTGCATCACTTGTCCTCCATAAAAATGACTTGGGAAAAGTTCTTGGAGAGATTGTCAGCAACGTTTACCATCAGTGTTTCTATCTTGCCTATTACATCATCATCACAGCGAATAGAAGTTGGCTCTTCTAGCATGCCTAATCGACCTTCATAATTTCCTAGGATTGTGGAATTTTCTCACACATATGATAGGGGGAAGAAACAAGTATATGTGCCTAAGTATGCTAAGAGTGTTCTTACACTTGGCACCATTGTTGAACAAAGTGAGATAGAGGAGCAACTTTTTTTCCATCAGCATAGTGAGTCAGTGCCATTAGAGGTTGAGGTATCAAAGTAGGTGGAGGTCAGATCAGTTGAAGAGATCATTAAAGAGAAATATAAAGAAATAGCAGAATTGAAAGAGGCCTTCTCCATTGCCCAATCCCAAATTACTTTCCTTCAGCAGGAAAATTTTCAATTGCAAGTGAATCAGCTCCTACAAAGCAAGTACAAATCAGACATGCAAGAAAACAGAGGTAAAGGAAAGAATATTATTATTTTTGACCAAATGCATAACATGGAGGCTGAAACACAAACAAGAAGACCAAGAACAAGAGGCCTAAAAAGGGTGTTGGAGTGAGAAAGACAATCAACTCATCAATATGAAGAGTTGACCTTTGATGAGCTTATTGCCATGGAGATCAATGAGGACAGAGAGATTTGGTTGTCAATATTTAATGAGAATTTGGAGAATTACCTTGAAAATTATAAAAGGCATAACAAGCTGCAAAGACACATGGCAAACCACTATCGCACCAGGAACATTATTTCTCAAATAACGCTGAAACAAGTGAAGAAAAGGCTTAAAGAGGCACAAATGAAGCTCAAAGAGGAGGATAGCCTGGAATTATTGGCTGAAACTTCTTTACCTATGTAGCCCATCTATCACAGGTGCCATAGAACCAATTTTTATAATTTTTGATCAATTTTGGCATTTTATATGATTTTTTTGCAAAATTTTGGAAATTTCTCAGTGCAAAAGGGTAACGAACTTTTGTTACTCTTATTTTGGAGGCATCCAAATGGTGATTTATTTATATGGATGGATGTATTTTGATGAGGAAATCACATATCAGGAACCCCCATGGCAAGACAAACTGTAATTTGGGAGCAAAAACTCAAAAAACACTCATTTTTCATGTTTGTGCCTCCTTTTTGGACCCTCTGTTATGCTTTTGGAGTAACCTTGGGAGAATTGATTTTTGATGGCCTTCCCATGGTCCATTTTACAAAATTCAAGATGTTCTGGAAACTAGACACATAGGGCTAGTTGACCGTTATTTCATAAGTGGATTTATACTCTTAAAAGTTCCTCAAATGTTCCTCTAAGGTTTTGTTGTGCTTTTGCAAAAAAAAATTAACTCTTCTATCAGAAATGTCACAAATCAGCATTGGATTCCTCTAGACACTTGTCAAGCTCAGAAATGGTCACAAATTCGAGGCAATGTTTTCCTATGAGTTTTCATTAGAGTTATTGGGTTATTTTTTTCCTCCTATCATGATTTTTATGTAGTTAATGTAAGGGACAAACACTCCTAGTTTATAGCTAAAATTCAAGGAATAGTTTCTAACCTCCCTAGAAACTAGGAAATGACTCATATTTTATATTTATGATCCATTTTGGATGGGATTTGACTTTATGAGGTGTCATAGTCCATATTTTCTATAAGTAGACTCTCTTTAGTCTTTTTTTGGGTTGGATAGTCTCATATTGCAGTGGAGCTCTTATAATTAGCTATTTGGAATGAAATCAGAGACAGATTTGCAGGAATTGTGTTGAGATACTTGTGGTATGCTTTGGAGAATATATTTTTCTCATGTATGTTTATAATTTCATGCTTAATACCATGTATTCTTCTTCATATATATTTATCTTATAATTTTATGAGCAGAAATCATGTTTATGTATGCTATGTGTTAGACAAGGTTTACCATACTATGTTTTTTTGCTTCTAAACTGAATGAATTCACCTCATTTCTCATTCAAATTCTCCTCCATTTCATCCTATACTCAATTACTTATTAAAATGATTTCAAGATACCTATCTTGCCTCACATATTCTCTGCGGGTTCACCTTAGAGTTCATACCTAAAAACCTTATACACAATCCACTCACTAACTTTTCTATCCAGCACTAAAAACATCAAACAAAACCTATTTACTAAGATTATATACCTAGCCTAATATTATTACATACTCAAACATTCATTTCCTGTTAGGGGCTAGCTACCTGACCTAAAGTTTGGTTTGTGGTTACCTTTCTCCAATCCTATTGTCAGCCTTGGGAAGTTGGGGAGAGCTATAATAGGTGTCACAATTGAGCTTGGTTTAGGCACAGGGATGATCTTGGTATCCACAGTTCAGTTCTATTACTAGATGGTTTCAGTGTTTCTATAATGTCAAGGTTTAGATGCAGTGAAGAGGGTTTTGGTGTTGCAATAGCGACAAGGTCTCACAATGAGATTATTTCTTTATTATCACAGTGATAAGGATTTAGTGCCCTTATAGTTATAAGGATGAATTGATGGAGGATGTCTTAGGTCTAGATTGAAAGGGTCTTGGTCGTCTCATCTTTTGAATCTATTGAAATAATAATTTGTGAATGGGTTTTCCCCTCGAGGGGGGTTTTCCCCTAGCAACGTGTCCATATCTTGTGTTCTCTTCTATTTGTTGCTTGGCATTAATATTGATGATAAGAAAATATAATTAAGAAACCTAATGCTAATAATGAAAACACCACAAGTTAATGTCATTAAGAGGAAAACCATTTAACCACCATCTCTATCAATTTTCCAACACTCGTTATGGTTCAAACCTTTGAGAATAGTAGAACAAAAATCTTCACATCATGGTTCTATTGAGAACCATTGAAAGATTATTGTTCTTATTATAGTTCTAAACATTATGGTTCTAAACTCATTCTCACAATTGTTCTCATTACGGTTCTATTATTTTAAATTTTATTATTCCAAACGTTATGGTTTTAAATTTTATGTTTATATTAGTATTGGTTTGTGTTGAATTTCTTCTATCCAAGGCTTCTATTATACAGTCTCTATTCAAACAAGTTATATTTAACTATTTAATTATTATTGTTTCATAATGTTTTATTTCAATTGTTAATTATTGTGGTTCTTATTCAATTATTCAAAAATCTAAACCATCTAAACTATTCAAAAACACTATGGTTCTATTATTGTGGTTTAAAAATGATATTATGGTTATTTTATTCATACGGTTCAAAACACTTAATTATTTTCGTTCCATAGCATTCTCATTGTGTTGTTAATTATTGTGGCTCTCAAAGGTGATGGGTGTAGGGATGGGGTGGGGGGAATTTCATTTAGATCTGATGGAAAAATAGAATTATCATATTCCTAGAGCTTGGGCATTGTTTCAAACAATCAAGTAGAACTTCAAGGAATCAATCTAGTTAAAAAATTCTCAATCCACGTGAAACTTTAGTTATTGGTGAGTCCAATAATATTAGCAGGAATCTAAACCTCGACACATGTCCCTCGAATCCAAATCTACAAAACATTCATGAGAAGATCCAATTAAGCCTATCCTATGTTCAGGAACATCAACCAAACATGTATTTAGAGTGCCAAATTCACGTGCACATTCATTTGTAAACCAGGAAACTTTGCACCCCCTTGGAACATTGTAGCTGAGTAGTTCCACTCAAGCTCATTTTATCCCCTAAACTAAGTCGCATGGAAAGTGTACATAGATTATTTACCCAATGTTTCAAGGCATGCTTGCATCGAGAAGTAAGTTGGTGTGTGGTTTGATGTTAAACCATCATGACCTTATTAAGTTCACAACAAGGAAGCCCCCCTCTGCATGTTCGATCCACATGAGGTAGTACAATAGAAACACTGAAACGGGATGGAAATTGACTCAGGCTTGGGATAATTTGATTCAAGTACTCTGCAATCAAGGGATAATTCATCACTTAATAATTAAAACAGTTGGGGAGTCTCTTCATGGCCATGGAAAATTCTTGAGATTCTATCCTAGTGCACATGGAAAGAAATGAAGTGTAAGGAATTCAATGATTGTTTGTAATTGGGAGCCTCCCTTTGACTTAAATGTCCTTTCTTTATCCATTTCACAATTCATCGCTCTCTCAAATCATGGAAATTGGAGACATAAAGAATAGTTGAGATCATAAGGAAAGGATCTTGGACAAGGCCAACAAGAAGGAATGAGTTGGTAACATGATATTTAGCAAGTTGTGGACAAGTTGGCCCAAAAAGGAATTCAAAGAAGGATTCCCCTTACAATTCGTGTCGATGTAACATAGCTCCATGATCATATAATGGCATCGAGTATCTATATTGATTAGTTTTATGTTCAACTCACGACAACTATGGATATCATTATAGAGCACAAACATCTAATTCAACAACAAGTCGATGAATCAATTGTTTGAGAAGCCTATTGGAAGACTCGTAGAAGAAGGAAACCTAGCAAGCTTCATCCACAACATCTTTGGTAAACTTTGTTTGTTCTACTCCCATAGAATTATTATATTTGAACGTTGCAACATCGTTGGATGGAATAGATACAACTGATAGTTTAATGACATCCATTTAGTTTAATGGTTCACTACGAACACAAGATGTTGTAAATATAATGGTGTCTTCCATAGAGAATACACATATAGACCTCTTTGCCTTCTATTATTATTCATTTCTTGCACTACAAACTCCAATATGTATCCCAATTGTGTATTGACACGGATTTTACGAATATAATCTATCAACTACTATTAAAATAAATTAGTGTAGTTCTCGTTTAACTATTCATAAATTATATAAACCATTAAAAAATGCCATGGTTCTATTATTCTAGTTCAAGAAAACATTATGGTTCTATTATTATTATGGTTAAAAAATGTTATTGTGGTTCTAAACATTATGTTTCTATTAGTATTGGTTGGTATTGATATGCTTCTACTTAAGATATTCTATTAAATGACTTGTATTTGAACCAAGTTTTATTTAACTATTCAATTATCATGGTTCTATAGTGTTTATGGTTCTATTATTCTAATTCAAAAATGCTATTACGGTTCTATTGTTCTTATTCTATTGTGGTTCTTATTAATATTGTTATGGTTGTATTATTCCTATGGTTCAAAAACTCGTTGAAACTTTTGGTTCTATTGTTCTTGCAACACTATAATACACTAGGATTTTTATTGAAACACATACTAATATATTAGCTGAAACTTGTTCTATTATTCTCATTGAAATTCATTATATTATATTGAAACTCATGGTTCTATTAATAAATTTATTCTTATTCTACTATTCTTATGAGCTCTAATGTTATAATTTTCTAAACATTTAATTGTTTAATAATATACTTATTCTTGTTTTAATTTGTGAGGAGTTATAATGTTCTAATTTTCTAGACGATTTAATTTTCTCATGGTAAAGATCTACTATGGTTATATTATTCTGATTCAAAAACTCGTTGAAACACATTATATTACTATGAAACTTGTGGTTTTATTATTTTTTTGAAACTCACTTCAACATTGTATTACGATATAATATTGTTCTATTGAATATCATATTAATACATTCATTGTAACTCATTCTATTGAAACTCGTGGTTCTACTAATACATTTATTCTCATCCTATTATTCTAGTTCATTGAAATAATTATTATCAATACATTTATTCTTGCTTAAACACTTGTTGACACTTGTTGAAACTTGTGGTTCTTGTTTTATTTTTTTTATTTTTTTTAACGAGAACCAAAAATACATATTATATTAAAACATTGTGTTGGGGTCACAACAAATACGCTAGATACACATACATCACATATTTGGATCTTAATTGTACATGTTCTTTATGATCCAAACATTATGCCATATATACATTCTCCAAAGAAACCTTAGAGGTCAACATAATTTACAAATCATTCCCTAATTTGAAGATCTTTCCTTCACCCTTGGAGAGGGTCCATTTCTTGTAAGTGGTTAGACAAATTTAAATTTGGGATAAACCTAAAAATAACACAAACTAAACTATTTGATGCAAAGGCCTGATCTAACTTAATTTTATGATTCGTATCCTTGTGTTGGATATTGAGGTAGGCCATCTCATCCTCTATCTGGCTAATTTTAGTCTTTAATTCGATAGTCAAGTCCAATGAGTTAGCAAGAGTAGCTACCATTTAGCTAAGGTTGATTTTCAAGTCAATTATTTATGTATGGAGCTCTGTAGGTCCAATTTTGTGCTCACCCCCCTAGAGTTTCTAAAAATAATTTTTAAACCCCCTGCCCCCCACCCTCGCACTTGATATGTCCTCGACCGGTCACCAAATGGAAACTGCACCCCAAATTCCTAACAATGAACCAAACTAATGAAAGATAGAAGGAAAGACATACACAGGGTAGACTTTTTCAAAACTAGGCCTCAACACCATTATCTATACCACCACAGAACCATGTATCATGTAATAGAAAAAACCCTCGGTAAAGTTCTCGAAAACAAAATTAGACGAGACACCAACCCTTTTGCATCATCCAAGTGTACAAATTAGAGGCAATAAAGGATGCAGATATCAATAAAAAGGAAACTTGCATAGATTATAAGACCATAAAACTACAAGGAGACTACGCATAACATGTTCTTTCCACCTTAGAAGACCCCCTCCAACTCAAATTCCATCTTGATTCCCCGAAGGAGCTACAAAAGGCGACAAGCCCCTATAGAAAAGGCATTTTCTGCTCCAGAACAACACACCATAATTGCTCGGGCTAGCTCAATTAGTTCTAGTTTTCTAGTGAAGGAGGTCTCTTTGTGTAACATAATTCTTGAATGCCAACAAACTACCAAATGATTAAATTAATGATAGTGAAGGATGTATAGAACAATGAGAGTGTAGCATGCATGGAATAAAAGACCAGAATGCCAGATGCAAAGTACAAATAACATGTTCTTTCCATCTATAAGGGTTTTTTACAACCTTATTTTCATTCCAATTTCCTGAAGTAGCCGCAGGGGTCCGTGAGCCCTTCTCATACAGACAAATTTCACTCTAGTTTGACCCACCATGAGAGCTCTGGTTAATTGAGATAATGTGAATTCTCCATAGAAAGACACCTTTTTCAACGGGCATAGGCAGAAAATTTTCTTGCACCCATTGGCACTTATGGAAATTGATTACACATTTGTCTACATAACACCTAGAGACAAACTCCACATGCCTCAAATTACCTCCATATTCCACTCCCAACTTCCATATACGATACTTTGTACCATAAAACACCGCAACTCCACGTCGGGGTGCACAATGGGAGCCAAGATGGAAACATGACGACATGGTTCTCATTTTGTGGGAAATTTAGTAGCTTGTGTCATTAATATAAAGAACCAAAATCTACCTTATGGTATTATCATATCATCCCTAACCTAGTTTTTGAAGCCAATAACAAACGAGATAACATCAAATGTCTCATCCAAAACCATGCACGTTGTGGAGGTGAATGAAACCATGAGGAAATACATATAGAATGTGTTCTCCCAAATCATGCATACTTGTGTTGTGTGTATATATGGAGGAATATTTTTTATACAATATAATATAAATGATTAAGGAATATTTAATTAGCTCATGATGCCATTAACTATAAGGTTCCCTTTGGTCAAATATGTTCCATTCTTAGCAAGTCAATTCGCCAT
Source organism: Pinus albicaulis (assembly GCA_034641835.2). Taxonomy (NCBI): domain Eukaryota; kingdom Viridiplantae; phylum Streptophyta; class Pinopsida; order Pinales; family Pinaceae; genus Pinus; species Pinus albicaulis. The sequence goes on from CM076575.1 coordinate 1,247,942,708, forward strand.
AGAGTCTCCCTTGCTAATTATATTACTAATGCCCATCAAAGATGTTTGTCTGAGCCCTTGGAATTGAGAGTATGCCTTTTCTTGGTTATTAGTAGCATGACCTAGTTCCCAAGAATAAGTTTGTTCACTTTTGTTCTCTAGGGTGAAGAATAATCCCCCTCCCCTCAGCTCCTACCAACCTCAGTTTATTTCTGGATGCTCCATCAAAGAAAAAAATATACTTATGTTGTGAGGAGATCCATTGCATAAAATCCTTGAAAGGGAGCCTTAACAACCACTTTCTTAAGATTAAATGAGTAGATGGGAGATCCATATTATTTTTTAAGCTTGGAAGTACCTCTATATTCATTCATTCATCAAAGCACGTTACATATAATATATTCGATGGCCTCAACCTGCCCGAAGGAAACCAAGTTTGTTGGCCACCGATAAGCATCATAAGTCATCCAAAACACTAGCAATTTTAATTTGTCTATCCAAGCCCTATAGGCCATAATGTTTGTCATCAATATACACGTAAGACTATTAAATTAAATGTTATCTGACCTGATCATCATGAGAAACAACAACAAACAAAAATTAACTAGTAATCCCAGTAGCAATCATCATATGGTTCTACTGGCATTAAGTCTTTGGCACTTTACCCAAGCATTTCAAACTGATGCAACCCCTGAAGCTAGTGTTCGCTTCCAAGGCAAACATTTTGGTGATGCAATTGTAGTTGCATGGATAAAAAATCTCTCTACATGTCTTTTAGGCATGGTTTGGTCTTTGAAGGACCCTCGACTTCCTGTGGTGCTACTATGGCTCTCGTCACAATACATTTCATTAGCTAGTATAAATGAATCGATTGTTTAAATTGTGTGAGCCTGCCGCGAGTATGCCCAGGGTCTGCAACCAAGGGTGCCCATTGCTCCACTAGGGGCTCTAGCAGTGCCTTTGCCTTTAACTCTTACTCACATGATGAAATCATGGTTTTTACTTGTGCTGGATTTCCAACGTTGTATGCATGGAGGATGCTCTGCATGTTTTCCGCTTCAGATTTCCTTCCTCGTTGACATTGGGGTTTGTTGGTCGAAACCCTTTGCACTTTTCCTTTATATTTTGGCGGATTATTGGTGCGGCCTCCACGCCCTCGATTGCCTTGTCTAGAATCAACCTTCACCATTATGTTGTTTGATAGACCACCCAGCAACTGTTTAGCCTCACTATCCCACTCAGGAGGTACAACCCATAATGCAGGAGTTGGAGGGGCTGACAGTTTAGGCGGACCTGAAATGAGAATACAAACCAATAAATTGTGAACTACATGTTTTCGGGAACATAGAACTATTATGACATTCCTTTGCATTTTCGAAAACCATTGTTTTCCTATGTTACTAGGTTGTGTCGTGGAATAGGTGATGAACCCATCAAGTGCCAACACCCAGGATTTCCACGCGTGGTCCCTTTCAAAACCCATAGCCACTATATTACCCCCAACTTGCCGAAGCAATTCAAACCAGAGGTGAACCAGTTCAATAACAATATTTAGAGACATAGTATCGATGACAAACCTTAAATTACTATACATTTCCATTATTGTAAGCAAATTGCCATAGAAAAACAGAAATCGATGTGGCGAATACCAAGAATTCTAGATTAACCAACAATCCAATTTTCCTAAGTATCGATGTCCTCAAACCTCTCCACTCTTCAAACATATTCTGGGAGAAAACTTTCAACACATTAACCAAGAGGGACTTTGAAACATAACATAGTCTGCATTGTACCTTCGTGCCTTGTTTGTCTCACGCCCTGTACCTCTTTCGCACCAGCACCCTACGAAGAAGGTAAACCACCTTCCAAATAAACCAGGAAAAGATCCTTGTAACTGCTTGCATGCAACTGCCATATCTCACCATCTAGAGGGATATATAACCCCCACACAAAGCCCAACCTGACAGCCAGCTACGGATTTGCATATTTTTAATGCTTCACTCGTGGGAAGGTGTTGGATGGGTCTCCCACCTTCCATGTCACTCTTATCAATAATCATTATTTCAATCCCTATTTGGATCATTTCCCACATCACACCCCAATCAGAGATACTAATTTGGATTCATGTTCCTATCCAAGATCACCAGCAGGGGATCTAATCCTTCTTCCTATAGCTCCCATTCCCCGATTGTATCTAGATTCCTACCAAGATGAATGCATCCCAAATTTGTCAGGAAATCTGCTACGGAATTACCTAATCGACGAATATGAGAGGGAATGATGTATTCAACTTCTGAGATGAGGTCTTGGATCCCCCTAATTAACTTATTTTTTCTCCAAATTTTGTTGATATTTTCCAATTGGGAGCCTTGTTGGAGCTTCTTGATGATGTTTATAACCAGTGCAGAGTCCCCTTCGACCACCACTTTGTGGAATAGTTCCATTCTTGAAATTAGAAGGCCATGTTTAACTGCATTAAATTATATCTCATTGTGTCTTGTTATACCACAACCTAACGCATATAATTTCACTACCCTTCCCTGGTGATCTCTAAGGAGGCCACCAAAGCCCGCAGCTCCAGGGTTACCTTTAGAGTCACCATCAAAGTTTAGTTTAAGAAAAATATCTCGAGGACATACGAATCTCGAAGATGATTGAATGGGTATAACTTTTAATTTCCATGAATATGGTGCTAACATTTGTGGGGAAATATTCAGTACTTCTAGTATTCGCGCTTCCTAAGGAGGGACTTTCTAGTCATCAGGGTACCATTTTTCTCCAAGAATAGTTTCACAGATGTTTTGGATTATTGCTTGCCATATTTCAGCCACTGTTTGTCTTTTTTCTTGGAATATTATCTTATTATGTTCCTTCCACGCCGCCCAAATTAGGAAACCAAGTGAGAGGGACCAAGCTCTATTCAGGTCTAAACTATTGAACGCTCCTTTCCTCCAATTTTCAATGGTAACTTTAACAATTGAGTGATATTGAACTATATGACCAAAGAGAGTGTCAATATTCTCCCAGAGTTGATTAATAAGAAGGAATGAATTCAATAGGTGCTCCATGTTTCCTGTCTGGGAGGTACACATTCTATACGAAGAGGGGCCCTGAACTCCACGCTTTGCAATTGGTCCCAAGTGAGGGCGCACCCATTACTGACAAGCCATAGGAAGAACGTAAATTTTGGTCAAAATTTCCCAAACCATAATTTACCCCAGAGGGGATGGAATTAGTGTTGATGATCTTCTGCTTTCAATTTATAACCTTCTTGTATTGTAAACATTTTGTTAGTTTTGTACCCCCATCGAAGGATGTCACTTCCTTCGGTGGTCGTAATTATTCTAGAATTGAGCTCTTTATCAAAATCTTCCCATTGATGTGTGTCTAGTGCATTGGGCCAGTTTTCCCGCCTTTTCCCTTTTCTCCACAAAGCACTCACTCCTATGTCCCAGAACTGGTTAACTATCAAGTTTGTCGAGTGATTGGTAAATAGGAAAATCTCAGCAAGGTCCTAGCGACTGAATAACTTATCCATTTGTTACCATGATTCCTGCCTAAACAGGGCTTTTCCCCCATCTTTGATCTCCCAAAAGATGTGGTTACGTATCATATCCCTATTTTCTACTGCTAAATTCCATATTCTTGAGCCTCTTGATGTGCCCTAAACTCACAGCCATCCTTCCACGGATGAGGGCATATTGTATTTCCATTCCTAGATATGCTTCCAAAGGTCATTTCCACCATGAATCCAGCACCACCAAATTTTTGTTCCAATTACTTGATTTAAATTAAAATGGTCTCTCAGACCTAGCCCCCCTACCATTTTGGTTTTGAATAGGCCATTTCACGAAATGAGAGCCAATTTTCTTGTTGTTTCTACCCCTTTCGAAAGGAATTTTTTGAAAATATTTGTCATTTCAAAGCATGCAGATTTGGGCATAGCCAGACCCGAAATTTGGTAAATGGGAATTGATTGTAGCACCCCTTTCAGAAGAACCACCCTACTCGTTATGTTGAGGGCTCGAAAAGACCAGTTTTGGAGGTGGGCTTGGGTGTGACCAAGATGACCTTTCCAACAAGAAACTCTGAGGGAATTAAGGATAAGGTTAATGCCCAAATATTTTGAGGGCAGTGATCCAATACGAAAACCAAGGATTCTAGACAAGAAGGATTGATTCGGGACTGGGGTATTGAAGAAAAATATGTCAGTCTTGTCTTTATTTATCTGTGTTCCTAAGGTTTGCATAAAGTCCTAAAGAATGGACTCTAGGGATCTCGCTTCTTTGGGAGTGTCTTGGAATAAAAACACAATATCATCCATGAATTTTTGATGCATTAGAGGGAGGTCATTACCCCATAAGCGAAGCCCATTAAAGTGGCCTTATTGAACCTTCACCTTGATATAACACCCCATACCTTCCTCTGCCAATATGAAAAGGAATAGGGAGAGCGGATCTCCTCGTCTAAGGCCTTTAGAGGCATTGAAAGTATGGGAAGGGTAGCCATTAAGGAGGATAGAGAACACAAGGGAAGAAATAAGGGAGGAAACCCATTAGATCCATCTAGGGTAAAATCCAAATTCTTGGAGGATACTCAGTAGGTAGGGCCAACTAAGGCAGCCATAGGCTTTGGAAAGATAAAGTTTAATAATCATGCCCTTGGATAGAAGATTTTTGAGTGAATTTACGGCTTCCTGAGCTGTGATTATGCCATCTAGGATTTTACGACCTTTAACAAAGTCGGTCTGCTTTGGGGATATTAGAGATGGAAGGATTGGTTTAAGACAATTCACCACTATGGTGGAAATAATTTTATAAATTATATTACATAGATAAATAGGTCTAAAACCCTGGGGTTCTTCAGAATGATCAGCTTTATGAATTAAAGTTAAAAAGGTGGAATTGAGAGTTGCATGTACTTTCATTGATCTTCTTCATTCTTCCACGACTTCCCAGATGTCTTTTCCCAAGATAGGCCAGGTTGCTCGAAAAAATTCTGTTGTGAAGCCATCTAGACCAGGTGATTTTTCTTTCGCCAGGCCTTTGACCACCTCTTCTACCTCCTCCATGGTGACTGCTCACAGAGTGCCAGGTTCCGGCCTCTGCTAACCAATTGGGGAATATGTCTTGATATGCAGTCAATAGCTCCTGATATGTCAAGGATTGGTTCTGATAGGATATTTTTGAAGTGATATACCAAGAGGTTCTCCATGTCTTCATGTTGTACTAGGAAATTCCTTGTTGGATCTAGAAGCAATAAAATTATATTATGTTGTCAATGTTGGATCATGGCTTTCTGGAAGAAGCGAGTGTTTCTTTCTCCTTCATGAATCCACTGAACACTGGACTTTTTCTTCCATAACATATCCTCCTGCTTTCTTTGTTCTTCAATATTTGTTAGTAACTTCCCTTCTTCCACCACTAAGGCACTCGTGCGTCCATACGTTATCATTTGTTGTTGTACCTATTACATGCAGGCCTAGAGTTGTTCTTGATCTTGTTGGATGTGTCAAAATTCCGGTTTGTTCTACTTCTTTATCTTCTGCTTTAAATATTTCAGACGAAGTTGGAAGGTGTGCATGGTATTTCTTCCCTATTCCGAGCTATAGGTACACTAGTCCCTTACCTTTTCTAGAAATGATGGATCTCACAGCCAGAAGGATTCAAACCTGAAGGGATGATTACAATGCCCCTGTTTCATGTCTATTTCCAGCTAGATATGCCAACGGTCAAATCTAAGGCATGGGAGGATTGAGGGTTCATAGTAGATATCTCTACTAATCTGTTCTTCTGAGGCTAGAAAGGGATCTAGCCGAGAAGCCACTTGATGTGATCCTCCTCTCCTATTGTTCCACATATATATTCCATTCATGGTGGCAATGTCCACGAGATGTTGTTCAACTTGCATGTTACTAAAGAGCTCCATTTCTGGTTCCTGTCTTCTGATGCCACCCTTTTTTTCATCTAATGAGTTGATCGATTGAGGTCACCCTCGATCAACCAAATTTTCTCTGTATGCATCTGTCCCATATTTCCTATGCTCTGAAGGAAAGATAATTTTTCTCCTGGAGTATGAGGGTCGTAGACCACCAATATCATAACCAATTCTCTACTCATGATATGTCCAAATAGTCTAGAAAGGATACTAGGCAGGCCGATCTAGCTATCGAAAAATACCTCTGTAGGGTTCCAGAGGATGGTTATCCCTCCAACACTCCCTCTTGCATCGATAGCTACGGCTTCATACTTAGGGCGAATGCGCTTAAGAATTTCATCTAATTTCTCTCCTAATACTTTAGTTTCCTGAAGAAGCACTATCTGGGGCTCCTCCTTTTTCTGGCATTCTTGAAGGTATCTTTTTTTACCTCAGTTGTTTAGGCCTCTCATGTTTCATGAGATTACTATCATTGAGAAAATTTATGTAGTTGTTGGAATACCGCCGAGAGTGGTATTACCCTGCCTAAATTTACTAACATCTCTCCCACCATTTCAATCGGCTCTTGAAGATTTTTCCTTCCCCTTTTCTTACTGCCCTTACTTTGGCTATTCGGATCCTAATAAACTTCCTAGCTGCGATCCAAGTAGATCCACTAGATCTAGTTGAAGTTGGCCTTGTTTTTCGATATATTATTGAAATGTATCTCGATACAACTTCTTCTGGTCCTCCGAGATGAATCTCTCATCTAGGTTTCGCCATTAATGTAGGATTATTTTGAAAACTACCTCCTCCAAGCTCAGTTCCTCCTTTGACGCCTCAATATCCATTACTGAGATATCAATGGATTGTTCATAGTCCTCTTTCTCTGAAGGTTTTGTTTTTGCTTTCCTCTTTGGTTTGGAAGCCGATTTTGGTCGATCTCAGTTGTGATCTACATCTTTAGGGGGTTCTGTCTCCTTAGATATCTCCCCCCGCTCCTGTAGAATTTTGAATCAATTATGATTGTTCTTTTGCTTTTGTGGGTTGCTAACCATCTGTTGTTGTGACTTTGTGTTATTCTTCTTATGGGAAACTTCCTTGAAACCCTCATTTTTGTCTTGTGTTGGATCTGGTTTCTACGAAGGCCAAGGCGCTTTCAGATCAGCTTGGTTCAAGGGGCAAGATTTATACAAATTTCCATACTCGTGACATCTACGACAGTGAAAGGGAATGTGTTCATAATCTAGCGATTGTTGCCACGTTACGTCCTGGTATTCCAATTCCACTGATTCTGGAAGGGGTTCTGAAATATTCATGTAAAAAAAGATGTGTGCTAAAGAAGTGTACCTTCCCCGATGGGTGGAATCAACTATTTTCACAAATATTCTGATCGAGTTACTGATCCCTTCCAGGATTTCAGGATCTTATAAATTCATCGGTAGGGCAAAGAGACGAACCTAGACAGGAGCCGCCACGAATTACTCTCGAATTGGATTGAAGCATTCCTCCTAGTACCTCATAAAGAGGATCGCATTGTAGTAGAAGTATGGACCGTTTTCGAAGATTATTTCTTTGTCTTGCATATTCTTAAAAAAATCACTATGAAGAATCCCAGAGCTCCAAAATTCAAGTCTATATGTCCCTTTGGCTGCCATTTTTGTTGAATCCATTTATCAGGTCCTTTTCTATGGGCCAAATTACAATAAAATTGTAGATCATGGCATGATATTTCATGTAGGAGCGGTACTTTCCAATTTGTTGGAGGGAATCAGAAACCAGGGTTTCCTGGTAGCTATTGGAAGGAATTTATTTTGGATTATTTATTTCCATTGGGCTCCCACTCCAGGGCCTGCGTTAGGGTCGACGCCCTCCTGAGAACCTACCAGAGTACTTCATTTACTGTCGGCTTCATTTGTTGCTACGCTTTGGTAGGAGGGAACCGCTCCCCCCCCCCAGCCGAGGTACTCATTACCCTTGTCACATCTGTAGCTAGGAAGGATGTGATGGGAGAATGATTCAAAGTTGTCATAATTTCAGCTGTTGTGAAGAACCCTATAAGAGATCTACATCCCCAAAAAAAAATTACAACCATCAATCCAGTTTATTTTTCAAATTTGAAAGAAGATGGGGGATCCATCTTTATACCCAAAAATTTCCACCAATCCAATTTCAGTGAATGGAAAATTGATCTTCAACAGATTTGATATTCTTGGAGTTAAAAACTCCCTCAAAAATGACTTGGTTGACCCCACTGATTTGTTTTGATTCATTCTTTCCTCTTGAAATATTGCCTTATTTATTGCTACCCATGTCTTCCAACAAATGAATTTTGGAAGGGCATTCCAAACTATTATTAACATAGACTTTATTAATCTAAGTTTTCATTGATGGAAACAGGTTGATAAAGGAAAAGCCAGACTATAAACCTTGATAGATAAGCCTAAAAATGAAGATGACCTTGGAGACAGAATTTTACTTACTGCACATAAATATTCAAGAACAGTTATAAAGAAAAATAATTTTTTCTACCTTGAAGGCAGAATTTCACTATCACACCTACACTACCTTTTAGAGCATATTTTTAGCTTTCTAACGAGCTATTACTTGGCCTGAAATAATACAGTGATGAATATGTCAATAACATTCGAGTAAGCATTATTCACATTCTCTATTAAACCAAGCAAAGAAGGATTGGTGTCCTTGGAGTAGGAGCTCCTAAACACAAGGTTTATGCCTTGAGAAGATGGGGTCGGAGCCTCATCAAAGTCCAAGTTGGTGCTTGGCAAACAGGTTGGTGCCTGTTTCATTAAAAGGGTTGGTGCCCTTCTCTCATCTTTTGTACACTATTATTAAAAAATGGGATTGAAGTTCTCTTAATCCTTAATATCATCATTACATATATCTCTCTGTTTTTTTAATTGTGAAGAATCTAAATTGGCAATAATTAACAATTGAGAAGAAATATTGATTCACCCTCCTCTCAGTATTTCCAAAAATTGGTATCAGAGCCAGCTTCTTCATTATCAGCCTAATAGCTGGAAGAAGGATTCTTAGGGACAATGAAGAACATGGAAGAAATAGGGAAACTACCTATCTTTGATGGAACAAACTTTAGTCTCTGGAAAAAGAATATGTCCTACTATCTAATGTCTCTTGGCCCTGAAGTATGGCACTCTGTTTTGGACAGACACAAAGCTCCCTCTGGTCTTCTAACTGATCTAGATGAAATAAAATCCTACATTACTAATGCCAAAGCTTTAAATTCCATCACTAGTGGAATCACCGATTCCGAATTTACAAAAGTTATGAACTGTGACTCAGCCAAAGAAGTACGGGGTAAGTTGGTTTCATTATATGATGGGGACTCCAAAGTTAAGAAGGCAAAGCTTCAAACCTATAGAAGACAATTCAAGAGTCTGAAAATGGATGATGAAGAATATATTGCATCATTCTTCCTCAGAGTAACTGAAGTGGTTAACTCTCTTAAAGGACTAGGGGAAAATATTGAAGAAAGCACCATAGTTCAAAAAATCCTGAGATCACTTCCTGACAGATTCGACTCCAAAGTAAGTGCCATATAAGAAATGAAGGACCTAGATACTCTCAATACGGATGAACTTCATGGAATTCTTATTGCCTATGAGATGAGGAACGGGATCCCAAATTTCAAAGAAGCGTCTTTCAAAGCCTCAAAAGCTACAAAAGAAGGAAAAGGATGGAATTACAATAGCGATGAATCTGATACTGAAAACGAGTTAGCCCAATTCGTAAGAAGACTAAAGAGGGGATCCAAGCTAAAAGGTAAGTACCCTCTTATTTGTTTCAATTGTGGAAGAATAGGTCATTATGCTACAAAATGTCCTCATAAACATGATAGTGATGATGAAAAGGACTCTAAAAGAATAATGTACAAGAAGAAAGGGTTTAATAAGAAGAATTTATTCTCTAAACAAGATGAGTCTAATGAAGATGAATTCGTAGTCATAAAAATGAAATCAACTAGAAATGTGCATCAAAGCGATGATGAATCAGATGAGGAAATTAATTATGTTCGAAGCAAAGAAACACTTTTCATTGCATTTACAAATGATGATGACTCATAAATAGAAGATGAAAGAAACATAGATAGTTTTCTAATGAGTGCCATTGAAGAAAATGAGAATCTACAAAGGAAGATAATTTCTCTAATAATAGAAAGAGAGGAAGCAAAAATAAGGGAAGACTTCTTAAACATAAAATTAAAAGAGAAGGATGATATCTGTGAAAAACGTGAAGTTGAAATAGTAGACCTAAGGAAGGAATTGGAACAAGTCAAAAGGAATTGGAAAAGCTCTCTAACTCTTGACAACATTCTTAATACTCAAAGACCTCAACATGACAAGTCTGGAATTGGTTTCAAAGGAGAATCATCAAGTACAAAGAATAATGCCAGAAGTTACGATGATGTACTCTCTTGCCATCCAAAAGAAGAAAAGTCATCTCAAGAAAAAGGTCGCATCTCAAAACCAAGATTTGAAGAAAGAGCAACTCCAAGAAAGAAAGTTGATTTAAGCTATGGATACTACAACAAGTATCAAACAATTTTTCTTTGGCATTGTTACAATTGTAAAAATTTTGGGCATCAAGCTAAGCATTGCAAGGCTCATAAGAATGAAGCACCAAGATTGAATAATCAACCAAACCAACTGCATGGTCCTAAAAAGCAAGAACAAATCAAAACTTACAATTCCTTTGATCCTTTGGCTATGTTTGATCCTTCTTGCCCATTATGTGATGATTATGATCATAATGAATAAAATTTCCCTCTCAAAAGGGAAAAAATCTAAAAACTTAAGTCTCAGAACTGATAAATGTGGCCTAGCTCTATGCGCTCATAGTGAAGAAAATCATTGGTTAGTGGATAGTGGATGCTCGGGACATATGACAGGCGACCAAAAGAAGTTTATCCATTAAACAAGAAAAATGGTAATGTATCCTTTGGAAGTGGATCTGCTAAAATCACTGGAAAAGGGACTGCTACCCTTGCCAATGGACTAGGGAAGGCTGAAAATACCTTGCTGGTAGAAGGGCTCAAACATAATCTCTTAAGTGTTAGCCAGATTTGTGACCAAGGACATAATGTTGTCTTTAGTGCAAAAAATTGGGAAATAAGAGACTCATCCTCAGGAGAGCTTGTGGCGAAAGGAGTAAGAACACCATAAAATGTTTACATTCTCAGTGGAATCCAAGAAGATAAATGTTACTTAAGTAAAACAAATGAAAGTTGGTTATGGCACAAGCGATTGGGGCATATTAGTTTTGATAACCTAGTCAGGATCAGCAAGAATAATGCAGTAAGGGACATCCCAAAAATATGCAAACCAAGTCAAGCCATGTGTGGCCCATGCCAACATGGAAAGCAAACCAGAACTAGCTACAAAATCAAGGAGTACTCAACATCAAAACAGTTGGAAATCATTCATGCAGATTTGTGTGGGCCAACTAGAGCTCCATCTCTTCAAGGTGAAAGGTACTTTTCTCTATTTGTTGATGATTATACTAGGATGATGTGGATATATTTCATAAAATATAAATCTGAAGCATTTGAGTGTTTTAAGAACCTTAAAGCTCTCATTGAAAATGAAAAGGATTTAGAGATTAAATGTCTTAGAACGGATAGAGGAGGAGAATTCACTTCAAAAGAATTTTATAAATTCTGCCAAGAGCATGGAATCGAAAGAGAACTCTCTACCGCTAGGACACCCCAGCAAAATGGAGTATTTGAAAGAAGGAACCGAACCATTCAAGAAATGGCTAGGACAATGCTACTAGCAGCTGATTTGCAACCAAAATTTTGGAGAGAAGCAGTTGGCACCGCAATTTATACCTTAAATCAAACTCAACTGAGACCAAATAATGAAAACACTCCTTATGAATTATGGAAAGGAAGACCTACTTTTGTAAAATATTTTAGAATTTTTGGAAGCAAATGTTTCATAAAAATAAATGATAACTCACCAGGTAAATTTTATCTAGAACTAACGAAGGAATATTTCTTGGATACTCCACTAGGAGTAAAGCTTACAAATGTTACAACAGTCGTCTACAAAGAATAGTGGAAAGCATTGATGTAAATATTGATGAAGGCCTTCCAGAAAAAAGAATTGAAGATCATGAAGTTGAGCCTTTATTTGAACAAGGTGATGAAGAATAATCTAAAAAAGAAGAGGAGAATGAAGAACCTCAAAGTAAACCTCAAAATGAATCTTCACAAACTCCTTCCAAGATCAATTTTGTTCAAAGATATCATCCGGAAGAACATGTCATCGGAAATACAGATGAAGGAATCCAAACTCGAAGAAGAATTATTAGCACCCCAAGAAAAGATGATGTGGCTCTATCATCTTTAATAGAACCTGAAAATTTCTCAAGCAAGCAAAGATCCTTATTGGGTAAAGTCCATGGAAGAAGAAATGTGTCAAATCAAAAAAAAAATGAGTCTTGGGAACTAGTACCTTGCCCAAAAGATAAAAATATAATTGGAACAAAATGGGTATTCAAAAACAACATGAATGAAGATGAACAAATCATCAGAAATAAAGCCATACTTGTCCGCAAAGGGTACTCGCAAATTGAAGGAATTGACTTAGAAGAAACCTTTGCACCAACAGCTCGAACGGAAGCCATAAGAATGTTTTTGGCATTTACTTGCTCAAGAGGATTCAAGGTTTATCAAATGGATGTAAAATCAGCATTCCTGAATGGAGATCTCAAGGAAGAATTTTACATGGAGCAACCAGAAGGATTTGATCGTACTGAAGGAAACGACTTTGTATGCAAACTGAAAAAGGCCGTGTATGGATTAAAACAAGTCCCTAGAGCATGGTATGCAAAGTTGGATCACTATATGCAATAAGAAGGTTTTAAAAAGGGAGTGGCAGGTAGAAATATCTACATGAAGATGGACAAGGGAAAATTTTTGATCACTCTTGTTTACATTGATGATCTGATCTTTGCTAGCAATGATGAAGAAATGAGCCATGAATTTGCTTTAAATATGTCCAAAAATTTCGAGATGTCAATGATCGGTGAGTTGTATTACTTTCTTGGGCTACAAATATCTCAAAATTCTGCAGGCATGTTTATATCTCAGGCAAAATATCTTAAAGACATGCTTAAAAGATATGGGATGGAAGATTGTGCACCTATGAGCACACTAATGACCACAGATTGTAAATTAAGCAAAGACGATGATACCCCGCAAATAGATGCAACTCTTTATAGTTCAATAATTGGAGCTCTCCTATACTTAACTGCTACAAGACCAGATATTATGCAAGCAGTAGGAATGGTGGCAAGATTTCAGTCAAGTCCTAAACAATCCCATCTAGCAGCTATGAAAATAATTCTCAGATATCTAAATGGAACGACTGATTTCGGTCTCTGGTATCATAAGAGTTCAACTCTTATTGTGACAGCTTATTCTGATGCTCATTGGGACGGAAGTGTGGATGATAGAAAAAGCACCAGTGGAAATGCATTCTTTATGGGAGATTGTCTTGTATTGTCTCAGCAAAAAGAAATCATATATTTCCCTTTCTACAACTGAAACCAAATATATAGTTGTTTTTTATTGTTGTACACAAATCCTATGGATGAAGGAAGCCTTGAAGGATGTCAACATAGAAACTAAGCAACCAATTACTATATTTTGAGACAATACTAGCACCATTAGTCTTTCAAAAAATCTAGTGATGCACTCAAGAACCAAACATATTCCAATCAAATACCACTTCCTCCGTGAACAAGTCGTTGAACACAATATTAGGCTGGAATACATCAATACAAAAGATCAAATTGCTGATATCTTTACAAAACCCATTCCATGAGAAGAATTTGAGTATCTTCACCAAAATATGGGGGTCATTGCTCTTAAATCACATTAAGTAGCAGGTCAGGGGTGTTAAGGGGAGCAGCATGATAGGGGGAATACTTTGGCACCCCATTTCCATTGATGTCAAAGGGGGAGAAAAGGAAAATATTTCTATCCAATGACAAAGGGGGAGATTGTTAATCTAAGTTGTCATTGATGGCAACAAGTTGATAAAGGAAAAGCCAGACTATAACCCTTGATAGATAATCCTAACAATGAAGATGACCTTGGAGACAGAATTTTACTTACTACACATAAATATTCAAGAACAACTATAAAGAAAAATAAATTTTTCTACCTTGAAGACAGAATTTCACTATGACACCTACACTACCTTTTAGAGCATATTTTTAGCTTTCTAATGAGCTATTACTTGGCCCGAAACTCCATGCCGTTTGGGAGAAATGAATTTTTTCAGATTAAGGATATATCTCTGTTTTTGAGCCAACCTATGCTCAGGGATACTAGTCGACCTCCAAACAAGATCATAAGAAGATTATATATATATATAGATTGTACTCATTTTTAACACACAAATTTCGGAGATCAAGCACAGTACTCGGTCATCATATATACACCACAGAAACTCAAGTTCACAACTCATGAACTTAAGAGAACCAAGAAGATTTGAAATACTAGTCTGGGTTAAAATCTGTTTCAATACCACTATACATCTCGGATCTGTAGTTGTCTCAGGCCAGTGATAAGAAGTATGACTAAGGTATAACCTACCATAGTTATCAGATTTCCTGAAGTTAAAGACTCAGCTTGGATTGACGGTTAAGTAGCTCGTTTTGGAGGACAGTTAGACAGTCAGCCTGGATCGCTTGTCACAGATCTATGGCATCAAAAATTCAGACCTTTTGCATTTGCGGTCATACAACTGTGCCTTGAATTAGGGACAAAATTGGAGCTCGGATACAGCACAGACCTATGGTGTATTGTGTCATGCCTGTGCAGTATCACCTCAAATTGTTTACCTTTCACCTGTCTCTTTGAAGCTCGGACTTTAAAAGAACTGTCACCTTTTATAATTCGGATCTGTGACTTGGCTTGAACCTATGACTATGCTTATAAAGCTTAGACCTATGGTGACTTATAATCTTTGGACAATAAAGAACTTATGAAGAATCGAAGGCTTGAAAAGTGATGAGTTGGAGACATGAAATGTTAAATAATCTATGAAGAGTGAAGTGAAAAAAATTTTGGACAATGAATACAACAGTGTTGATTAATTAATTTAAGCCCAGTAATGAAGACAAGTGAACAGTGAATTCAGAGAAGAACTCTTGAAGAAATAATATAGTGATGAATATGTCAATAAAATTCAAGTAAGCACTATTCACATTCTCTATTAAACCAAGAAAAGAAGGATTGGTGTCCTTGGAGTAGGAGCTCCTAAACACAAGGTTGGTGCCTTGAGAAGATAGGGTCGAAGCCCTAGAGGTCAGAGCCTCATCAATGTCCAAGTTGGTGCTTGGAAAACAGGTTGGTGCCTGTTTCATTAAAAGGGTTGGTGCCCTTCTCTCATCTATTGTACACTATTATTAAAAAAGGGGATTGAAGTTCTCTCAATACTTAATATCATTATTACATATATCTCTCTGTTTTTTTAATTGTGAAGAATCTAAATTGGCAATAATTAACAATTGAAAAGAAATACTGATTCACCCCCTTCTCAGTATTTCCAACAGACTTCTCATTGAAACTACCTATGCAGCATTTTTCTTAGTCTCGTAGGGGCTCTTAAATGCTAGGGGACTAATTAGCTCAAAGAATAAAATGTTACAGGTCCAAATTATATACTTTCTTGGAGAAAGAGTGATGCAAGAAAAAGATGATAATACTTTCCTCAGATGACCTACACAGTTCACACTTTGAGTGACCCACTATTCCTCTTTTTCTGAGGTCTTTACAGTTATAATTTTATTGGGTGCAAGGGACAAACTAAATATTTTGATTTTTAGAAGGGAAAATAGATGCCATATTCTACCCTTTGGGGGCTTGCCATCAGGGAAGAGAAAATATTCATAGCCACCTTTGGTTGTTGTGATATTATTTTTGCTTATTGTAACTTCTGGTTCTTCTGTGGTTCCCTTTCTACCCACTTTCACCAGTTTTCCCAGGGTAAACATGAGCTGAGGGCTACTATGATGAGACTCAACCTCCCATATGACCTTAAGGAAATGGAGTCGATAAAAAAAGACCTTACAGACCTCCCTTGGGTGCTATGGGACCCCTAGGAGCTAATCCACTACTCTAGGATCCCAACCCCTGAGTTAACCTAGCCTTTCACTGAACTTAACCCCTAGTCTATCCCATGACAAGGCCTCCATGCAACTAAAACCCTATAGTCCCTCCCACAAGCCTATAAGGGAGAGACTGCAATATTTTTTATCCATTTCTATGCTAGATACTGCGAGATTTAAGCCACTTTTTCAAGGCTAATCTTTAGACCAATGCCTAAAACATGATGATACTTTCCAAGACAGTAAATGACACCAAGGAAAATCCTATAACACAAAACTTGATCAAGGGATTGACCTAACCAAGCCTAACCATGACAAACATTCCATCAAACACATGGTAAATATGTTACTTATAAGTCATGAATGCATATGTGAACATAAGGAGCTAAAACTTATATGAGATTTAACAAGAAGGACTCATTCCTTCTCACAATAGCTATCATAGCACCAATTAGGTCATTCATTCATTAACTAGACATTCATCAATGTAAATTTGATAATATCCATACATAAATCTACCATATAACCATGCTTATAGCCAGCATACAACCAAAAAGATAAGAATGATAGAACTACCATTAAAGCCACATAATAACAACTATAATTACACATTAATTACAAGGGGAAAGATCTTGTATCATTCATATGCAAAAGCCAACCGAGTTAGGGACTTCCATGTACCACCCGACCATAGATTGGGCTAAACCAAATCTTTATTTCAGCCAATCATTCTCGTGCCATATTCCAAACATGAATTTGGTATCTCATGGGATAAACCATTCCAAAAACAACCAAGGGAATCCAAAGGCCCTCACCAAATAGTGATCTCACATAAACTAATGTCAAGATCACCAAACCAAACCAAGCTTATATGCCTTGGAATTCCTTCACCATCCCTTGAGGAATTTTTCTACCTCCACCCACCTGTTGAGGGCCTCCCAGAGAAAACCATCTCCACCCCAAACCCTTGGGATTTTCCTAATACCACCTCAGCCGGATCCAAAACATTTTGGCAATCCAAAGCTCAACCAAGAATGAATCCCATCACAGCACAATTATCTGGAAATGGAAAGGCAAGGCTAAAAATCACTGTCAAAACACGGAAAAATCCATTCCAGTGACAAAAAAATAACCAATACCAACATGCACCTACCATGCATGTCAAAACTAGCTAGGAAATCATACATGAAACCTATTACCTACAATTATTCCTGTTGAATCGACTTGATCTGACCCATCCTTGCTTGATCCTTGATTTCCTTGTCCTTCCTTTGATTTCCTTTCCTTTGCTTTGCTTTCCCTTCCTTTCCTTGTTTTCTCTTCTTAGTGTTATTCTCCTCTCTTAAACCAATTCTGAAATTGAACTGACAAAAGGTTGTGAACTGGTCCTCAAAATCCTTTTTATTTTTGATGCCTCTATTTTCTTCAATTTCCTCTATTCTCCTTTCAATTTATCTTCACATGCAACATGTGATATTTCACCTTCATTTTCTCCTAATTTCCATTATTTTCATTAAAAAAAATGTTAATTAATGTCTCTTGCATTTTTAAAGGCTTTCCCTATTTCCCTTAGCAATAATGAACCAAATGAACACCCACTAAGATGTTTTTCCCAACATTCAACTTGGAATAAGTGTCCCATAACCTTGGTCTTATTTTGTCTATTACAGACCCATCCCCCTTAGGGGAACACCATCCTCGATGTTCAATAACACCTATAATTAGCAATACTATTGAAAACCAAAACATACTACCCATGGAGCTTTATAACCCAACTCATTACAGTATTTACAATGACCTCCACTAAAAAAATGACAATCATACTATGTACTGGAGCTCTATAACACAACTCATTACGATATTTACAATAACAACCACATAAACTTATGCACATTTTCTTCAAAAATAAAATAGTCATATTGTCTATGGAGATTTATAAATCCAGCTTAATACATTATTTACGATAATATACACATATATACATATGCAAATTTTATCAACCAAAAAATAAAATGATATGATGTATGCATCCACAGTAAGGGAGTCTAGAGGCTCACGCCTCCACCCTCAAAGTAATACCAAGATTCACCTCCTTCCCATGAAGTCCATAATAAATTTCCAAATTCAACTTGTATCCAATGTCCAGTGCTACGATTCTTGCGCTACATGTTTCCTCAGTCAATAATTACCGTCTCATTGTTCCAGGGCACACTCCCAATGTGCTTTTGATTCCATCGGGAAATTATAATGACCAAAACAAATCCATCCCCTGGCTTTCCCTTCTCTGCTACATAGTCCCTCAAGAAATTCGTCCACCCCTTTCCGTGCATTCACTCACCTTCCAAGTTCCCTGACATCCCCTTTCCTGGTAGATCCATCCCTTGGCAAGGCTTCCTCGCATCGAAAGGCCAAACAACCAAGGCATATACTCACCACAAAAACCATCATATGACCATAAAATGCTCATGGAAATCAATGGACACTGTTGGGTACCAGTGCCCCACAATGGCCCTGCTCCTGAAATACTTTACCAACATATTGTTGCTTGTTCTAATTCTTTTTGTCGTTGTTGATTCTTGCAGTTAGTTTCAACCACCCCAAACTAGGAATTTTAATGTTTCCCTATACTAAGCACATAATTTATATTAGACTCAAAATAAATTGAAATCAATTCAAAACATACCTCATTGATGGCTTATCAATAAGATACACTTGCAACTTTGTTTACTTCATGTCACAACAACTCAAAATAGTTGTTTGATCAAATCATCATGAATAAACATATCACATCTAGTTAGCTCAAAACTCAACCATCATAAATCATAAACATAGATCACATGTAACCATCATAAACCAAAATCATAGATCACATACATAATTAAAACAAAAGTAAAATATTGATACTTATCTTTCCATGATTCTTTGCTTCTGCCTTTGTTCTTTATCCTTTTCGTAAACAGACTGAATTGGTTGCCAAACCCAGCAAGCACCCAGTGCCTTCTCTTTAATAAACAAGGTAATTTGGAGACTAAATCGTCTCCTCCCTCAATATTAGCAACAAGGGTATCCGAATTCTAAACTGCCTCAACCCTCAATAGCAACAATAAGGGCATCCAAAGCCTAAACTGCCTCAACCCTCAATATCAACAAGGGTGTCCCGAGACTAAACCGCCTCAACACTCAATGACAACAAGGGTATCCAGAGACTAAAATGCCTCAATCCTCAATAGAAAAAAAAATGTCAGACAATCCCATACATGCATGTCCCATCACATTGTACAACATATACACATACACAGTGTACAACACAACACATACAACCACACTCGGTGTACAAAACGACAGGTACACCTACACTTGGTGTACAACACGACACATACACTTCACCTGGTGTACAACATGACACATACACCTACATCTGGTGCACAACACAACACATACACCTACACCCGGTGTACAACACAACACCTACACCTACACCCAGTGTACAACACAACACATACACCTACACCCGATGTACAACACAACACATACACCTACACCTACACCTGGTGTACAACTTGACACATACACCTACACCCGGTGTACAACATAATATATGTACGTACACATCGTACAATACCACAAATATGCATATCACATCACAATTGCTACACAATACCACATATACACAACACAACATGTACAACATGTACACAATACCACATGCACATAGCACCACCAGCAGAACGTGTACGTAACACCCAATGTACACAGCACCACATGCACAATGTGTACACAACACCACATGCACGATGTGTACACAACACCACATGCACGACATGTACATAGCACCACCTACACACAACAACCCATATAAAACATGTACACAGCACCATATGCACACAACACCATATGTACAGTACCACACATACAACATGTGCACAACACCATATATACACAGCACTACATAAACACAATGTACACAACAACATTATATAAAAAATGCACACAGCATTATATGTGCACAATACTGCATATGAAATAAGCACACAATACTATATATGCATCACATACAACAGATACACAATAGTCGTAATGCACATCCATATACCACACCATCTCTACCAGGAAACCTTGCTTCTAGTGTATTTCCACTATCCATACTTGTCCCAGCATGTCGTAGACCACACTGCTCTCATTTCTTTGATGTATCCTTCAATGTATCATACATTTACACAACACCACATGCATGACATGTACACATCACCACCTACACACAATAACCCATATACAACATGTACACAACACCATATGCACAGAACACCACGTGTACATAGCAGCACATATCCAACATGCACACAACACCATATGTACATAGTACCGCACACACAACATGCGCACAACACCCTATGTACACAACACTACATAAACAACATGTACACAACACCATTATATACAACATGCACACAACATTATATGTGCACAATACCACATATGCAATAAGCACACAACAATATATATGCATCATATACAACAAATACACAAAAGTATAAATTCACATCCAGATACCACACTATCTCTACCAGGAAACATTGCTTCTAGTATCTTTCCACTATCCATATTTGTTGTGTAACCAACTCCAAAAAGAGAAGAAAAGAGATATCAACGCCTTAGAAATAAGCCACTTCGAGGGGGAAACCTCCAATACATTACATGAATTAACAATTCTTGAATGATACAATTCACAAAACCTCCTTTCTATATATAGGAGTCCATGGGGCCATAATGTAATCCTAGTGGGCCACAATGTAATCCTAGCCGACCTAACAATAATAATTTTAGGGCACAATAATAACAAAATGGGGGTTACAAGGGTACAATAATAACAATAAGGGGTTTACACTAACAATAATAAGGGGCTATACTAGTGATATAGGGACCTAACATGCACCTCTCCTTCAAAAAAGTGTTGTCCTCAACACTTGAGTAGCTCCGGGTGCTTCTGTATAAAATTCTCATCCTCCCATGTAGAATCTTCAGTGGGTAAGTTCTTCCACTTGATGAGATACTATGAAATTGATCGATTTCGTAGTTGTCGAGTTCTTTTTTCCATGACTACTTTAGGTTCCAATATGATTTTCCCTTCCCCATCAAGTTCTGGCAATAGTGTTTGAACTGGAAGATTTTCACCTATAACCTTCTTTAAGCATGAAACATGGAAAACTGGATGTACTCACGAAGAAGCAGGAAGCTCCAATTTGTATGCCATAGTACCAATCTTTTGCAACACCTTGTAAGGACCATAGTACTTTGGCGATAATTTGTTATCCTTCTTTGCTTGCTTGAGGGACATTTGTTTGTATGGTTGTAGCCGTAAAAATACCCAATCTCCTACATCAAAACTTCTCTCGCTACGATGTTGATCTGCCTGTTGTTTCATTAGATTTTGTGCCAAATTCAGGTTATCCTTTAAGAGTTGGAGAACTTCTTGCTGATGCTCGATGTGATCTTCCACTGCTTGAACCTTCGAATTTTCCCTTAAAGATGATGTGATGGATGGTGGATGATATCCATAAAGTGCCATAAATGGGGTCATTTTTGCTGCGGTATGGAAGGAAGTGTTATACCACCATTCAGCAAGAGGTAACCACTTGACCCATTGTGTTTGTTTATCAGATACAAAACAACGAAGATATCCTTGCAAACATTTATTTACTATCTCAGTTTGACCATCAGATTGAGGATGATAAGATGAGCTATGAGCTAATTGAGTACCCAAACAAGAAAATAACTCCGTCCAAAAATTTCCATTAAAAATGGGATCTCTGTCGCTCACAATAACCCTTGGGCTTCCATGTAGCTTTTGAATTTTGTCCATAAATGTAGTAGCAACTGTACTTGCTTTAAATGGATGAGATAATGCACAAAAGTGTGCATGCTTGGTAAGTCTATCAACTACCACCATGATGACACTCTTTCCTTCGGACTTAGGTAAACCTGTGATAAAATCCATTGAAATCTCCTCCCAACGTTGACTTGGAATGGATAAGGTTGTAGAAGTCCTGGGGTCTTAATTGTTTCCACTTTATTTTGCTGGCAAACCAAACATTCCGCCACAAACATTCGAATATCAGATTTAAGGCCATCCCAAAAAAATTCTTTCTTCACCCTGTGGTAAGTTTTTAAAAATCCTGAGTGTCCTCCTAAAGGAGAAGTGTGCAATTCGAGAAGAATATTTTGTTTTAGTTGGGAATTCTTACAAAGATATAAGCGATCTTTGTACCATAAGGAATCATTTTTCCAACTAAATGTATCAGATGTACTAGGATCTTGCTGCAACTTTTGAATGAGTGTGCATACATCTTTGTCCTTCTTCCATTCATCTCTTGCTTCGGTTATCCAATCTGGTTGGATAATAGAAATGGCACAAAGCAATGCTTCCACCTCTTCATTCTTTCTTGAGAGTGCATCTGCAACAACATTAAGCTTTCCTTTTTTATAGATTATTTCAAAGTCATAACCCAACATCTTTGTGACCCATTTTTGCTGCTCTTCTAAAGATAGTCTTTGTTCCAAAAAGTGTTTAAGACTATCATGATCAGTTTTTACCTTGAAGTGTCTTCCCATTAGGTAAGTTAGCCATTTCTTTAGTGCATGTAGTATTGCTAACATTTCCTTCTCATAAATAGGTTTCTGTAAATACTTTCCTTTGATTGGACGACTTTCAAAAGCAATGGGTCTTCCTTCCTGCATTAAAACTGCACCAATTCCATTTCCTGAGGCATCACATTCCACAATAAAGGTTTTTGTGAAATCTGGTGTAGCTAAGACCGGTGCTAGGCACATTGCCTCTTTAAGACGTTCAAAGGCCTTAGTTGCTTCAGGAGTCCATGAAAATGCATCTTTCTTCGATAATGTTGTTAGAGGTGCTGCTATTCTCCCATAATTCTTAACAAACTTGCGATAATACCCTGTTAACCCGAGAAATCCTCGCAACTGCTTTATGGTTGTGGGGACTTTCCATTCCTTAATGGATTTAATTTTGTTAGGGTCTACTTTAGCACCCTCGTGAGATACAATATGACCCAGATATTCCACCTCTTGTACTCCAAAGAAACATTTGGATGTTTTTGCATATAATTGTTTCTCCTGCAATAGTTTGAGCACCCTGTCAACATGTTCAACATGATCCTTCCAAGACCTGCTGTAGATTAGTATATCATCAAAAAATACTAGCACAAATTTTCTGAGGAAGGGTTTGAAAATGGAATTCATCAACCCTTGAAATGTAGAAGGTGCATTGGTAAGGCCAAAAGGCATGACCAAAAATTCATAATGACCTCATGAGTTCGAAATGTTGTTTTTGGAATATCTTCAGTCTTCATTCTAATTTGATGATATCCTGAACGAAGATCCAACTTGGTAAAATAAATTGCTCCATGTAATTCATCCAATAATTCATCAATCACAGGAATGGGAAATTTGTATTTAATGGTGAGTTTATTGAGCTCCCTATAATCTGGACACATTAGCCATGATCCATCCTTCTTGTGTACCAATACTACAGGAGCAGAGAAAGAACTTTGACTAGGTTGAATTATACCTGCCTCTAACATTTCTGCAATCATACGTTCAATTTCGCTCTTTTGGAAGTAAGTATATCTATAAGGCCTGATGTTTGGAGGAACACTTCCTGGAATCAAATGAATAGCATGATCATGATCACGAATAGGTGGGAGTCCTTTGGGAGTTTCAAACACCTTGGAATGATTGTCCAAGACTTGTTGGAGATCTGCGGAAATAGATGATTTTGATGTCGGAACTTCTAGTGAGCATAATTGTGCAATTACGCCTCGTTGTTCTTTCTTTAGAAGCTTTGTCATGACATTAGAGCTTATTATCCTTCACGGCTTCCCTTCAATACCCCGTAATTCGACTTCCTTTCCTTCTGAAAAAAATTTCAAGAAAAGTTCTTGAAAATTAAAAGCTACCGTCCCCGAAGATTGTAACCATTGTACTCCTAGTACAACATCAACACCTCCCATAGGAATGGAAAGCATTGGACTAGTCAATACATATTCCCCCATGGTTAGCTTAATATTATGGCATTTTCCAGAGCAATTTATAGTTCCTCCATTGCAACCATCACTTGACATTCTGGTGCTGGGTATAGGAAACAATTTAATTCCTTGGCTACCTTACAATGAATAAAATTATGGGTGCTACCTGAATCAATCAACACTATTACCTTTTTCTTCTTGATTTGTCCTTCTATCTTGAGATTTTGAGGAGTGGTAATTCCTGCCAATGCATTACACGATATGGTAGGATTCATTTCTTCCTCTTCTAGGGCTGGTTCTTGGTGTATATCCTCTTCTTGTTCATTTTCTTCTTCCTCTTCACAATCTATGTAAAATAATTTCTTCTCAGCACACTTATGACCTTTAGTGTATTTGCTATCACAACTGTAGCAAAGCCCTTTTGCTCTTTTTTCTTCCAAATTTTGTGGTGTCAACCTTGTAGGTTGTGGAAATCTAGGCGTAGCAACACTTCCTTCTTTATAGAATTGAGTGGTAGGCTTCCTTGTCGCCATAATTTTACATTCAACTTTTCTTGCCAACCTGAATGCCTTCTCCAATGAATCAGGTTCCAAAACGTGAACTTCATGTTGGATGTTATCCTTTAAAGTGCCTAGGAAGAGATCAATCCTGTGTCCCTCTGGAATATTAGTTACCCTTATATTCAATTTTTGGAAGTCCTCAATGTGCTGCCCCACTAAACCCTTTTGTTTGAGATTTATCAATTGGCTAAAGAAGGTGTTGCTCTTTGTATCCTCATAATGTGCTATCATTTCCTCGTAAAAATTGACCAAGTGACAATTTTTTTACGGGAGCAAAGCCATCGATACCATACAAATGTATTTTGTTCTAAATGTAAAGTTGCAATGCGTACCTTTTGTGTGTTTTGCACGTTATGGAGATCAAAATATTGCTCCATCTGTAGTATCCATATTACAGGATCCTTTCCATCAAACTTCCTCATATCCATTTTTGGAATATGGTGGTTCTTCCCACCAACATTCGAGTTTATGAAATCACGATTAACATTTAATTTGTTCTCATCATGAGGTTCTTCTCCTATATTTCCGCCATTAGGAATCATTTCTGGTTTTAAGCTTGTCATCAAGCCTTCCATGTATTCTTTTAGATCACTCTTCATGTTTTCCATGTTGTCTTTCATGTCATCCATCTTAGCTTCCACGCCATCCATCTTAGCTTCCACGCCATCCATTTTAGCTTCCATGCCTTTCTTCAAACCGTCCATCTTCACTTCCATGCCTTTCTTCAAAACTTCCATTTCATTTTTTGCTGCTCTTTGCGAGAGTGAAAACTGTTGCATTTGCTCTTGTAATTTGATAGATCATGTTGCAATTCTTCATCTTCATGAGTCATAGTAGAGCCTTCTGAAGGCTTAATGGGTGTTGAATTCTTTTTAGGTGCCATTTTAAAATCCAATATTGATATCTATTCTACAAGTTGCCCTTGGAATCAATTCAACTTGATTCTTCAAACAAGACTTATGTAATTCGGAAAAAAAAATACACACCTTTTACTAGCTTTTAGGAGCTCAATATTGAAATTGAATTATCTCTGTAATTGAAAATCTTCGATATCTCAAATTCAGCCCTGTAGTAGCCCTCTGAAGCTTCTTTCAAATGCCACAGGTCTGACCCGATTTGGATTCTCCAAGACAAATTTGTGTCCAATCTCCCACAATGACCTAATTTTGGACTGGTTCAGTAGAGCAAACTTGTACGACTTGCCACATGTCATTGTTTTATTCTTTGTCTCTGAAATTGATATCCAAGAAACTACAGGCCGTGTACTTGCGACCACTTTTGACGGCACTCCAATCCAATCTCCAGAGAGAGAGTTATTGAACTTTTCCCACGATCACCTCTTTGAGATGAAATTCAGGAGCCTGAAAAAGCACTACCTTCCACAGATCATATCTCCAAAAATATTGCGAAAAAAGCTCTTAAATTTTTTGACGAATTTCCTCAGGATTTCAGCTTCGCACCATACAAATTTCAGATTCTGAACCTTCGTAGAAAAATTCTTATAGCGAAAATGCCACGATGACCTGTTTAGGAGCTTGAAAAAAGGCCTAACTTCCACAGATGATATCTCCGAAAATATTGCGAACCAAGCTCTGAAATTTTTAGAAAATCTTCCTCAGGATTTCAGCTTCGCACCCTAAAAATTTCAGCTTCTGAAACTTCGTAGAAAAAAGTTATAGCGAAAATGCCACGATGACCTGTTTGGAGCAGCGAAACCCTAGAATCCAAAGCTCTGATACCAAATGTTGTGTAACCAGCTCCAAAAATAGAAGAAAAGAGATATCAACGGCTTAGAAATAAGCCACTTCGAGGGGGAAACCTCCAATACATTACATAAATGAACAATTCTTGGATGATACAATTTACAAAACCTCCTTTCTATATATGGGAGTCCATGGGGCCATAATGTAATCCTAGTGGGCCACAATGTAATCCTAGCCGACCTAACAATAATAATTTAAGGGCACAATAATAACAAAATGGGGGTTACAAGGGTACAACAATAACAATAAGGGGTTTACACTAACAATAATAAGGGGCTATACTAGTGATATAGGGACCTTGCTTCTAGTGTATTTCCACTATCCATACTTGTCCCAGCATGTCGTAGACCACACTGCTCTCATTTCTTTGATGTATCCTTCAATGTATCATACATTTACACAACACCACATGCATGACATGTACACATCACCACCTACACACAATAACCCATATACAACATGTACACAACACCATATGCACAGAACACCACGTGTACATAGCAGCACATATCCAACATGCACACAACACCATATGTACATAGTACCGCACATACAACATGCGCACAACACCCTATGTACACAACACTACATAAACAACATGTACACAACACCATTATATACAACATGCACACAACATTATATGTGCACAATACCACATATGCAATAATCACACAACAATATATATGCATCATATACAACAAATACACAAAAGTATAAATTCACATCCAGATACCACACTATCTCTACCAGGAAACATTGCTTCTAGTATCTTTCCACTATCCATATTTGTCCCAACATGTTGCATATCACACTGCTCTCATTCCATTGATGTATCCTTCAGTGTTACATGTCCATAGCATAAACATAGGCATAATACAATCAAAAAATATTAATTAATATCCACATGATATTGACCTCATAGATATGCCAGGGCTACTCTTCCTACTTGATTCCTCATAAGACCAAGAACCTCTACATTTCATTCACCTGCATAAGCAATCATTCCTCCATAAGAATGATTCTTGATGACCCTGTCACGCAACGACATACATATATACATATATACATATAAACATTAGCATAAAACAACCATAATCCCTGACGACCCTGTCAGATAATGACATTATATATATATATATATATATATATATATATAATCACAACACAATTACTAGATATCATAGGTCAAGGTTAAGAGAACACCCTTTATCCATGCATGACATTGATAACAACAATTCCCAACATAGCAAAGTCATTTGATGCCTCAAATCCATTTACTTTACCTTTCTATTACCTTTCTCATGACTTTCCTACCACCATCCATTTATCCCAATGGACCCAACCATTTCAAATGGTTATCATATCCTTATCTCCAATTTCCCTTATGTTGTCCTCCAAGATAATTCTAGGTCAATCAATCATGCCAGAGCATCTACAATTTATTGTTTGTTTTAAATTGGGTTTTTGGATGACCAATGTATTAAGAAAATACAAAAAAATGTATTTAAACTTTTGATAATATTAACTATTAAGAAAAGGGTTGTTTCTTTACTTCAAAGAATGATTTAAGTTTGCATATGTGAAGGCAGAAACTGTAAGAAAATATGATGATTTTAATATTCAGATTGAATGTTTAATTTATCATAAGTGTGAAAGGTTGTCAAAAAATGTTTAACAACTTAATAAAACATATTTAACATTATGAAGATTACTGACAATTAATTGATATAGTGGGACTTATAAAAACAGATAGTTCAATAATTCATTTTCTAAAATGGATTATAACTTGAGAGGATTTAAGATAGATTGAAACACAACTTTTTCTTACCTAATTATCTTCATAAAAATCAAATATACGCAGAAAACAAAGTGAAATGAATACTAGAAAAACTTACTAGGAAACAAATTGATTGAAATAAATCCATAATCCTTCTATTAACGTCAATGATCAAAGCTCATACACTTCTACTTACAAATGCTCATCCAAGAGTGAAACCCTTAATAACTCGAATGGAGAGTTATTTATGCTAATTTATATCACTTAGAAGTATCTAAAACTGATTACAAAAATAGTATCAAATAGTAGGAAAACAAAAATGATGAGTGATTTGTCACTGTCTTTGAGGAAATAGTTGATGATGTGGCCCACAAATTTTTGTTGTGCTACCATGTTGTTGGAGACAAAAAGTTACTTGATGGTTTCACATAAGTGATCCCATATTTCCTCACTTGGAATTTCGAGATTTACTAATTTCCTAAAAACTTCAGCTACTTCTATGTATCTTTCAAAAGTAGGCTTGTTGATGAAGAGATGTTTGATTTCATATTTAATTATCAAATCAAAATCTAAAGCTTCTAGAAAAGATTTCCCTGTCATGTGGACTTTAATTCTTGCAAACTTAGCTTTGTCAATGGCAATGGTGTAGATATTTTTACAATACTCCTCCAAGTTGATCATTATGTCATTAGGAGCTACTAATCCAAGCAATCCCCTCTGGTTCAGCAGATTAAACTTAGTATGAAATTTTTGGACAACAATGTCCAAATTTTGACACTTAGTTTCTAATTGGTTCAGCAAGTTCTTTATTTTTCTGCAGTAATTTCTTGATTTCCCGGATAGTAGTTGTTTTGTCTAAAATATTGATCTGCTCCATCTCTGCATTACTTTTTGAGTTCAGTGTTTTAATCATGTCTGATGCCTCTGCCAGTTTCTTCTTGAGTGTTGATTTCTATTATTCAATGAATATTTTACACCTGGTGATTAATTCCTCTTGTTCAAAAATGATTTGTATGGATGGCCATACTTCTATCATTTCTTGGTTGATTTCTGTCCAAATACTCTCCTTGGCTTGGGCCAAGGTGTCTGCCATTAGAAGCTCACTTTATAATGTTAGGTCCCTATATCACTAGTATAGCCCCTTATTATTGTTAGTGTAAACCCCTTATTGTTATTATTGTACACTTGTAACCCCCATTTTGTTATTATTGTGCCCTTAAATTATTATTGTTAGGTGGTAGAAGTTACACTTGCAGCTATTAGAAAGTTGTTATGGCCCCATGGACTCTTATATAGAAAGGAGGTTTTGTGAATTGTATGTCCAGGAATTGTTCATTTATGTAATGTATTGGAGGTTGCCCCCTCTGATGACTCATTTCAGGCGTTTATATCTCTTTTCTTCTATTTTTGGAGCTGGTTACACAACATTTGGTATCAGAGCTTTGGATTCTAGGGTTTCGCTACTCCAAACAGGTCATCGTGGAATTTTCGCTATAACTTTTTTTCTACGAAGTTTCAGAAGCTGAAAATTTTAGAGTGTGAAGAAAAAATCCTGAGGAAGCTTGTATAAAAATTTTAGAGTTTGGTTCGCAATAATTTCGGAGATATGATCTGTGGAAGTCAGGTAATTTT
Organism: Pinus albicaulis; assembly: GCA_034641835.2. Taxonomy (NCBI): domain Eukaryota; kingdom Viridiplantae; phylum Streptophyta; class Pinopsida; order Pinales; family Pinaceae; genus Pinus; species Pinus albicaulis. The sequence continues at coordinate 1,247,972,541 of CM076575.1, forward strand.
TCAGGCTCCTAAACAGGTCATCGTGGAATTTGCGCTATAAATTTTTTTCTAAGAAGGTTCAAAATCTGAAATTCATATGGTGCGAAGCTGAAATCCTGAGGAAATTCATCAAAAAATTTCAGAGCTTTGTTCGCAATATTTTTGGAGATATGATCTGTGGAAGGTAGTGCTTTTTCAGGCTCCTGAATTTCATCTCAAAGAGGTGATCGTGGGAAAAGTTCAATAACTCTCTCTCTGAAGATTGGATTGGAGTTCCGTCAAAAGTGGTCGCAATCACATGGCCTGTAGTTTCTTGGCTATCAATTTCAGAGACAAAGGACAAAACAGTGACACGTAGCAAGTCGTACAAGTTCGCTCTACTGAACCAGTCCAGAATTAGGTCATTGTGGGAGATTGGACACAACTTTGTCTTGGAGAATAAAAATCAGGTCAGACCTGTGGCATTTGAAAGAAGCTTTAGAGGGCTACTACAGGGCTGAATTTCAGATATCGAAGATTTTCAATTACAGAGATAATTCAATTTCAATATCTAGCTCCTAAAAGCTAGTAAAAGGTGTGTATTTTTTTTCCGAATTGCATAAGTCTTGTTTGAAGAATCAAGTTGAATTGATTCCAAGGGCATCTTGTAGAATAGATATCAATATTGGATTCTAAAATGGCCCCTAAAAAGAATTCAACACCCATTAATCCTTCAGAAGGCTCTGCTATGACTCATGAAGATGAAGAATTGCAACATGATCTATCAAAATTACAAGAGCAAATGCAACAGTTTTCACTCTCGCAAAGAGCAACAAAAAATGAAATGGAAGTTTTGAAGAAAGGCATGGAAGTGAAGATGGACGGTTTGAAGAAAGGCATGGAAGCTAAAATGGATGGCGTGGAATCTAAGATGGATGGCGTGGAAGCTAAGATGGATGACATGAAAGACAACATGGAAAACATGAAGAGTGATCTAAAAGCATACATGGAAGGCTTGATGACAAGCTTAAAACCAGAAATGATTCCTAATTGCGGAAATATAGGAGAAGAACCTCATGATGAAGACAAAATAAATGTTAATCATGATTTCATAAACTCGAATGTTGGCGGGAAGAACCACCATATTCCAAAAATGGATATGAGGAAGTTTGATGGAAAGGATCCTGTAACATGGATACTACAGATGGAGCAATATTTTGATCTCCATAACGTGCAAAACACACAAAGGTACGCATTGCAACTTTACATTTAGAACAAAATACATTTGTATGGTATCGATGGCTTTGCTCCCGTAAAAAAATTGTCACTTGGTCAATTTTTACGGAAAAAATGATAGCACATTATGAGGATACAAAGAGCAACACCTTCTTTAGCCAATTGATAAATCTCAAACAAAAGGGTTTAGTGGGGCAGCACATTGAGGACTTCCAAAAAATGAATATAAGGGTAACTGATATTCCAGAGGAACACAGGATTGATCTCTTCATAGGCACTTTAAAGGATAACATCCAACATGAAGTTCGCGTTTTGGAACCTGATTCATTGGAGAAGGCATTCAGGTTGGCAAGAAAAGTTGAATGTAAAATTAGGGCGACAAGGAAGCCTACCACTCAATTCTATAAAGAAGGAAGTGTTGCTACGCCTAGATTTCCACAACCTACAAGGTTGACACCACAACAATTGGAAGAAAAAGAGCAAAAGGGCTTTGCTACAGTTGTGATAGCAAATACACTAAAGGTCATAAGTGTGCTGAGAAGAAATTATTTTACATAGATTGTGAAGAAGAAGAAGAAAATGAACAAGAAGAGGGAAGTCGAATTACGGGTATTGCGGGGAAACCAGGAAGGATAATAAGCTCTAATGTCATGACAAAGCTTATAAAGAAAGAACAGCGAGGCGTAATTGCACAATTATGCTCACTAGAAGTTCCAACATCAAAATCATCTATTTCTGCAGATCTCCAACAAGTCTTGGACAATCATTCCAAGGTGTTCGAAACTCCCAAAGGACTCCCACCTATTCGTGATCATGATCATGCTATTCATTTGATTCCAGGAAGTGTTCCTCCAAACATCAGGCCTTATAGACATCCTTACTTCCAAAAGAGCGAAATTGAACGTATGATTGCAGAAATGTTAGAGGCGGGTATAATTCAACCTAGTCAAAGTTCTTTCTCTGCTCCTGTAGTATTGGTACACAAGAAGGATGGATCATGGCGAATGTGTCCGGAATATAGGGAGCTCAATAAGCTCACCATTAAAGACAAATTTCCCATTCCTGTGATTGATGAATTATTGGATGAATTACATGGAGCAATTTATTTTACCAAGTTGGATCTTCGTTCAGGATATCATCAAATTAGAATGAAGACTGAAGATATTCCAAAAACCTCATTTCGAACTCATGAGGGTCATTATGAATTTTTGGTCATGCCTTTTGGCCTTACCAATGCACCTTCTACATTTCAAGGGTTGATTAATTCCATTTTCAAACCCTTCCTTAGAAAATTTGTGCTAGTATTTTTTGATGATATACTAATCTACAACAGGTCTTGGAAGGATCATGTTGAACATGTTGACAGGGTGCTCAAACTATTGCAGGAGAAACAATTATATGCAAAAAGTCCAAATGTTTCTTTGGAGTACAAGAGGTGGAATATCTGGGTCATATTGTATCTCACGAGGGTGTTAAAGTGGACCCTAACAAAATTAAAGCCATTAAGGAATGGAAAGTTCCCACAACCATAAATCAGTTGCGAGGATTTCTCGGGTTAACAGGGTATTGTCACAAGTTTGTTAAGAATTATGGGAGAATAGCAGCACCTCTAACAACATTATTGAAAAAAGATGCATTTTCATGGACTCCTGAAGCAACTAAGGCCTTTGAACGTCTTAAAGAGGCAATGTGCCTAGCACCGGTCTTAGCTACACCAGACTTCACAAAAACCTTTATTGTGGAATGTGATGCCTCAGGAAATGGAATTGGTGCAGCTTTAATGCAGGAAGGAAGACCCATTGCTTTTGAAAGTCGTCCAATCAAAGGAAAGTATTTACAGAAACCTATTTATGAGAAGGAAATGTTAGCAATACTACATGCACTAAAGAAATGGCGAACTTACCTAATGGGAAGACACTTCAAGGTAAAACCTGATCATGATAGTCTTAAACACTTTTTGGAACAAAGACTATCTTCAGAAGAGCAGCAAAAATGGGTCACAAAGATGTTGGGTTATGACTTTGAAATAATCTACAAAAAAGGAAAGCTTAATGTTGTTGCAGATGCACACTCAAGAAAGAATGAAGAGGTGGAAGCATTGCTTTGTGCCATTTCTATTATCCAACCAGATTGGATAACCGAAGCAAGAGATGAATGGAAGAAGGAAAAAGATGTATGGACACTCATTCAAAAGTTGCAGCAAGATCCTAGTACATCTGATACATTAGTTGGAAAAATGATTCCTTATGGTACAAAGATCGCTTATATCTTTGTAAGAATTCCCAACTAAAACAAAAGATTCTTCTGGAATTGCACACTTCTCCTTTAGGAGGACACTCAGGATTTTTAAAAACTTACCACAGGGTGAAGAAAGAATTTTTTTTGGGATGGCCTTAAATCTGATATTCAAAAGTTTGTGGCGGAATGTTTGGTTTGCCAGCAGAAGAAAGTGGAAACAATTAAGACCTCGGGACTTCTAAAACCTTTATCCATTCCAAGTCAACGTTGGGAGGAGATTTCAATGGATTTTATCATAGGTTTACCTAAGTCCGAAGGAAAGAGTGTCATCACGGTAGTAGTTGATAAAATTACCATGTATGCACATTTTTGTGCATTATCTCATCCATTTAAATAAAGTACAGTTGCTACTACATTTATGGACAGAATTCAAAAGCTACATGGAAGCCTAAGGGTTATTGTGAGCAACAGAGATCCCATTTTTACTGGAAATTTTTGGACGGAGTTATTTTCTTGTTTGGGTACTCAATTAGCTCATAGCTCATCTTATCATCCTCAATCCGATGTTCAAACTGAGATAGTAAATAAATGTTTGGAAGGATATCTTCGTTGTTTTGTATCTGATAAACAAACACAATGGGTCAAGTGGTTACCTCTTGCTGAATGGTGGTATAACACGTCCTTCCATACTGCAACAAAAATGACCCCATTTATGGCACTTTATGGATATCATCCACCATCCATCACATCATCTTTAAGGGAAAATTTGAAGGTTCAAGCAGTGGAAGATCACATTGAGCATCAGCAAGAAGTTCTCCAACTCTTAAAGGATAACCTGAATTTGGCACAAAATCGAATGAAACAACAGGCAGATCAACATCGTAGCGAGAGAAGTTTTGATGTAGGAGATTGGGTATTTTTACGGCTACAACCATACAAACAAATGTCCCTCGAGCAAGCAAAGAAGGATAATAAATTATCGCCAAAGTACTATGGTCCTTACAAGGTGTTGCAAAAGATTGGTACTATGGCATACAAATTGGAGCTTCCCGCTTCTTCGCGAGTACATCCAGTTTTCCATGTTTCATGCTTAAAGAAGGTTATAGGTGAAAATCTTCCAGTTCAAACAATATTGCCAGAACTTGATGAGGAAGGAAAAATCATATTGGAACCTGAAGCGCTCACAGAAACAAGAACTCGACAACTACGGAATCGATCAATTTCAGAGTATCTCATCAAGTGGAAGAACTTACCCATTGAAGATTCTACATGGGAGGATGAGAATTTTATACAGAAGCACCCAAAGCTACTCAAGTGTTGAGGACAACACTTTTTTGAAGGAGAGGGGCATGTTAGGTCCCTATATCACTAGTATAGCCCCTTATTATTGTTAGTGTAAACCCCTTATCGTTATTATTGTACCCTTGTAACCCCCATTTTGTTATTATTGTGCCCTTAAATTATTATTGTTAGGTCGGCTAGGATTACATTGTGGCCCACTAGGATTACATTATGGCCCCATGGAGTCCTATATATAGAAAGGAGGTTTTGTGAATTGTATCATCCAAGAATTGTTCATTTATGTAATGAATTGGAGGTTGCCCCCTCGAAGTGGCTCATTTCTAAGGCGTTTATATCTCTTTTCTTCTATTTTTGGACAACAATGTCCAAATTTTGACACTTAGTTTCTAATTGGTTCAGCAAGTTCTTTATTTTTCTGTAGTAATTTCTTGATTTCCCGGATAGTAGTTGTTTTGTCTAAAATATTGATCTGCTCCATCTCTGCATTACTTTTTGAGTTCAGTGTTTTAATCATTTCTGATGCCTCTGCCAGTTTCTTCTTGAGTGTTGATTTCTATTGTTCAATGAATATTTTACACCTGGTGATTAATTCCTCTTGTTCAAAAACGATTTGTATGGATGGCCATACTTCTATCATTTCTTGGTTGATTTCTGTCCAAATACTCTCCTTGGCTTGGGCCAAGGTGTCTGCCATGAGAAGCTCACTTTATAACTTCTAAACCTTAGTCTCGATCTATGAGACTTCTGCATTTCTTCCATGTACAAGGTGTCATTTTTTATCTTCTGAGTTTCCAAGGCTTTAAATTTCTCCAACAGCTTTTCATTCTCTTGTTTCTATATGGTAAAATCATGCACAAGTTTGGTTGAATCACCTGTTGTTGATGTAGATTCCATTGTTTTTTATGAAGAGCTAGGCTCTGTACCTGCAACTGCAATTGGTACCGATGCAACTGGGATCATAGAAAGCTTAGTTGATTGTTATTTTTCCTTAATCAATCCTTAAATATGCTCCTCCATCTTCTTTATATGAATTTTCTACTCAATTATAAATTTGAGCATCTCTTTTCTATTTTGTTCACTCTCATCTATTTCCTTTGTATGGGGGTCTTCTGTGGAAGGCAGCTTTAGCTATTTTCTCAGAGTTGCAATGTCTACATTTTTCTTCTTTAAAATTTCTTTTACAACTTTACAATCCATTGGGTCGTACCCAATCTTGACCAAAATGTCTTCTAGAGACTTTAACTTATTTTCTTTAGCTAAAGAGGAGATTTTTTCTATTTTAAGCTCTGACTGTATATTTGATGATGTTGTTCTCAATTTAGACAAACTCAAAGATGTATTGGTCATGGTATAGAAGAGAATCTCTCCAGACTTCCTATGCATGTCCATCTGATCTATGGGATGAATCTGGTTTGCATCAAATGAGAAAATGGTCTTCTTATAATTGGATGGAGACTTAGGAAAGGGGACTTGAGCTTATATAAAGTCCATCTAAATCCTTCCCTTTTCACTATCAAGAGCAATTAGTAGCATGTGTTGTGATGTGGAATTATTTTTCCAAAACTGACTATATACATTGGCCTTCAAGGCTTCATTCTTTTGTTTAATCTCCAAGAATTTGGAGAAGATTTTTTGATCATATGATGAATTGTTTCTCACTGATTTGATGATATCCATAGGTTCTTAATAGGTTGGAGAAGATGATGGAGTATTGGGAACACTACCTCCTACCGATGTAGAGACTTCTGGATCTCCCAAATCTAAAATTTATGGTTCCTTTTGGCTCTGCTCTATAGAAATTGTAAAGGCAATATTTTGTTTCTTTTGTTGGATTATGAAATCTTTGACCAAATCTATAGAAGTTGATGTTTCTTCTCTGGACCTTCTATGCTTCTTGCTTTGGGAAATTGGATTTTGCAGAGTCGATGTGGAAAGGATTTTCTCCTCTGCCTCCTGTACTGTATTTTCTATCTATTGATCTTGATTCATTAACTTTTCAATTTCAAGCCTTGGTGTATGATTATATGGAGTTTTTTTCAATTCAACACTTAGGTTTGAAATTATACTGAAAGGGTCATAAGACCAGGTGAATCTTGGCTGGAAATTCATCTTTTTAAGAATATCATCTACCTCAATCCCTATTGATCTAGTATTGCAAATAAAAAAGGCAAGCTTTGATTTGATTTTAAACTATGATTTACTCTTCCCTAAAACAAAATGTAAATCATCCATGTTAATCAACTGCCTAATATATTCCAAAGAGAAGAATTTATATGGTGCCAGCTCACAACCATATACTCGAATCTCTGTGTAATTCTGGTATAAATACTAGTCTCCATTTTTAACGTAGTCACTCAAATGAAGGATTCTTTTGATGTCCTGGCCAATTTTGGGCTCATTCTGATTGTTAGGAAGTTTTGTAACTGGATGGATGAATGAATCAATGAAATATGAAAAAAAAATTATCTAAAATTGATCTAACCAATTATGTCCAATGAATCACTTACTGGTTAATTTCATGATCATCCTGCTTGTACAATGTAATAGGCAGTGAATCTCCTTGTTGAAATAGAAACATATGAATAAGTACAGAGGTGTATTTAAACATTCCTTGGGTTGTTAAATTCATCAATTGTTCATGCATATTATCAGCCAAAAATGTAATTATACATGAATGCAAGTTGATGATCTTTGGAAAAGATAGAAAAATAGCCAAGGATGGGTTCATCTATTGTTCTGTCATCTGGATATCCTAGTAAACAAGAAAGTAATGAAATAATGTGTCTAGTAGCCTCAGGAAACATGGATGATGGATAAGGTGAGTTTTTCTTTGGTCATTCAGCATCATCAAGAAGTAAAGTCTCAAAAACTTGTGCTCTCCAATGGAAAGTGATTTTATGATACAGCTCCATAAGAGTTGCTTGAGAGAAAAGGATTAAAGAGTCATTTTTAGGGATCAATAACATGTTTTTTATGTACTCTGGAGCGATGGATATCATAATGTTTCCATTCTGAGGCACCACTGCTCTTTTGATGGGATCATACTCGGTGTGACACCAGGTGACCAGGTCTGGGAAGTCATGGGTTTGAGGGAATGAAAACAGAGACAGAAGGGACTTCCAAGGCTTAATGTCGTCTTGTTGATCCAGGTACTTTTGTTTCAGCCACAGATGCAATTCATGGAGTTAAAATTCACTTTTTTTTTCAACGATTTTGAAGTATGAATCAGCGAGGGGGATGTGGTCGAGATCAACTAGGGTAGAAGCAACAGGGCTTTCCTCAAAGTCTGGCTTTCTTATTTTTCCCTTAGGGGCCATGTTTTCTGCAGAGGGAAAAGAAGAAGAAGAAGAAAAAGGGTTTGTTTCTGCAATTAAAATCGTGTGGCACGATGACATATGGTTGAACCAATGGCGTGATTATGTCTTTATAAAACCTACAATTCAATAGAAAACAGTAAATGAAACAACGTGGTAGAAGGTAGGGTGAGGTTTTATTTATAACAGTGCCTGGATTACCGTTATGGAATGAATGTTGCGAAATGTGACCGTAGTGTTTTAATGCCAACAGTACAAGAGTTGGGGGTGATGAAACAACTAGACAATGGCTAAGGGAGTAGGTCTAACGAGATAGGAAGGATAACGGTAAAGGAGCGGAGTATCAATGGAATGCACATGTGGTAATGTTTTATTTGGCGTCGAGAAACGTTCAGGAGGAAAAGTCAAATGACGGTTGGCGGGAGTAAAAACCATCATCAGGAGAAAAGCGGATTTCAGAGGGGGTAGGCGGCAGTAAAAGGTTTTGAGCGGGGGGTGCGAAGTGTTGTGGAGGCAACACGTAAGTAAGGGCCCACCATCTAGAAAACTACTTTTCAGAACCCCCCACTCCCCCCCCCCCCCCCCACCGTTAACGAGAAATGGGCAAAGGGGTGCAAAAATGCTTCCCCGTCGTTGATTTGGATGGGGAAGAGATTTGCCATTGAAAATTGATCGAAAGATAATCATAATACGACAAATCTTTTTGTCGCTTAGAGGACTTTGGATAAAGGTAAAAAATGCTTTATTACAAGTTTAATTAATCACTAAATGAAAGCGGTTAGCTAATTTTTAATACAATTTAACCTTTAAGCAAATTTTTGGGCACATTTAAATAGGAAGCCACTATTTTCCTTTATTTTATTCAAACTAAGCAAATCATTTATTTTATTGCTATGCCTCACATTTTTTCAATATTTTTCCTTCATTTTTTAGGGCAACTAGTCCTATCATTTTCTTGATATGAATAATTTATTTGTCATGAGTCCTAACATTTATTTTTTGTCTATTCATATCCAAACTTAACATTTAAAAAAAAAAATCATCTTTTTCTAAAATACTACCTTATCAAAACCAAATAATGTTACAACATCGGCTCCAAATGGGGATTTCTTCCTCCTATAGGATGCAAAGAACAAGTAGATCCAAGTGCCTTCTCCTCGGGCTAATGGAGTCTTTGCTAAAAAAACAAACAGACATAAAAATTTAAACAAACCGGTATATGTACAATGGTGAATGTGAATTATTCTTCTGCATCTTCAGTACTGGATGTAGTGCTTCAAGTATCTTCCATTGACTGGCAATGAAGAAAACTGTCCTTCCAAGTTCTGCAAGATGAAATTATTTTTGCCCTTGAATTCTATAATGTTAAAAGGTCCAAACCAGAGGTTGTCAAATTTTCCATTTTTTCCTCTTTCTTCTCTCCTAGCATCCCATCTTAGTACTAAATCTCCTTCCCTGAAATATCTTTCTCTATATTTTCTATCAAAAATACTTTTCATTTTGTTTTGATATTTCCTTAGCTTATATTGAATTTCATCCCTGATTTCATTTAGTTCAATAATCTGATTGATCCTCCAAGAAAATTCATCAGGTTCTTCATTAAATTCTTGTAAAAACTTCAAAACGGGGATATCTAGATTTGCAGGAAAAATGGCTTCTTTACCATAAACCAACTGAAATGGAGATTTGCCTATAAACCTTTTTAGAGATATCTTGTTAGCCCAAACTTCATAAATAAGGTGAATGTCCCAATTTTTCTTATGATCTTCAAAATTCTTCTTGATTACCTTGACCAGGCTCTTATTTGATGACTCTGCAAGACAATTTCCCTGTGGATAGTAAGGAGTAGAATGATGTAATAAGTTTTGGTACTTTTGACATAACTCAATCATTTTTACACTACTAAATTCTGCTGCATTATCAGTTACTATCTGCTGAGGGCATCCAAATATGGACATAATGTTTTCTTAGATGAATTTGATCACTACAGTGTCTGTGGCATTTCTAACTGGAATTTCCTCTACCCATTTGGTGATTTAACCTGTTGTAGTTAGTATCCATATTTGTTGATTTATTGATGCTGGTTGAATTTCCCCTATGAAATCCAATCCCCACTATAAGAAGGGTTATAAAAATAATACTGGAACCAAAGGAAATGATGCAAGTTTTTGCTTTCCAGCAAACATTTGACATGGAATGCAACTTCTGACCTTTTCTCCTACTTGTGAAAACATAGTAGGCCAATTGAATCCTACTCTTAGTATTTTATATGTTGTGGCTCTCCAGGAATAGTTTCCACCACATATACCTGCATCAAACTACTCAATAATTCCTTTTTTTTCACTTTCTATCAAGCAAAGCAAAAGGATATTGAGTGGATCCTTCCAGTATATGTTTTCATTTATGATACAGTACTTTATAGCCTTTAACTTAAGTGTCTTACATTGATTTCTTCAAAATTAACTAGGACACTCAAAGTTAATAAGAAAATGTACAATATCAGAATACCAATCTAACAGCAAGAATTTTTCATCAATATGAACAGGGACTGATTGATTTGAAGATGAAGGTTCTTGTGTGTTCTTCCCTTCTAAATCTTAGGAAGGTTCTTATGGATTCTTCCGTTCTACATTTAGAGAAGGTTATTGTGTATTCTTCTCTTGAAATTTTGGAGAAGGTTCTTGTGTATTCTTCTCTGAAATTTCAAAAACGGAATTTATCCCCAAAACTTTACAATTAGATTCAGCTAACAATTTGGCCAAACTTCAACCCTTTACTAAATTTGTAGTTTTGATACTCGAATCAAATTTAAGGATTTCAGTGATCCATATTCCTGTTCTCCGATCAGTGTTTGGTTGCATAAGGATATTTTTTACATCACTGTTAGGAACATAAGCGGTAATGGTTAAGTGGAGGACATAAATTATGAAGTACTTTAAAGCTTGGACCAGGGAGTAAGCTTATTTTTAAATAATGCCATACTTAATTTATGCATCTCCCATGACTTTACTGAGAAAAGGATATAGGTTGATCATCGCCATCTTCATTTTTTTGTAAAAGAACAGTAGTTAAAGTGGTTTCCGAGGCAAAGGAAAATATGCTAAAGGGTTCAGAATAATTAGGGCTAGCTAAAGTTGGAGCTTCAAAGATGGCCTTTTTAATTTGATCAAAATAATATCTAGCAGGTATGGTACATTTAACTTCATGATTCTTCTTTAGCATATCAGTGATATCCTTAACTATTTCAACATAGCTAGGAATGAATATTCTCAGGAAGTTAATCTTTCTAAGAAAAGCTAGGATCTCCTTCTTATTACTTATAAATGATAGTTTTTGGATTGTTGATACCCTCTTAGGATCGATCACCACTCCTTCCTTTGAAATGATATGACCGAGCAATTTTCCTTCTCTGGTAGCAAACAAAGACTTCTTGGGATTGAGTGATATCTCGAATTTTCTATACCTATCAAAAAATTTCATCAAGCATTTTAAATATTACTGATCTGAGTTAGAAAAGACAGTAAGGTCATCAAGATATATAACAAGAAATATTTTTTTTCTTACCCACAAAAGCTAAGTCGATAGCTCTTTTAAATGTTGCTCCAAAATTTGTTAATCCAAAGGGCATCCTGGCATACATAAATGTACCCCAAGGAGTCGTAAAAGCAGCCTTCTCTCTGCCTTCTGGACTCACCATTATCTGGTTATATCTAGAGAAACCATCAAGCATTGAAAGTCTATTTTCACCTGATCCATTTTGGGTAATGGGTAGTTATTTTTAAGTATGACTTGTTTAAGTTCCTTAAGTCTACACAAAGTCAGATTTCCTCATTCTTCTTCCTAACATGAACTAAATTAGATACCCAATCTTAGTATCTTAATGGAACTATGATCTAAGCATCAAGTAACTTCTTAAGCTCTTTCTCTATAGTAGGGAGCAAGACTAGATTGATTCTCCTTAATTTTTTCTTATAAGGTTTTTCTTCAGGTTTCAATGGAATTTTATGCTCAATGAGAGATGTATCTTAAGTTTTTAATTCAGCATAAGACCAAGAAAAACATCCTTATCTTTTTTAAGAAGTTTAAAATATTCATTTTTTACTTCCTGAGGTAGAGATGCACAGATGCACAAATTTTAATGTTCTTAATACCTTTAGTTGTTCCAATGTTAGATTCTTCATTATCCTCATCAGGTGAATTTGGCAGTGGATTCTTGGAAACATCATTATGTTCAAATAACTTCTCTAGAGGGACTAGACCTTTAGCAACAAAATTGTTTAATAATTGAATGATATTATGGTTAGCCATCTTTGAATTTAAATCATAGGTTTCGTTTTATTTATTAAGTTCATTCATATCTGATTGATCTTCTTCAATTTTTAAAACAGAGAATTCATCAATGACCTGTAGAAAATATTTTAGTTGTTCATCACCTTCAAATATTTGTCAATATTTAATATTTTCATGAATAGATGGACTACATTTGATTTTAATTTGATATTTCACTTGCATTTGATCTATAATTTTAAATGAACTAGCTAAAACAGCTAAGGAGTTTGCATGAATGTTCTCATTTCTAGGGATAACAGTAATATTAAATGCCTGAAAGAAATTTTCCATTAAATCCCAAACCTCATTTTTGTAATACCTAAGCCTAGGATGCTTTGTTTGGCAAAGATTCCAAACTTGTCTAAATATGAGTTCAGAATCACTGAAAACACTTAGATTTTGCACTTTAAGACTTCTAGCTAGTTCTAAACCTAGAAGAAATGCTTCATACTCTGCAACATTATTAGTAACATCAAAATATAGCTTGCATGATTGGGTTACGTTTTCTTTTTTCTGGTGAAATTAAAAAAACACCAGCTCCAGCTCCATATTTAGAATGGGATCCATCAAAGTACAATTTCAAAATATCAGTTTGGACATTTTTTGGGGTTTCTACAACATCTTCAATTTTAAGTTGAGAATTTTGCAAATTATTTGAAGATAATTGGAAACAACCAAAATCTTGGTCAACTGCATATATGGGAAGACTTCTAGCTTTATCTGCATTACAAACAGTATGAATGAATTTGACCTCTCTATATAACCTAAGGTTTTCACCCCCATATATAGGAATTGTGGCAAAATACATATCCATCTGAAGACTCCCTCCTAGCTTAGCACAACAGGATCTTGATAAAATAATTCCAAACTTAGGAGGGATATCAATGACAACAATGTCCAAAACTAAAATTTTCACAGGTATTTGGGCTAAGGTTACCACTAAGTCTTTTATGAGTCCTAGACGTGGTGCCCTTTTAGAATCAAAGATATAGGTCATGGTAAGATTGAGTGATTTTCAAATTTAATTGATCCATAATAACCTTTGACATAAGATTATGTGAGGCTCTAGAATCTAACACAGTTATACAACAATGAATCGTGTTCTTTCAAGGTAACATAAAAAGGTGGCATTCTTCATCTATCATGTCAAAGCAAGGACCAAATACTACTGAGGTTTTTTCATCTTGTCGACTAATTACATCCCCTTCAGCATCCACACTTGAGTTTTGAATCCATTTTGTGACTTGATTTTAGTATCAAGGGTTATTTGAAAGTTATAATAATGGGATGGGAATTTTGACTCTCTCTAACTCCTTTTCAACATTAAAAGCATTCAAAACAGTTCTATCAATTGGTTGATTTAAAGGTTGAATGGTTGTTGTTTGAGTTTGAGCAGATTTTTTCTATGGTTCAGTTATGACAATATTTTTTTGATGCCTTCCAGGACCTGCCCTTGGTCTTAAATCATACCTCATATTAATTTTAGCTATTAAGAATTCTGAGAAGGATTGATATTTAGACACTTGATAATTTTCTTTATCCTCTTGGGATGTTTAATTTTGAGGGATACGAACAATAGCAGTTTGAACGGATGTATTGTCAAGGTTGTTAATATCTTCTATGATTGAAAGAGTTTATCATCAAGCTGTTGATCATCAATCAACATAGGAGGTGGTATTTGTTGATAATTACTAGGTATTTTAAGAATTTGTAGCTGAGGAGGTTTCTTAAATTGATCTTGATTGTTTTTTTGAGGTCTAGCAACAGTTTGTGGGATTGTTCTTGGTTGTGTTTCAATATTAGAAATCCTATTAGAAAGGTTCCTAAGTAATGATCTAATCTCATATATTTTTTGATCTTCGTTTTTGGATTTGGAAGAAGAAGAAGCTTCTTGATTAGCTTTCATTCTTCTTTGAGCCTTTCCAGCTTTGGCTTTAAGCTTAGTTGAAGCAGATATGTTAGCTTCAACTTTAATGGAATTTGTTTGCATGTATTCTAAGGTATCAAAAGTTATTTCCGTTAGCATGACTGAAAAATCATATTCAAAGGCTTTGGAAAACCTAACCTTTGTTGTTGCTACTGGTGGTTTACAGTCAGCATGCATCTTATGATAAATTTTGTTAAATCTCTTAATGAAATTAGATATTGGTTCGCCATAATTTCTCTTAATTTCTTCAAATTCTATCAAAAAATAGACAGGATCCTTTTTAACAGCTTGTGGATTCTTAAAAGTAGTTGTTAATTCTTCCCAAGTTTGAATGGATTTTTCCCTCAATTGTCTAATCCATATCCTAACATTTCATTCTAAAGATTGCACAAACAATCTCATAGATACACCTATATTCCTAGTGTTAGCAAAGTCTAAAAATGATGTTAAATGATCTTCAGCAAATAAACCAGTTTCCCCATTAAACTTTGGAAGATATTTCAAGTATCCATCAGGAAAATTGTTCATTATTTCGGAAGTTGTAAAGCAACATATCTTTCTTGAACAATAGGCCTAAAACTAGCCATACCTTGTGATGAAGATGAAGAAGATTCTGATGTGGTGGTTGTAGAATATGATGAGGTTGGTGGTTGTAGAATATGATGAGGTAGATGTAGAAGATGAAGTTGTGGAAGAAGGAGGTGAAGATGAAGGGGTAAAATAAGGTGGTGGAGAATTAAAGCTGAATATCTTATTACATATCTCAAAGGTGAAGGAATGATCAGCTTCTGGACCTCTTCTTCTCCTTCTTTATGTTCAAATAAAGGGTTTGAATGTAAGGAGAAGAGATCTTCTAGTTGAACAGAAGTAGATGAAAAATAATAAGAGGTGGGACAAATGAAATCAGAAGGTTTGAATTCAGGTAAGTGTAAATCCAATTTCTATTCTAATGTGGGAGATTTATAAGGCACTGTAGGTACTTGATAGGATTCTAATGAATTAACTAAAAGAACATATTGGAAATCAACTCCTTTAGAGATAAATTCATGCACCCTAGGTGGTAGATCTTATGAATTCAAAGGAATAGAGCTGGATCTAAATGGATCAGGAACTGAGGTGGCATCTTGTTGAGGAGGAATTGAAGAATAAGGGGTTTGAAGTATTATTCTTGAAGAGGCTTTTCTTACCAGTCTTTTTGGATCTGACAAAGATAAAACAATCTCGGAATCAGAGTAAGACCTTGTATGTCTTGAAGGAGCTAGCTTTGGGTTTTTTGAAGTCGTCAGGTGAAATATTTTAACATTAATAGACCTTTATTAACCTTTAAAGGAATAGGAATATCTTTGTCCCAGGGAAAATAGATCAAATTTAATATCCCCGGCAATGGCACCAGTATGATGTTGTACTCGCAAATAATTCTAGGTCAATTAATCATGTCAGAGCATCTATAATTTTTTTATTGTTTTAAATTGGGTTTTGCATGACCAATTGTTGGAATTAATGCTTACATCCTAATTGAGAAGTTGTTTTGTGATGGTTGAGAAATTCTCTCAACCTCTCTCTCTAAATTGGGAATAAGTTGGATCTTAGAAACTCTATTTAATAGAGTAATATGAATGTAATCAGTGTGTGTCTGTGTATTGTAGCATACACCTTAATGTGAATATATGAGTGCTTTTAGTTAGTTTTATCTTGGTAACGGAGCTTCAAGCTCATACTGGGATTGAGAGAGAATGTAATTTGTTGCAGAGAGAGTGTAAATTATCTATTTTTTCTACATTGTAGCATGTTAGTTTGTATACGAAAGCTTGAATTATTTTTCAGACATTTTTTAACAGAACATTTGAAGAGTTTTTTTTTATAATTTCAAACATGCCCTACATTATTTGATGGATATATCTCTCCAACATTGAATCAGACCGTAAATGGTTCCATTAACATAATATAGAGTTGATCCTTCAGTGAATGTTGTGTAACCAAATCCAAAAATAGAAGAAAATAGATATCAACACCTTAGAAATAAGCCACTTCGAGGGGGAAACCTCCAATACATTACATAAATGAACAATTCTTGGATGATACAATTTACAAAACCTCCTCTCTATATATAGGATTCCATGGGGCCATAATGTAATCCTAGTGGGGCCACAATCTAATCCTATCCGACCTAAAAATAATAATTTAAGGGCACAATAATAACAATATGGGGGTTACAAGGGTACAATAATAACAATAAGGGGGTTCCACTAACAACAATAAGGGACTATACTAGTAATGTAGGGACCTAACATGCCCCTCTCCTTCAAAAAAGTGTTTTCCTTAATGCTTGAGTAGCTCTGTGTGCTTCTCTATAAAATTTTCATCCTCCCATGTAGAATCTTCAGTGGGTAAGTTCTTCCACTTGATGAGATACTCTGAAATTGATCGATTCCGTAGCTGTCGAGTTCTTATTTCCGTGACCGCTTCAGGTTCCAATATGATTTTTCCTTCCTCATCAAGTTCTGGAAATATTGTTTGAACCGGAAGATTTTCACCTCTAACCTTCTTTAAGCATGAAACATGGAAAAATGGATGCACTGGCGAAGAAGCAGGAAGCTCCAATTTGTATGCCATAGTACCAATCTTTTTCAACACCTTGTAAGGACCATAGTACTTTGGCGATAATTTATTATCCTTCTTAGCTTGCTTGAGGGACATTTGTTTGTATGGTCGTAGCTGTAAAAATACCCAATATCCTACATCAAAACTTCTCTCGCTCGATGTTGATCTGCCTGTTGTTTCATTCGATTTTGTGCCAAATTCAGGTTATCCTTTAAGAGTTGGAGAACTTCTTGCTAATGCTCGATGTGATCTTCCACTGCTTGAACCTTCGAATTTTCCCTTAAAGATGATGTGATGGATGGCGTATGATAACCATAAAGTGCCATAAATGGGGTCATTTTTGCTGCAGTATGGAAGGAAGTGTTATACCACCATTCAGCAAGAGGTAACCACTTGACCCATTGTGTTTGTTTATCAGATACAAAACAACGAAGACATCCTTCCAAACATTTATTTACGATCTCAGTTTGACCATCAGATTGAGGATGATAAGATGAGCTATGAGCTAATTGAGTACCCAAACAAGAAAATAACTCCGTCCAAAAATTTCCAGTAAAAATGGGATCTTCGTCGCTCACAATAACCCTTGGGCTTCCATGTAGCTTTTGAATTCTGTCCATAAATGTAGTAGCAACTGTACTTGCTTTAAATGGATGAGATAATGCACAAAAGTGTGCACACTTGGTAATTCTATCAACTACCACCATGATGACACTCTTTCCTTCGGACTTAGGTAAACCTGTGATAAAATCCATTGAAATCTCCTCCCAACGTTGACTTGGAATGAATAAAGGTTGTAGAAGTCCCGGGGTCTTAATTGTCTCAACTTTATTCTGCTGGCAAACCAAACATTCCGCCACAAACTTTTGAATATCAGATTTAAGGCCATCCCAAAAAAATTCTTTCTTCACCCTGTGGTAAGTTTTTAAAAATCCTGAGTGTCCTCCTAAAGGAGAAGTATGCAATTCCAGAAGAATCTTTTGTTTTAGTTGGGAATTCTTACAAAGATATAAGCGATCTTTGTACCATAAGGAATCATTTTTCCAACTAAATGTATCGGATGTACTAGGATCTTGCTGCAACTTTTGAATGAGTGTCCATACATCTTTGTCCTTCTTCCATTCATCTCTTGCTTTGGTTATCCAATCTGGTTGGATAATAGAAATGGCACAAAGCAATGCTTCCACCTCTTCATTCTTTCTTGAGAGTGCATCCGCAACAACATTAAGCTTTCCTTTTTTGTAGATTATTTCAAAGTCATAACCCAACATCTTTGTGACCCATTTTTGCTGCTCTTCTGAAGATAGTTTTTGTTCCAAAAAGTGTTTAAGACTATCATGATCAGTTTTTACCTTGAAGTGTCTTCCCATTAGGTAAGTTCGCCATTTATTTAGTGCATGCAGTATTGCTAACATTTCCTTCTCATAAATAGGTTTCTGTAAATACTTTCCTTTGATTGGATGACTTTCAAAATAATTGGGTCTTCCTTCCTGCATTAAAACAACACCTATTCTATTTCATGAGGCATCACATTCCACAATAAAGGTTTTTGTGAAGTCTAGTGTAGCTAAGACCGGTGCTCGGCACATTGCTTCTTTAAGATGTTTAAAGGCCTTAGTTGCTTCAGGAATCCATGAAAATGCATCTTTCTTCAATAATGTTGTTAGAGGTGCCGCTATTCTCCCATAATTCTTAACAAACTTGTGATAATACCCTGTTAACGCGAGAAATACTCGCAACTTCTTTATGGTTGTGGGGACTTTCCATTCCTTAATGGCTTTAATTTTGCTAGGGTCTACCTTAACACCCTCGTGAGATACGATATGACCCAGATATTCCACCTCTTGTACTCCAAAGAAACATTTGGATGTTTTTTCATATAATTGTTTCTCATGCAATAGTTTGAGCACCCTATCAACATGTTCAACATGATCCTTCCAAGACCTAATGTAGATTAGTATATCATCAAAAAATACTAGCACAAATTTTCTAAGGAAGGGTTTGAAAATGGAATTCATCAACCCTTGAAATGTAGAAGGTGCATTGGTAAGGCCGAAAGGCATGACCAAAAATTCATAATGACCCTCATGAGTTCGAAATGCTGTTTTTGGAATATCTTCAGTCTTCATTCTAATTTGATGATATCCCGAACGAAGATCCAACTTGGTAAAATAAATTGCTCCATGTAATTCATCCAATAATTCATCAATCACAGGAATGGGAAATTTTTCTTTAATGGTGAGCTTATTGAGCTCCCTATAATCCGGACACATTTGCCATGATCCATCCTTCTTGTGTACCAATACTACAGGAGCAGAGAAAGAACTTTGACTAGGTTGAATTATACCCGCCTCTAACATTTATGTAATCATACGTTCAATTTCGCTCCTTTGGACATAAGGATATCTATAAGGCCTAATGTTTGGAGGAACACTTCCTGGAATCAAATGAATAGCATGATCATGATCATGAATAGGTGGGAGTCCTTTGGGAGTTTCAAACACTTTGGAATGATTGTCCAAGACTTGTTGGAGATCTGTAGAAATAGATGATTTTGATGTTGGAACTTCTAGTGAGTATAATTGTGCAATTATGCCTCGTTGGTCTTTCTTTAGAATCTTTGTCATGACATTAGAGCTTATTATCTTTCCCAGCTTCCCCGCAATACCCCGTAATTTGACTTCCTTTCCTTCTGAAAAAAATTTCAAGAAAATTTCTTGAAAATTAAAAGCTACCGTCCCCAAAGATTGTAACCATTGTACTCCTAGTACAACATCAGCACCTCCCATAGGAATGGAAAGCATTGGACTAGTCAATACATATTCCCCCATCGTTAGCTTGATATTATGGCTTTTTCCAAAGCAATTCATAGTTCCTCCATTTGCAACCATCACTTGACATTCTAGTGCTGGGTATAGGAAACAATTGAATTCATTGGCTACCTTACAATGAATAAAATTATGGGTGCTGCCTGAATCAATCAACACTATTACCTTTTTCTTCTTGATATGTCCTTCTATCTTGAGAGTTTGAGGAGTGGTAATTTGTGCCAGTGCATTACACGATATGGTCAGATTCATTTCTTCCTCTTCTAGGTCTGGTCCCTGGTGTATATCCTCTTCTTATTCATTTTCTTCTTCCTCTTCACAATCTATGTAAAATCATTTCTTCTCAGCACACTTATGACCTTTAGTGTATTTGCTATCACAACTTTAGAAAATCCATTTTGCTCTTTTTTCTTCCAATTGTTGTGGTGTCAACCTTATAGGTTGTGGAAATCTATGCGTAGCAACACTTCCTTCTTTATAGAAGTGAGTGGTAGGCTTCCTTGTCGCCATAATTTTACATTCAATTTTTCTTGCCAACCTAAATGCCTTCTCCAATGAATCGGGTTCCAAAATGCGAACTTCATGTTGGATGTTATCCTTTAAAGTGCCTATGAAGAGATTAATCATGTGTTCTTCTAGAATATCAGTTACCCTTATATTCAATTTTTGGAAGTCCTCAATGTGCTACCCCACTAAACCCTTTTGTTTGAGATTTATCAATTGTATAAAGAAGGTGTTGCTCTTTGTATCCTCATAATGTGCTATCATTTCCTCCCTAAAAATTGACCAAGTGACAATTTTCTTACGGGAGCAAAGCCATCGATACCATACAAATGTATTTTGCTCCAAATGTAAAGTTGCAATGTGTACCTTTTGTGGGTTTTGCACGTTATGGAGATCAAAATATTGCTCCATTTGTAGTATCCATGTTACAGGATCCTTTCCATCAAACTTCCTCATATCCATTTTTGGAATATGGTGGTTCTTCCCGCCAACATTAGAGTTTATCAAATTACGATTAACATTTATTTTGTTCTCATCATGAGTTTCTTCTACTATATTTTCACCATTAGGAAACATTTCTTGTATCAACTTTGTCAAACCTTCCATGCCTGCTTTTAGATCATTATTCATGTTTTCCATGTTGTCTTTCATGTCATCCATCTTAGCTTCCATGCCAGCTTCCATGCCATCCATCTTAGCTTCCACGCCTTTCTTAAAACCGTCCATCTTCGCTTCCACGCCTTTATTCAAAACTTCCATTTCATTTTTTGTTGCTCTTTGCGAGAGTGAAATTTGGTGCACTTGCTCTTGTAATTTTGATAGATCATGTTGCAATTCTTCATCTTCATGAGTCATAGTAGAGCCTCTCAAGGCTTACTGGGTGTTGAATTACCACGGGGGCATCTTTTAGAACCCAATACTGATATCTATTCTACAATATGCCCTTGGAATCAATTCAAATTGATTCTTCAAACAAGACTTATGCAATTCGGAAAAAAAAATACACACATTTTTCTTTCTTTTGAGGAGCTCGTTATTGAAATTGGATTATCTCTATGATTGTAGCACTTCAATATTTGAATTTCGCTACCGAAATATCCCTCTAAATTCTCTTTCGAATGCGATAGCTCTGACCTGATTTGGATTCTCCAAGAAAAATTTGTGTCCAATCTCCCACAATGACCTAATTATGGACTGGTTCAGTAGAGTGAACTTGTACGACTTTCCACGTGTCAATGTTTCATCCTTCAGCTCTAAAATTGATATTAAAGAAACTAAATTCCATGTACTTGTGACAAATTTTTACGGCACTCCAATCTGATGCTCAGAGAGAGAGTTATGAATCTTTTCCCACGATCACCTCTTTGAGATGAAATTCGAGAGCTTGAAAAAGCGCTACCTTCCACAGATCATATCTCCCAAAATATTGCGAACCAAGCTCTGAAAAATTTTGACGAGTTTTCTCAAGATTTCGGCTTCGCACCCTAAAAATTTCAAATTATGAACCTTCGTAGAAAAAATGTTATAGCGAAAATTCCACGATGACCTGTTTAGAGCAGCGAAACCCTAGAATCCAAACCTCTGATACCAAATTTTGTGTAACCAGCTCCAAAAATAGAAGAAAAGAGATACCAACGCCTTAGAAATAAGCCACTTCAAGGGGGAAACCTCCAATACATTACATAAATGAACAATTCTTGGATGATACAATTTACAAAACCTCCTTTCTATATATAGGAGTCCATGGGGCCATAATGTAATCCTAGTGGGGCCATGATGTAATATTAGCCGACCTAACAATAATAATTTAAGGTCACAATAATAACAATATGGGGGTTACAAGGGTACAATAATAACAATAAGGGGGTTACACTAACAACAATAAGGGACTATACTAGTAATATAGGGACCTAACAGTGAATCTGTTGCTTCCAGGAACATAAGCTTTATTCGACCGATTGGAAAGGAGATTTGAAGTTGCGGTCCTAAAATTATATAGATTACATGTATCGATATCCTTTGAGTTGTCGATATAATTCTCGTGGGTGTCTAGATTAGAAAATAAGCTATAGTTCTCATATCGCAGGAAGCAGTTATCAAGCCATAATCAACTGCCAACAGAATTTTTGCAAATTTGTAGAATTCTATCATGTGCTTGTTGTGAAAAGATTGAACAGTATTGTTGAGATATGTTACCTGTGCAGTCACAACTTGTGGTTGTCGGACGATGCGTTTTTTGCGATTCGAAGCTTGGACTGCTCGTGTATCATTCCTTTATTTTCTTGCAGAAGAAAATTAGGGCCAGAAAGGAAGGTGGTGGTTTCATTCAGTGCTCTGTGGACGAAACTTTTTAAATATTTCAAAGCACATCGAGCTAGCTTGATAAAAGCCCTCACTGCGGATCTTAGAACTGGAAAATTTATGTCTTTATGGTATAATTCTCCAAACCAGCTGTAGAGGCCGTTTTTAGGGGCAGTGGTGCCAGATTATCTGGAAAAGTTGTAGGGATCCAATAGCACTACGGCTCAAAATCTCACGCTGCAGAGCTGACCGCACTAAGTTGCAATGATCTCTGGTTAGATTGCATGAAGTGAAGTGGAGAGAATATACAACAGAAAGAACAATATCCAGCTCTCTATTCATATTTCTAACATGCTTTTCCAGGTTTTGATCGAGGTGGATTTTGTGAGTAGCTCTGCTCAGTCATAAGCTTCAATTAACCATGTTTTTCTTCCTGAATTTCATCCTCTCAAGTGTAGTGTACTTGTAAGTTGTATAATTGGCGGATTTTATCTACGGCCAATCATGTGTGGGATACTTGCGGCATTAGATTTCATCGATGTATCTCAGGCCAAATGAGCTCGAATTGGAAGGCATCTGGGAAACTATGGTTAAAGGCGTGATTTCTCTAACTTTCACATCGATAAGCGTACCCTGTTCAAAAATTTTGTGGTTTAGTAATTTTATTGTTTTTAAATTAAGTGAGGATGATTTTTCAAAATCAGATAAAAAGTCTATGATGTAATAACTGAATCTAGATACATCTTGTATTTAAACGGCTTTTCTATAGGACTAGCGAGTATAGCGGTTGGCACCCATGTATCTTGGTAGATGTTAGCTCGTCCTTAGAATGACTAGTAGTTCCGCGATCTGTCTGAAGCCACTGTTTAAGAGATTGAGTGGAAGTAAGGCTCAATATAGATGGTTGTCCAGATAGTATGGAAGTTGCGGACCTAGGGAAGGATCCCTCATTCCTTAAAGACTTGGGAGTGGTTTTCTAATGAGGTTATGCGACGATTTGGGATGTTATCTAGTAATTGACTTCGGGAGGTCCTTGATTCGGGAGTTCAGGAGCCGAAATTGGGAATCCAACTTACTGACTACACCTTTATGAGGATTATGAGGCAACTTGATGGAGCCTATACTGATAAGTTAAATAATAATTTTATTTTCAATAAATTTATGTAATGTAAGCATTAAGAAGGGATGTGGAATTAATGCTTACGTCCTATTTGAGAAGTTGGTTTGTGATGGTTGAGAAATTCTCTCAACCTCTCTCTCTAAATTAGGAATAAGTTGGATCTTAGAAGCTCTATTTAATAGAGTATTCTGAATGTAATCAGTGTGTGTGTGTGTGTTGTAGCATACACCTTAATGTGAATATATGAGTGCTTTTACTTAGTTTTATCACCAATGTATTAAGAAAATAAAAATAGATGTATTTAAACTTTTGATAATATTAACTATTAACAAAAGGGTTGTTGCTTTACTTCAAACAATGATTTAAGTTTGCATATGTGAAGGCAGAATCTTTAATAAAATATGATGAGTTAAATATTCAGATTGAATGTTTAATTTATCCTGTATGAAAGATTGTCAAACAATGTTTAAAAACTTAACAAAACATATTTAACATTATGAAGATTACTGACAATTAATTGATATAGAGGGACTTATAAAAACAGATATCAATAAGTCATTCTCTAAAATGGATTATAACTTTAGAGGATTTAAGATAGACTGAAACAAAACTTTTTCTTACCTAATTATTTTCATAAAAATCAAATATATGCAGACAACAAAGTGAAATGAACACCATAAAAACTTACAAGGAGACAAACTAATTGAAATAAATCCAAAATCCTTTTAATATCATCAATGATCAAAGCTCATACACTTATGCTTACAAATGCTCATCCAAGGGTGCGACCCTTAATAACTCGAATGGAGAGTTATTTATACTAATTTCAATCACTTATAAGTATCTAAAACTAATTACAAAAATAGTATCAAATAATAGGAAAACAAAAACTGATGAGTGATCTTTCACTGTCTTTGAGGATACAATTGATGATGTGGCCCACAAATTGTTGTTGTTCTATCATGACGTTGGAGAAAAAATCATACTCGATGGTTTCACATAAGTGATCCCATCTTTCCTCACTTGCAATTTCCATATTTACTAGTTTCCTGAGAACTTCATCTACTTTTGTGTATCTTTCAAAAGTAGGCTTGTTGATGAAGAGATGTTTAATTTCATGTTTAATTATCAAATCAAAATCTAAAGCTTCAAGAAAATCTTTCCTTGTCACGTGGCCTTTAATTCTTGCAAACTTAGCTTTGTCAATGGCAATGGTGTAGAGATTTTTGCAATACTCCTCCAATTTGATCAATTTTTCATTAGGCGCTACTGATCCAGGAAATCCCCTCTGGTTCAACAGATTTAACTTAGTATGAAATCTTTGGACAACAATGTCCAAAGTTTGACACTTAGTTTCTAATTCGTTCAGCAAGTTCTTTTTCTATAATACTTTCTTGATTTCTAGGATAGTATTGTTATGTCTGAAATATTGGTCTACTCCAACTCTGCCTTGCTTTTTGAGTTCATTATTTTAATCATGTCTGATGCCTCTGTTGGTTTCTTCTTGAGTGTTGCTTTCTCTTGCTCAATGACTATTTTGCACTTGTTGATTAATTCCTCATGTTCAAAAATGATTTGTATGGATGGCCATACTTTTGTCATTGCATGGCTTATTTCTATCCAAATACTCTCCTTACCTTGGGCCAAGGTGTCTGCTATTAGAAGCTCACTTTCCAACTTATGAACATTTAGTCCCAATCTGTGAGACTTCTGCATTTTTTCCATGTACAAGGTGTCATTTTTTATCTTCTGAGTTTCCAAGGCTTTAAATGTCTCTAGCAGTTTCTCATTCTCTTGTTTAATTATGGTCAAATCCTACACAAGTTTGGTTGAATTACTTATTTTTGATGTACATTCCATTGTTGTTGATGAAGAGTTGGCCTTTGTACCTGCAACTGCAATTGGTACTGTTGCAATTGGGATCATAGCAAGCTTAGTTGATTTTTCTTTTTCCTTAAGCAATCCTTCAATCTGCTCCTCCATCTTATTTATCTGAATGTTCTATTCAATGATCAGTTTGAGCATCTCTTCCCTGTTCTGTTCACTCTCCTCTATTTCCTTTGTCTAGGGATCTTCTGTGGAAGGCAACTTAAGTTGTTTTTGCAGAGCTACAATGTCTACATTTTTCTTCTTTAAAAATTCTTCTACAGCTTTATAATCATTTGGGTCGTACCCAATCTTGACCACAATGTCTTCTAAAGACTTTAACTTATTGTCTTTAGCTAAAGAGGAGAGTTTTCCTATTTTAAGCTCTGACTGTACATTTGATAATGTTGTTCTCAATTTATACAAATTCATAGTTGTATTAGTCATGGTAGAGAAGAGAAACTCTCCATACTGCCTATGCATGTCCATCTAATCTATGGGGTGAATTTGGTTTGCATAAAATGAGAAAATGGTCTTCTTATAATCGAAGGGAGACTTAGGAAAATGGACTTGGGCTTGTAGAGAAACCATCTGCTTCCTTCCCTTTTCACCATCAAAATCAGTTAGTAGTTTGTGTTGTGATGTGGAAGTCTATTTCCAAAACTGACTATATACATTGGCCTTCAAGGCTTCATTCTTCTGTTTAATCTCCAAGAATTTGGATAATATGTTCTGATCATCTGATGAATTGGTTCCCATTGATTAGATGATCCCCATACATTCTTGAGAGGCTGAAGAAGATGGTGGAGTATTGGGAAACTCACTCCTGTTGATGTAGACACTTCTAGATCTCCCAAATATATAATTTCTAGTTCCTTTTGGCTCTGCTCTGTAGAAATTGTAAAGTCAAACTTCTGTTTCTTTTGTTGGATTATGAACTCTTTGACAAAATCTACAGAAGTTGATGTTTCTTCTCTGGACCTTTTCTGCTGCTTGCTTTGGGCAATTGGAGTTTGCAGAGTAGATGTGGAAAGGATTTTCTCCTCTGCCTCCTGCAATGTATTTTATGTACATTGATATTGATTCATGAACTTTTAAATTTTAAGACCTTGGTGTATGATTATATGGATTTTTTTTCAATTCAACCCTTAGGTTTGAAATTATATTGAAAGGGTCATAAGACCAAGTGAAGCTTGGATGGAAATTCATCTTTTTAAGAATAGCATCTACCTCAATCATTATTGATCTGGTATTGCAAATAAAAGAGCCAATCTTTGATTTGGTTTTAAACTGTGATTTCCTCTTCCCTAACACAAAATGTAAATCATCCTTGTTAATCATCTGCATAATATATTCCAAAGAGAAGATTCTCATTGGAACATATTTGGGCAATTTATATGGTGCCATCTCAAAACCAGATACTCGAATCTCTGTGTAATTCTGGTATAAATACCAGTCTCTAGTTTTAACCTGGTCACTCAAATGAAGGATTCTTTTGATGTACTATCCAATTCTGGGCTCATTCTGACTGCTAAGAAGTTGTGCAAATGGATAGATGAATGAATCAATGAAGTATGAAAAAAGAAAACTTATTTGAAATTGAGCTAACCAAATATGTCCAATGAATCACTGACTAGTTAATTCCCTGATCATCTTGCTTGTACAATGTAATAGGCACTGAATATCCTTGATAAAACAAAAACATATGAATAAGTACAGAGGTGTACTTAAACATCTCTTGGGTTGTTAAACTCATCAATTGTTAATGCATATTATCAGCCAAAAATTGACTATAATTATACATGAATTCAGGTTGATGATATTTGGAAAAGATAGAAAAATATCCAAGGATGGGTTCATCTACTGTTCTATCATCTAGATATCCTAGTAAACAAGAAAGTAATGAAATAATTTGTCTGGTAGTCTCAAGAACATGGATGATGGATAAGGTGGTTTTTTCTTTGGAAGTTTAGCATCATTGGGAAGGAAGGTCTCAAAATTTTGGGCTCTCTGAGGGAAAGTGACTTTATGATACATCTCCATAAGATTTTCTTGAGAAAAAAGGCTTAAAGAGTCACTTTGAGGCATCAATAGCATGTTTTTTGTGGTCTCTCGAGTGATGGATATCATAATGTTTCCATTTTGAGCCACCACTGCTCTTTTGATGGGATCATACCTAGTTTGACACCAGGTGACCAGGTCTGGGAAGTCACGGGTTTGAGGGATTAAAAACATAGTAAAAAGGGACTCCCACAGCTTCATGTTGTCTTGTTGATCCAGGTACTTCTATTTCAGCCATAGATGCAATTCATGGAGTTCGAATTCGCATTTTGTGTCGACGATTTTGAAGTATGAATCAAAGAGGGGGATGTGATCGAGATTGATCGGGGTAGAAGCAGGAGGTTTTTCCTCAAAGGATAGCTTTCATCTTTTTCCTTTGGCGGCCATGTTTTCTGCAAAGGAAAAAGAATAAGAAGAAGAAGAAGGGGTTGTTTCTGCAATTAAAATTGTGTGGAACGATGATATATGGTTGAACCAATGGCGTGATTATGTCTCTGTAAAACCTGGAAATCAACATCAAACAATAAATGAAACAAAGTGGTAGAAGGTAGGGTGAATTTTTATTTATAATGGTGCTTAAATTACCGTTATGGAATGACTCTTGGAAATGCGACCGTAGCGGTTTAATCACAATAGTACAGGATTTGGGGGCGATAAAATGGCTAGACAATGGCTATTGGAGTGGGTCTAACGGGACGAGAAGGATAACGGTAAAGGAGCGGAGTCACAACGGAATGCACAGGTGGCAGTGTTTTATTTGGTGTCGGGAAATGATCAGGAGGAAAATTCAAATGACCGTTGGTGGGAATAAAAACCATTATCGGGAGAAAAGTGGATATCGGAGGGGGTAGGTGGTGGTAAACGGTTTTGAGAAGGGTGGTGTGAAGTGTTGTGGAGGCAACACATAGGTAAGGGCCGCCATCGGGAAAACTACTTTGTGGACCACGCCACCCCGCGACATTAACGGGAAATGGGCAAGGGGGGTGCGAAAAGGCTTCCCCGCCGTTGATATGAGCGGGGAAGAGATATGCCATTGAAAGTTGATTGGAAGATAATCATAATACGAAAAATCTTTTTTTTTTGCTTAGAGGACTTTGGATAAAGGTAAAAAATTCTTTATTACAAGTTTAATTAATTTCTAAATGAAAGCGATTAACTACTTTTTAATACAATTTAACCTTTAATCAAATTTTTGGGCACATTTAAACATGCAGCCACTATTTTCCTTTATTTTATTCAAACTAAGCAAATCATTTATTTTATTGCTATACCTATTATTTTTTCAATATTTTGCCTTCATTTTTTAGGGCAACTATTCCTATCATTTTCGTGATATCAATATTTTATTTGTCATGAGTCCTAACATTTTTTGTTTTTGTCTATTCATATCCAAACTTAACATTTTTAAAAATTTTCATATTTTTTGAAAATACTACCTTATCAAAACCAAATAATGTTACAACACCTTATACATGCACCAACTTCTTTCGTGTCTCATATTAAGGCTATTGGGTTTCATTCAACTCTTCCCTAGCTCCATTAAATTTCCTCTTTCCCAAACCAATTCCCAATACCCTCAAAATATAAAAGACAAGAACAGGAAACGAACAAGAAGAAAACCATGAAAAAATAATAGCAATACGACACCACAACCAAAGTGGCATGGCCATGCACCAGACATAAACAAACTACAAATCAAGCACAAAAAATTCACAAAAGATCGAATGCACAAAACTAGCAACAGACACCATGACTCAACCCCATGGTTCCCAATGCCTCCAAGGGAAATCTCAACCCGAGCTTCTTCAATATTTCATGGCAGTCTCTTCTGCCATGCAACCCCTGCATCATACTACCATAAACACACAACTGTTAGCGTATAAATAAACATAACAATATACCAGTTACCTTACCTTGATGTGCCAAGCACGTTTACCTATAGGTGAACACATACATGTATCATCTCTCAAGGGACTCCAATTCTCTTGACGAATCCAACCATAACTAGAAACCAATTGTTATACATGTCAAATACATGTTCAATAATATAGCAGATATCTACATGATGTCAAACATAGTTAAGTTTAAGAATATTTTTTGTATGCAAAGCACTCATCAATTTGGAATTGTGGTTTCCGAACGTATCCAAAGGAATTCTCACCTGATTCCTTTCTTTTACTTTTTTTCCTTGGTTCAATTGAGTCTTATTATGCATTATCATATCGCCCAATTATTAGTTATATAAATAAACCAACTATTACCTTGTGATGCTAATACAAAGCATGTTACCTTGCAACTGTTCACACATGTCAATCACATGTTTGAGGACTAAGATATCATATATATTAATTTGAAATCAACCTTTATCAAAACTAATATCCATGTCATGACCAACAGTAAACTCATAGTCACAAATCATAATACTACAACTAGCACACACTTGCACTCAAGTGTATATCAATTGTCTCAACACATAATATGTTAGTACAACTATCTTAAAATAATACCATTCCTTCATGCAATATTATAGACACATAGAATTCGCAAGTTAGGATTTTTAGAATGGATTCCGCTAGGGTTTCACGCCTCCATGACCCTGAACCTCTAGATGCAGCCACCCTGGAATCTGAAACCGACTATCGACATCGCAGCCTCCGCAAAAGGCACATGATCCCTCGAACTGCAACGAAAGGACACTCAAGCAACTGCAAGCTACATGGGAAAGGCCTCGATAGCCCTACAATGGTCTATCAGAGCTTAACCTCCACATCGGCGGAAAAGGCTAAAGGGAGATCGGCTCAAATATGTCTGGGACCATGGAGCACTATGGCGGTGATGTGCACAACCCCCACCTATGTGACAATAAAATCATTGAATCAGATTCGGCTACTGCTATATCGGCTACTAACCCTGCAACTGTGTCGGAATGGGTATCTTCCTGGATACGAGGTCACCCTGCCCTGGTGGCGACCGCCTCTTTCCCCACAGTCATCTCTATCGGCCACAGGTCCTACACCATAGCAGATGCCCTACTTCGATGTCTTCTTGTGAGCCTGTGTAGCCCCAATAGATAGGATATTACCTGCGGCAGATATGAGGTGAACAACAGACCTGAATGGGTATCGACAGAAATTATTTGGCGTACTTTTCCTATGTGGGGATTTATGTGGGCAGCAGGGTATTACGACAGTAGAACACACGCCACGTTATGTTGTGGAGGTCTTCCTCTCGGCACTTGTCTCACAGGCCGCAGTATATACTATCACCTTTTAACATGGGTGCTACAGGCCTACCCCTTATGGATGTCCTAAGGCTTACTATGGTGTTCCATCCGCCTACTAAAATCTTATGCAAATGACTAGCCACAAGCAGAATGAAACCAGATCCCTCTGGGTTTCTCTCGACATTGCTAGATCCCCTGTTTTGAGGTGGACCCAATAGAGACTCTGCAGATTGATCCACCAACGACTCAGGAGGAGGAACACAGCAGGGCAACTAGCGTCACAGAACAGGTAAATAACAATCGTTTTCAAATCTTCACTAAAACACCTGTTGGGGATAATATTGTATTATGGAGAAATGATACTGAGCTGGTATCTGATCTCAAGATGCATATTACACAAGCACAGGGGTACCCCATATCATCACAGCTACTGATATATAAAGGATGAGTACTTCAAAACCACAGATCCATAAAGGATCACACTATATCCTCTGGGGCTACCATTATCCTCAACCTCCGGTTGCGAGGAGGAGGAATTGGGGACCGGGGGAAAAAAAAAAATTGTTGGGTTTTCTGGGGGAGGCAGTACATCTAAGCAGGACCAAAATACAAGACCCTCCTTCAAGAACATACTGCAGGGAAACAAAAAACCATCTGCTCCTACAAAAACAGAGAACAATGCTCTAAGCCGTACATTGTAGAGCAACTGACTCATACACCCGAACTGGCATTTGACCTACCTAAGATTGATGAGCATTGAAACACATATCAGGCACAAGAACTTATCTGTTGCTTCAATGGCTTCTAGCTCAAACCAATGGACCTCTTTCAATGGATATTTAAGAACTATACTGTGGAGTATGAAATACATCTTTGTTCTAAAGGCTTCTTCATAGTTAAATTTCAGCATTTAGAAATCAGAGACTACATTCTCCAAGAGGGTCCGTGGTTTTGGGGATCTACCGGAATTTATATCACCCCTTGGTTCTCGTATTTTTATGCTAACACCATGGTTGTTTCCACAATTCCAGTTTGGATAAGGCTATATAATCTCCCCCTTCATTTCTAGAGTGACAGTGTCCTACAAGGCATTGGGAATGTGTTCGGAAGATACATTAAAACAGATACACAATGGTTGGAAGAAATCATTTTCACCTTCGCCTGTATCTGTGTTGAGGTTGACCTTAGCAAAGGATTACCAGAAATCATTCAACTGACACACAAACAGCAAAAATGGTTGCAACATATAGACTATGAAAACACAACATTCAGATGTAGAACTTGCAGACAAACTGGTCATTTGCAAAATACATGTCCTGAAGCAAAGAGAGATAACCGGAGAAAGAAGAGGACTAGAAAAGCACCCAAAGGATGGCAATATCCCCCATGCGACCCAGAAGAGGAGATAGAAGAAGAATCAGTTACACCTACTACAGAGGTAAACACACCGTCAGCAATGGTCCCATAAGCACAAGATAAAGACACATCGTATCCTTTTGATATAAAATCACAACAGGACCCGCCCACACAGGAACCAGCTGCACCTGAAGGCGGGGGAATAAAAAGGCACCACTCGTCAGAAGCCTCGAACTCGAACAACGATGTAGGAGCAGCTACAGTTGAAAATCAGCTAGCACTTGTCTCCACCGTGCCATCACAGGGTGGATGGCGGAAGGTGGAAAAAAAAAAAGGGAGAAAAACATAGTTTTCCTCCCTGTTGTATATTAGTTTTTACTTGTATGATTTTACGAACACCAGTCTTGGCTGGTTGTTCAAGCCTATTACCTGCTGATGCAACATGTGATTTTGTTTCTTTTAATAAAATTATGATTTTTCCTGTGGAAAAAAATTATTATAGACACATACTCATATCATGCAATTAATCAAACATTCAAATAACCTATAAACATTCCAAGTTAGCTAAACCAAATAGACGACATAATGAAACTCATATCTCAATGTATCTCAAAGGAGGCTATCACATCTGCACAAGTCACTCCAGATTAGTATGATGAAATATCAAAAATATATCGACTCATACCTGAATGTCATAACCCAAACCATTTGCACAGAGTAATACAAATTATCATGATCGGTTTAACATCAATAAGTTAACGCAATAACCATACTCATCGTGCATATGACCGCAATGCATACAACAACAAGTTACTATCCTTCATGTCTATATGACACATATACATATGACCACATTGAACAACTAGCATCCATCATGCCTGTAATCGTCACAACAATAGAATGATAGGGATGTACATAACCATAATTCTTATAAAAAACATTAACCAACATACCTGCATACCCACCATACAAACCTGTATGGTGATCTGCTTACCCCAAGGTCTAGTGTTGCAACCTCGCTTTGATGATTTTCATATCTTGCTCTATCTAAGCCAACACATCAACATCATAACATACCAATAGCGTCATGATGACACAAATACATGCAACGGCCTCATGCATGACAACCTTAACGATGACAATGCATGCATGACAACATGCATCTAGCCCGTACAGTCCAAGTATTTGAACCATTTTCTGATACCACTTTGTAACGCCACTTCTCATATCTACCCACTTTCACCAATTTTCCTGGGGTAAACATGAGCTTAGGGTCACTATTATGAGACTCAACCTCCTATATGACCTTAAGGAAATGGATTCGACAAAAAAATACCTTACAAACCTCCCTCGGTTAATATAGGACCCCTAGGAGCTAATCCACCACTCTAGGTGCCAAACCGTTGAGTTAACCTAGCCTTTCACTGAACTAAACCCCCAGTCTCTACCATGACAAGGCCTTCATCTGACTGAAACCCTCATGTTTCTCCCACAAGCCTCCAAGGGAGAGATTGCAGTCTTTTTCATCCAATTTTGTGCTAGATACTGTGAGATTTAAGCCACTTTTTCACGGCTAGTCTCCAAACCAATACCTAGAACTTCAAGAGACTTTCCAAGACAATAAATGACACCAAGGAAAATCCTCTAACATAAAACTTGATCAAAGGCTTGACTTAACCAAGCCTAATCATGACAAACATCCCATCAAACACATGGTAAACATACTACTTACAGGTCATGAATGCATATGTGAACATAAGGATCTAAAACTTATCTGAGGTTTAACAAGAAGGACCCATTCCTTCTCACAATAGCTGTCATAAAACCAATTAGGTCATGCATTCATTAACCATACATTCATAAATGGAAATGTGATAAGAGCCATGCATAAATATGCCATATACCCATGCTTATAACCAACATACAACTAGAAAGATAACAATTATAGAACAACCATTAAAGCCACATAATAACAAGTATAATTACTCATTAATTACAAGGGGAAAGATCTCTTATCATTCATATGCAAAAGCTAACCAATTCAAGGACTTCCACCTACCACTTGACAATAGATTGGGTTGAACCAAATATTTCTTTCAACCAATCACCCGCGTGCCATATTCCAAGCATGAATGTGGTATCTCATGGGATAAACCAATCCAAAAAAAACCAGGGGAATCCAAAGATTAAACCACCCCCACCCTCACCATACTGTGATCTCACCCAAATTAGTTTCGAGATCACCAGACCAAACCGAGCTTGGACGCCTCAAAATTCTATCACCATCCCTTGACGAATTTTCTTGTCTCCACCCACTTATTGAGGGTTTCCCGGAAAAAACCATCTCCACCGCCAACCATTGGGATTTTCCTAAGACCACCTCATCCAAATCCAAAACCTTCCGGGAATCCAAAGCTCAACCAAAAATGAATCCCATCACACCATGGTTATCCAAAAATGGTAAGGCGTGGATAAAAACCATTGTCTAAACCTGGAAAAATCCATGCCAATGACAACAAAAGAACCAATACCAACATTCACACACCATACATCTAAAAAATAGCTAGGAAATAACATGTGCAACCTATTACCTGAAAGTATTCCTATTTAAGCCACTTTCTCCAACCTTTCCTTGCTTTATTTTTTCTCTCATTGTCCTTCCTTTAATTTCCTTTCCTTTCCTTTCCTTTCCTTTCCTTTCTTTTCCTTTCTTTCTTGCTTTCTCTTCTTGGTTCTCTTCTCCTCTCTGAAACCAATTCTGAAATTGAACTGAAAAAAGGTTGTAAACTGATCATCATAATCCTTTTTATGATTGATGCCTCTATTTTCTTCAATTTCCTCTTTTTTCCTTTCGATTTTCTCCTCACATGCAACCTGTGACCTTTCACCTTCCTTTTATCATAATTTCCATTATTTTCATAAATAAAATGTCAAATAATGCATCTTGCATTTTCAAAGCCTTTGCCAATCTCCCTTAGCCATAATAAAACAAATGAACACCCACTATAAATGTTTTGCCCAACATTTAACTTGGAATAAGTGTCCCATGACCTTGGTCTAATTTTGTCTTTATTAACTTTATTCATGAACTTTTAACCTGGGTTTGTTACACACTGGATCATTTAGGTATGGACACTCAACATTAGACTTGTTGGAACTGATTGAATCTTTTATATTTAATACCAAAATGTTGAATTGAGATCTCAATTTAGTCTCTTGGAGCAGGAGAATATGGGATTTTCATTTTTGAACTAATGATTTAACCTCTGACATTATTTTATCTAACCCCAACCCACTGCAATTCTAGGAGTTTATTTTCATCCTTCATTATTACAATTTGTGACCCCTTGATTGGGGATTGAAGTACCTCCTTTCCTTGTATTTTGACTCCATGTGATGTGCATGTCTAGAATACCTTGTCTTCCTAATTCTTTGTCCTTTTCAACTTTTTTGACTCAAACATTTCTATTTGTTTTTCTTTCCACCTTACAATGAGTGTGATCTTGCTCCTTCTCTTTCTCTATCTTTTATTTTTCATATGATATTTTTGGTGTCAGATTGCAATTCACCTCTAAAATTCAAGGCTAAGGGTGACCATCATGTTGTTTTAGTCCCAGATGCAGCCACGCGGTCATTCCTGGGTGTCGGCTGTCATTTTGACACAAATACGTTCCCACAAGCACGCTACATCGTGACTCTAGATCCCAAGCACCGACGACCATGCTCGAGGGTGGGCGCATTGAGTTGCAAGAAATTGGGCCGGTGAGCAAATAAGCACTCGAGGAAGATGCATGCCACCCAGATCTGATGACATAGGTTCCCACAAATCTGACAATTATTAGCACCCCGCACCACCAAGTTGCACGCACAATAATGCGTGGAGGTTACATGTAAGAGGCCACGTGTCAGAACCACAAGCCTCCCGCATGCCTCTTTAGCTTCCAAAATCTGTCGCTCACCTATTTTGAAGACACTTCGCTCTCATTTCACCTCCCATACATCATGCTCCCACCATGATATTGCGTCACCCTAACATCAAGGTGGCTTCATCGAAAGTGCTCCCTCGCAGATCTAAAGACAAAGGAGATATCCCATCTGACGACTGCAACAAGCCTCGCGATGATAAGTCGCATGATAATTAGTCAGGCCAAGGGTTGCAGAGAGGAACACATTTCAGCCTCTTGTTTCTTCTACACCACCTCTAGGCCTTCCATAGCCAGGAGCTCGATGATGCAAGAAAGCGCCACATCTCCCCCTAGGCCAGTTAATTGTTCTGTTGGAAATATGATGCAGAGTGTTGTCCTTGATGGCAACCCACTGAATGAAGATGAAGACGTGCGACTGTTGACATGTATTGTCCTTGATGGCACTCCACCCGATGAAGTTATGCTTGACTTGATGGACTTGTTAAATGATGTAAATCTGAAGTGATATGATGATTGTTGATGATATGATGTTGAGTGTTGTACTGGAAAGGAAACCCACTTGATGAAGATGATGACAACTTACTTGATGAAGTTGTGTTTGATAGAATATGTCCTTGATGAAGGAAATCTGATGTATCTACAGTATTTACAGAAGGCAATGAAGAAAGGATTTCCGAATGTACTCAGAGAATGATGAAAAAGAGCATGTCTCTTGGTATACGCGGATTGGCCTAGGGGAAGTCGCGTATGCACGCGGAAAGGAACGTTACAAGTCGCGTATGGGCTAAAGCGCTCAAAAAGTGCAAATCCAAGGGTAACCACCATGGTATTGACCCATAGTATTGGGTAATGATCCGCCCAATTGACCCCGTCCAGGTAGTTTTGGGCTTATGGTATTGTTTTGGTCCATGGTATTGAAAAAGGGGCTCATGGTATTGAAAAAGGATAATCATATAAAAGGAGAAGAAATTCATTGTGCACAACATGAGAGTGGGTGCAAGATGTCTGAGCTTGAATGAATACTTCTCTCTGAAGTAGATCTGATTGGAAAGGGTTACACTTGAAGATAAATATGAGTGTATGATGCACTAATGATGAAGAAGGGGATCTAGATCTGAAATGCACTTGTATTTACTAGATCTGCTTATGGAAGGCCTAGATCTGTGATGAGGCGAACATCTAGGCGAACATCTGTCTGAAGTGAAAGGGTAAATCTGAACTGAATATCTGATCTGAAGAAGTACGCTGCTCTGGAATAATTGAAGATCTATACGCTACTTCGACGCGGAGGAAGCGCGTATATACGCAGCTTCAGCGAAGAGAAAGCGCATATGCGCAATAAAATATACACTGAGGTATACGCCGGTTTGTGTGGACGGAAGCGCGTATATACGCGAAATCAGTGAAGTAAAAGAGCGTATGCAAACTAGGGTTTGCTGAAGCAAGGGGTATGAAATATCTGAGCTGTTCTGCTGTGTTTATGCTATCTGATCTGTGTTGATATTTATCTGTTGATGATGTATGGTTGTGCTTAAAAGTATGGAAAGGGTCCAATATGAAAATATGATGAAATGTGGCCTGCAAGTGGTGTTCTATTGAAGTTGTTGGATCCAGTGTGAAAATTGATGAAACGTGGTCCAAGGTGGTGCTGAGGGTTGTAGCCTTCAGTCAGGGGGTTGTAGCTCCCTTCCAGGTGAGGCTGGTAAACGAGATCGGGGGTTCGTAGCTCCCTTCCAGGAGAGGCTGGTAAACGAGTCAGGGGGTTGGAGCTCCCTTCCAGGAGAGGCTGGTAAACGAGCGCAGGTGGGTGCCTGCGTGCTGGTCAAGTCTGCGCCAGCACATATGTTGTAAGATGTTTTTTCTATAATAAAATATTGAAGGCTGAGCAACTGCAGCGGTGGTTTTCTCCCGATTTGGGTTTCCACCTAAAAATCCTGGTGTTCATGTGTGATGCTTTGTGTGATGGTTTATTCTGTTCTTACTGCACCTGTTTACTGCTTATTGAATATCCGATGAATAAATGATGGAATGGTTTAAGTGAAGATTTAATGACATATCTAAATCTCTGTGTATACGCTAGTTTCATAAATGGGATCCGCGTATATACGCTGGTTTACTGAAGTAAAGTAGCGTATGGGTTTTAAGGAATGAAAAAGTAAAAAGTTTGAATATGCAGTAAATAATGATTCACCCCCCCCCCTCTCAGTATTTTTCCCAACAATTGGTATCAGAGCGGGTCCTTGTGCAGAAGCTTGATCGCTTAAAGGAGATCCGTCGCAATGGGAAGTCAAGAAGGAGTAATGTCTATAAAGCCACCTCTATTCAATGGAAGCAATCCGATCTTCTGGAAGGTACGTACAAAAGCTTATCTGCAAAGTCTTGGTGCAGATGTATGGGCAATCGTGGAAGAAGGTTATCAATACCCGGCAAGTATTCCTACTGATGCAGCTGAAAGAAAGAAGTATGAAATCAATGCCAAAGCAGTGAATGTCTTATTGGGAAGCATGTCTGAATTATAATTTGCTAAAGTGATGCAGCTACATTCGGCAAAGGACATATGGGACAAAATCATTCTAAGCTATGAAGGAGACACAAAGGTAAAAAGTGCAAAACTC
This sequence comes from Pinus albicaulis, assembly GCA_034641835.2. Lineage (NCBI taxonomy): Eukaryota > Viridiplantae > Streptophyta > Pinopsida > Pinales > Pinaceae > Pinus > Pinus albicaulis. The sequence continues at coordinate 1,248,011,246 of CM076575.1, forward strand.
CAAACTCTTAGAATTGAATATGAAAATTTGAAGATGCATAGTGATGAGAGTGTTGCCAGTTTCTTTCTTCGTCTGGATGATATTGTAAATCGAATGAGAAATTTGGGTGAAACCATGGCTGATACTACTCTGGTGGAAAAGGTCTTAAGATCATTGACTTCAAAATTTGACTCTAAAGTTTCAGCAATTGAAGAAAGGCAAGATTTGCAAACTCTTACTATTGTTCAATTACATGGTACTCTGACTGCTTTTGAAATGAGACAAGGAGGCCCTTCTCAAGTAAGAGAAGCTGCTTTTAAGGCATCTACTAAAGGGAAGGAAAAGGAAGTTGTCAAAGATTCCGGCTATATATCTGATGAAGAAGAAGCAAATTTCGTGAGAAAGCTCCAACTAGGTACTGGAAGATTCAAAGGTAAGCTTCCCTTCAAATGTTTTGAGTGTGGAAAAGTTGGTCATTATGCTGCTAAATGTCCTTATAAAGAAAAGCATGGTAAAGGGAAACAATTTGAAAAGAGAAAGAGTTATTATGCAAAAGAAGATGATGATGAAGTGTCCAGTGAAGATGAAGAAGATTCTGACCAAGATCCGAAAGTGCTCATGGCTAAGAAGCAAAAGAAGAAGGTTACTCGAGGAAAGGAGATATCTCAGAAATCATGTATAGCAAAAATTGAAGAAGATGAAACAGATTCTGACGAAGATCTACAAGCACTCATGGCAAAGAAGAAAAAGGAGAAGGCCACTTGTAATACTCTTCTTTGTGCAAACAATAGTAAATATAGTGGAAGTAAAGTTGTGGATCTAGAAGAAGCTCTCAAGATTAAAGAAGAAGAACTACAAAGTTCATACAACAAGCAAGAAACTATCTATAAAGAGATGATCTCACAAATGAAAGATCAAATAGAAATGCTAAATGAACAGGTGGACAAGTATCAAAGGTTTCATACTTATGCATCCAATCGAATTAAAGATCTAGAAGCAGATCTGGAGAAATCAAGCAAGAAGAATGAAGGACTTGAAGCTGCTATCATCTTTCTGCAAGCAGAGCTAGAAGCATCAAGTAAGGAGAATAAGGAACCTCTACAATCCTTTGAAAAGGAAGGCCTTGAAGCAGAAATTATCTCTCTCAAAGAAGATCTCGAAAAATCAAACAAGAAGAATGAAGAGCTGCAACAAACTTGTGAAGGAAATGAAGATTGGTTGAAAGAAGAGATTCTAAATCTGAAGGATCAAGTTGAAGATGGAAGAAGAAAGGAAGAAAGCATGACAAAGCAATGTCAAGCCTTGGAGGTTGAGGTAAATATTCTCAAAGGTAAATTAGAAGAAAAGGTTAAACTTTTGAGGTTTCATGATAGTACTAACATTTTGGACAATATTCTGAGTAATCAAAGGTCTCCCGCTATCAAACATGGTCTTGGTTTCCATGAAACTGTTAAAGGAGAATCTAGCTCACAAGGAAGTGCCAAAAATTCAGAGGATGTCAATGCAAAACCTGAAGTGTTGAAAGAGACAAAAGCTCAACCAACAACCATGAATTCTCAAAGGAATTCATTCAAGAATGTTGAATGTTTTAAATGTCATAATTATGGACATGTTGCAGCAAATTGCAGGAGCAGATCATTTCAGCCTCAAACAAACAATTCCTACATAGAAAGGTACTCTGGTTTCTTCAAGGGATATTGTTTTTCATGTAACAAGTATGGACACAAAGAAGCTGATTGTAAAAGGAGGAAGAATAGAAATACTCATTATGATTCTTATGCTTATTTTTCTGGACACATGAGATGTTATTCTTGTAACAAGTATGGACATATAAGAAAGGAATGCAGGTCTAACAGATATGAGAAATTTCAGCACACAAATAGAAAACAAATCTGGAAGAAGATGGAGGGATGGAATAAGAAACAATCTAGAGAAGAAAAGGATGTTTTTGTTGATGCTCTAGAAGACAATGATTTTCTTGAAGAAAACACTCAATTCAAGATGAAGGACCGATCAGAAACGTAGGGAATTATTACCCTACTGCAGTCATCCGCTTCTGAAGCTGACTTTTCTTGTTGACTGCAGGAATGATGTGAGATACATTATGAGATCTAGTAATGTATCGTCACAAGAGGAGCAATGCATGATGACTCTCATGGTTGATTTGATTATACTGGTTATGTTTACTTTTGACAGCGCATCTGATGTGGAAAGGACAGGTACAGGAGGTACAAGCTCTGGAAGAAATGAAGGAAGATGGAAATTTTCTATGCTTCACTTTCCATACGCAGGATCCATTAACCAAAGTCGCGTATACACGCGAGTTCCAGAAGACGCAGTCGCGTATGCATTGATGATAAGAAAAATTATCTGATAGCTGAAGATCTGAAGCAGAGGTCCAGGGGGAGCATCAGTCTGACTGCTGATGATTGCACTGTTAGCATCATTCTAGTTATACTCATGATAATGAAATGATGCACGGGTTCTTGTGTTGAATATTATGGATGAAGCCTGGTTGCTTTATGATGAAGAGCATTCATTGTTGAGATGAAAGTCTTATAGTTCAGAGATGAGGACAGATCATGCAGAGATTGTTGTTGATGACTTGCTGTTGAAGGTGTCTCAGATTGCACAAGTTAAGGAAGAAGCACTGGTTTAGGGAGAGTAGCAGGTTGAATTCTAATGGTTGCATTGTTGGAAATATGACTGCTTATTCTTTGGTCTTGGTGATACTCATGCTCAAATGATGATGATTTGGTACATGGATTATTATGATAAAGATTTTGAGCCCTGGTTGCTGATAAGTATCTTTGTGTGGATGAGTTGGATATCATTTGTTTCAGATCATATAGAGTTTGGTTTCTATGGTTGAGACCTTTTGCCTACATATGTTACTTCATGTTACATCTTGAAGATCATGGTGATTTTGGACCACATGGATGATTGCTTGACACATATCTGAAGATGCTGTTCTGGTATGATAATCTCTTTTGGAAAGAATGTATTGATGCTACAAAGGATCTGAAGGCTTGGTTACTAATGGGCTTATGCTACAACCATTGGATGACGCTTGAAGACACAACTACACTATTCTGTTATATCTATAGTCCAGGGAAGCAGTCAAATATCTCAGAAAGAAGCTGAACATTGTCTGTTCCTCATAGAGAATCAGATCTGCATAAATTTTAGAAGATGGCTTGGAATACGCGGGTTTCCTGAAACACAGTCGCGTATGTACGCGAGTTCCTGCACATAAAACTGCGTATGTTTGGTTGCTGACAATTTTTTGGTTGGTTCAGCATTCTTCAGCACAGCTGCAGTGCGGTCTGGTATCTCTGATACTGTTTGGTATCTCTGGTGGTGTTCCAGTTCTCATAATTCTATTTCTAATGTTTTGATGAAGATGCCTTGATGATTTGTTGGTGGAAGTTTTCAGGATGCACAAACTAAGGGGGAGCCTTAGTCATTTGGAAAGATTGCTTGGTTGCACAGATTCAGGGGGAGCATTAGCTTTGCTGAGTATAATGTAGTGTTGGCATTATGATGGTTCTGAAATATGTTCTCTTTCTTGAGGACTTTTTGGTATTGGTTATGAAAAGTCATATTTGTATTTGTATGAAAAGGTCTGGTGGAGACCCATGTTGTAAAATTGTAATATTCAGTCATGTAAGGACTTGTCATTTTTGTAAACCCACTTGGTTGGGTAGCTGAGTCAAATTTTGTAAACCCACTTGGTTGGGTAGCTGAGTCAAATTTGTAAACCCACTTGGTTGGGTAGTTGAGTCTCATATGGTAGTTGAGTCTCATATATGTAAATCCTCTGGATGATAATTGATGTACATGAATCTTTATGATAGTAGGTGTTCATAGAGTCATGTACTTGCTGACAAATATGTTTGAAGATTCGCATAGACCTGTGGGGGAGCTTGCCACTTCAGCACATGTCGTATCTGGCAGACTGCTTTTCCACATGGAGGAGTAGCAAGCGGGGAATGTTGGAGCTGCATCCGCCTTGCCCTTGATGTCAAAGGGGAGAGTGACAGTTGTGTTTGAATACAAAGAGAAGGTAATGATGTGACACATATTTTGGGAGAGTGACATGGTATCTATCTGCCGTGGTAACCAAACACCATCGTGGTTGCCATCAAGCCCAGCAGAGATTAAGTTGAAATATGATGCAGAGTGTTGTCCTTGATGGCAACCCACTGAATGAAGATGAAGACGTGTGACTATTGACATGTATTGTCCTTGATGGCACTCCACCTGATGAAGTTATGCTTGACTTGATGGACTTGTTAAATGATGTAAATCTGAAGTGATATGATGAGTGTTGATGATATGATTTTGAGTGTTGTACTTGAAAGGAAACCCACTTGATGAAGATGATGACAACTTACTTGATGAAGTTGTGTTTGATAGAATATGTCCTTGATGAAGGAAATATGATGTATCTACAGTATTTACAGTAGGCAATGAAGAAAGGATTTCAGAATGTACTCGTAGAACACAGAAAAAGAGCATGTCTCTTTGGTACACGCGATTGGGATTTAGGGCACGCATGCACGCGAGTGTCTCGTTACAAGTCGCATTCTAAAGCAGCCAAAAGCAAAACCAGGGGTAACCACCACAGTATTGACCCGCGTATTGGGTAATGATCCGCCTAATTGACCCCCGTCTGTGTAGTTTTGGGCTTATGGTATTGTTTTGGTCCATGGTATTGAAAAAGGGGCTCATGGTATTGAAAAGGATAATCATATAAAAGGAGAAGAAATTCATTGTGTACAACATGAGAGTAAAAAGAAGTCTAAGCTGAATGAATACTTTCCGAAGTAGATCTCTTTTGAAAGGGTTACACTCTGGGTTGGGTAAGATAAATCTGAATGTATGATGCACCAAAGATGAAGAAGGGGATCTAGATCTGAAATGCACTTGTATTTACTAGATCTGTTTATGGAAGGCTTAGATCTGAGATGAGGCGAACATCTGTCTGAAGTGAAAGGGTAAATCTGAACTGAATGTCTGATCTGAAGAAATATGCTGCTCTATAATGATTGAATATCTATACGCTACTTCGATGCAGAGGAAGCGCGTATACACGCAGCTTCGATGAAGTGAAAGCGCGTATGCGCAATGAAATACATACAGAGGTATACGCTGGGTTGTGTGGACGGAAGCGCGTATATACGCGACATCAGTGAAGTAAAAGCGCGTATGCAAACTAGGGTTTGCTGAAGCAAGGGGTATGAAATATCTGATCTGTTCTGCTGTGTTTCTGCTATCTGATCTGTGTTGATATGTATCTGTTGGTGATGTATGTTTGTGCTTAAAAGTATGGAAAGGGTCCAATGTGAAAATATGATGAAATGTGGCCTGCAAGTGTTGTTCTATTGAAGTTGTTGGATCCAGTGTGAAAATTGATGAAACGTGGTCCAAGGTGGTGCTGAAGGTTGTAGCCTTCAGTCATGGGGTTGTAGCTCCCTTCGAGGTGAGGCTGGTAAACGAGTCAGGGGGTTGGAGCTCCCTTCCAGGTGAGGCTGGTAAACGAGTCAGGGGGTCGTAGCTCCCTTCCAGGAGAGGCTGGTAAACGAGCGCAGGTGGGTGCCTGCGTGCTGGTCAAGTCTGCGCCAGCACATATGTTGTAAGATGTTTTTCTCTATAATAAAATATTGAAGGCTGAGCAACTGCAGCGGTGGTTTTCTCCCGATTTGGGTTTCCACCTAAAAATCCTGGTGTTCATGTGTGATGCTTTGTGTGATGGTTTATTCTGTTCTTACTGCACCTGTTTATTGCTTATTGAATATCTGATGAATAAATGATGGAATGGTTTAAGTGAAGATTTAATGACATATCTAAATCTCTGTGTATACGCTAGTTTCATAAATGGGATCCGCGTATATACGCCGGTTTACTGAAGTAAAGTAGCGTATGGGTTTTAAGGAATGAAAAAGTAAAAAGTTTGAATATGCAGTAAATACTGATTCACCCCCCCCCCCCCCTCTCAGTATTTTTCCCAACAAATTGTTCCACGTGTCCCCCACACCATACTGACGACAACATGATGTTACCGAACTGTCTCACCTAAGAGGACCTATACATGTGGCATATTGACTATAAAAACACATTAAAGGGGAAAGGGGTGACTCATTTTAGAGAAAATCTATGCAGGTCCTGAACCTCTAAAGCTACAAAGTCCAGTAGAATCTGAATGTAAACTCTACAAACCTATGCCATGGCTTAGGTACACTATTAATTCCTTTCTCTAAGGTCTTCATGCTATTTATTTTAAGAAAAACTTGTCATCTCCAAACCTTTATCCTCTCAAATAAAGAAAAACATATGCCACTCCAAGAAACCCCACCCTCAAGGAAGGGTCTTGTAACTCATAGAGTCTAATATTTCTAGTGTGGAGTCAAGTCAAATTACCCCTCACACCTTTTGAATTTCATCAATTAAACATAAAGCTCGAATTTTACTCCCATGAGTCATGGTGCCACCTTGGACACGTACCTAGAAATTTTGGTTTAAATTCGCTCCCATGGTACCAATACATGTGGCATTTCACCTATTGTCCCTCAAAGCTCCAAGGTTAATCTCTCTGATGGCCTCCTTTTCTCCCGCTGGAGACTAAGTGGACACAAAATATGAAGTTGAGGAAACACATTGCTTTAGTACTGATGTTAAGACCAGGATCCCTCCTGCATCCTCTCTTGAACTGAATAAATTCCTCCATGGATTGATTAAATAGATGAATATATCGACCATGCCTAAGGAATTCAAAGGAGTACATTTATGCTGAGGCACAACTTGAATAAAATGGAAGTAGAGCTATGTCAAGCAAAATAATGCATCAGAAAAATGGAGGTCTATTAATTATTGCAAGCAAACGGAGATGCTGACAAAATCTCTTTCAAAAAGGTCAAGGAGATAACCTAGGAAAATATCACTAAGTTAGTAAACGAGAACTGGGAGTAGTTAAAGTTGGCATAGGAGAAGACCGAGATCATTAAGACAACTCATAAAGAGGTAGAGATGCTCAAAGAACATGTCGGGATGACCTCACACAAAGTCGAAGTAGTAGCCAATTTCCTAAATCTAATGACTAAAGAGGAGGTTAGAAAAGAAAACTTTGATTGCTCCCATTTGACAACTGGAGAAAATCACCTAAAAAGGATGTATAGGATAGTGAAAATAGAAGAGAAATCCGACAACATGGCGAGGAAGGTGGAGAAGTTTAAAATAAAATGTGGAGAACTATATAAGAATAATTTACCATCGTTCTTCAATGATCAGTGAAACTTTCTCCCCAAAGAGCTTGTCATGAATAGCCTATATCTTGTCAAGGATAATCAAAGTAACGTTGAGGACAAAGATCACACCTCACAAGAAAGGGACATCGCAAGTCTTTATAAGGATCACTTTGAACTCTTGTTCTTGCTTAAACAACTTTTCAGAGAGCAAGGGAAAACAAACTATGAACCTATTATGAACATGGAGATGACAATAACAAAGGTGTGGCTAGGTGACATACTTATGAAAGAAGAATAGAGTATTATTTGGAAAATATATAGATCGATTGTGTATGTAGGGTTAGTATCAGAACCAAAGGTGACTATTATTTGAGTTGGAACAAGTAGTAGCGCCTTCATTTGTACCACCGACAACATGTATGTTGAAGTACCCAACCCAGTCAACGACCAAGACAGACAAAAGTACTACCAAAGCTAAATTTTGAGGGGCCCACTCTGCTATCAAAAAATATTTCAAGAAACTTATAGAAGAAGTTAGTTACAATACAGTTGGAATTTTGTAACAAATTTTGAGTTGTTTTCCAAATACCACTAGTGGTTTGGAGTAGGGACAAGCTTCCTGAATGCCTGTATATAGTCATCATTTTGAAATGTAATAGGGGGGGGGGGTAGTATTGGTTGAAATGGAGACTCTGCCAAAGTTTTTGGTGAATTGTTGGGAGGTATTGAAGGAATTTTGGGAAAAAAAATTGAACTCTTAGGTTGTGTTAGCACTATAATTTTTCCAAATATTTTCAAATTATGGTCATAATTCTCCAAGGAATCAATCTACCTTTTCAGTTTGATTATAAGATGTAAGTGTCGATGTCAAAGAGTAGTGGTGAGAAAATTTCATTTCTACCTTCATTCATTTCATTCTCCCCCTTTCACCTTTCATTTTCCCAAAAAACCCAAAGTCCAGCATCTCATTTCCCTTTTTAAAACCCCTTTTTAACTCATAAAATCAAATTTTTATAGTTAAAAAGTAGCTTCGCACACCCATCAAAAGCCATATCATATTTCCTTTTTAACTTACCATATATTTATTTTATCACATCTTTTACCCGCACCACAACAAAACCTTGGTTATATCATATATCATATGGTATAACTTACCACACTTAATAAACATTGTGGACCCCTTACCTTTCATCGCGATCGGCTCTTCGCAGTTTTAACTCCCATTCACGTTACAATTACCGTCTCCTACAAAACCCCTAAAATGTGATTTGTGGTATGGTCTGGGACCCATACTTCCCTTTGATACGCCTCGAATACATTATAAAGCCTTTTTATGCTTTGGGCATCTTTTTATCATATTACCACGACTTAACGAAATATTCACTTTCTTCTTTTTAAAAGACATTTAAATGGCCCAACCTAACTCTTCGCATTGCAATTCCGAAAAGTTCATTTATAGCATTCACTTTTGCTTCCTTAAAATTTCCGATTTGCGATTTGCGGGCGATTGTCTGTCATGTCACTTCACCCTTCTCTCTCAGCGCACATTGGACTTCGCCAATTTTAACATTTAACTCCTATGTTTCATAATAAAACTTCCAATGTGTGATCTATGGGTGACCCCTCTATTTTTATGCCACATCACCTCCATCTCATCGCACATCGCACTTCACCATTTCCAACACTTAACTCCTGCATTTCATAATAAAACTTCCGATGGGCGATCTACGATCGACCCCACTTCCTTGCCACGTCATCACCCCATCGCAAATCACATTTTCTCCCATTTGTGTCTTAAGTTTAAATGATCCGACCCCAATTTTCGATTGCGATATATATCTAAACGGGTTTCTCCTCCCACTTATCATTAATTCTGCTCCACGTCTCCCCTATCAATTAAACCTTTTTCAAATGGTTTCTTTGTAATATCTCATAAAATGAACCTCTGCCATTCTATCCAAAAAGTTTCAAGTTTTCCGCCATTACAAAGGGTTTTCCACGAAAGAAGGAAATGAACAGCGGAACAGCGGCAGAGTTTCTCTGAAACAATTTTCTACCACTACTCTTAGCACTAGCATGTTTCTACAAGGCACCAGGCAACATTCAAGGAACATCCACATGTCATTTTCACTGTTGTTTACACTTTTTGTGGAGTTGGTTGCACCATAACAGAAGAGGAGTCTTCCCATACACTACCACATCATACAAACCACTTAGAATTGGTAGCCTTAACATTTTTTATTTTCATTATGTCATAGAAATTTGTATTAAATTTTTAGGATAAGTCTCATCTCTTGCACGAGGTCGTAATAACTTTTGGGAACAGGTTTACTCCTTTTGTGGAGATGACAGTTTATTATTTTTGTATATATGTGGTAAAATACTATGTAAAAGGGGTTGTTTGGTGATTTTAGAATCTTGGCTCATATGATCAGTGCTCTATTCAGTGAATAAAATTGAAGAAACTTCTGAGGACTTATTATCAATCTGGTGTGTGTATTCTTAATCTTCTCTTGTGTTTCCATATCTTATTATCTCCAGTGGTAGCTTGAAATCCCTCATATTGTTATGTGTTTTTATCAGTCCCTTGACATGTTCATGTGTTTTGTCAAAATTTATTAGTCTCACACAGTGAGCTTTCTTGATGAATTATACATAATGACAGTAAAGAGCGTCACTTATAAAAATTATCTTCCATGATATTTCAGTGAGAATATTGTAAGTCTAGAAATAGCTTTCTCTTGTTGAAATATTGACAAATTGATACTTGTGTTATTTTCTACCAAAATCAGTGGATTTCTGCCTTACAGAACCATTGTTTCTTCTTCCATTTCGCATTCTCTTCACCTAATAGGCTACAAAATCACTCTTTTGCTACCACATCAAACCCAATACCCTCATTAGTAGAACAATGGATTTGACTAAAATATCTCTTTAATGAATGGGAGTTTAAACCACCTGCCAATCTCATAAACCAAATCATTAAATTGACTTGGAGTTTAGAATGTGTTTGTTCAGGCACTTGAAGCAGTCCAAGTGCTGATTCCAATGCCAAAAACTTTTGGTGCGTCTACTAGGAGATGAAGGCCTTGAAACGAATTATTTTCCCGAGTCTCTTGTTTTGAATTGCTGATAATCAATTCTTGATAGTGAACAAGAATTGGTGACTTGAAGAAGACTGCAAATTAGTTCACCTAGAGACTCCACAAATATGAAGAGGAGTTTCAAGACCTCCTTCTACAACGAGGAATCAGAGATCTCCTACTGTGACTCAAGTTGTTGACCCAGAGAAGATCATCAAAGATGCAAAAGGAAAATACAGATAAGTTGAGGCCACATCTCAATCAGTGAAGAAAGTACAGAAAAAGTACGTTCCAAAGCAAAAGGTACCTTCATCTACTTTAGAATAAAAAGAAGTTTTAGTTTCAAAAGATTTTGCTGAAAAATCTCAAGTTGAAACTACTTCCCTAGAAAATAAAGTAGATGTTGTCAACCTAGGCTCAACTGAAATTTTTTCTCACTCATCACCTAGTAAATCTGAGATAAGTATTGTTCCAATCAAAGAGGAAAAAATTGAGTTTTTAAGTGTTGATAATAAATCAGAAGATTTTGTGCTAACTGAAGGGGAATTAGAACAAGTATTGGCTATTTCACCTTTTCTTCATAGGGATGTTTTGAATGAAGAATATTTTAAGACTATTTTAAATTTCCTTCAAACTCATCTTGAATACTAGTCTCTTATCACCCCTCGGCAAGAGTATTTTCCTTTTTCTCCAAATCCAACTATTGGGTCATCTTCTTCTCATCCACTAGAAGAGAGTGTTCATGAAGACCTTACTTTCAACTTATATGGTTTCCTTGCGCAGCAAAATAGCTGAATTAACTCCATCCCCTCAAGAGAGAACTTTTGAATTTGATTCTTCTATAGAAGGAGAAGTCACGACATCCTTTGTTCATATTTTTAAAAATCCACTCTTTTTAGTTCCAAAGCCTGAAGAATCAGTTCAAGATTTCCAATTTTTTGTTGTCCTAAATCAAAATCATAATTCACCAATTGCAATTCCTATTTCCCAAATAGCTACGTCAACTGGTCATACATCAACTATACATTAGCAAAATATGGCTCAGCCTGCCCTTACAAGGATGCAGCAGATAGTGGTTGCAAGATATGCGCCACTTGTTCTCCCTCAACCCTTGCATCCACTTCCTCAAGGAGATTACTTGAAATATCTTCCAAATACACTGGGGAGGGAGAAGGAGTTTCTTCTAAGGAACATTTAGTGGCTTTCTATAGTTATGCTGACAATCACAATATTGAACATGAAGATTGTTGGTCAAGACTCTTTGTTCAAAGCTTGGATGGTGAAGCTCATAAATGGTTTAGAAGTCTGCCTCCAAACTCGATAACAGGAATTGATGAATTGGAATAGATATTTGTGAATGGGGTGATAGGAAAGACTATGTGTACTACCTTACAGAATTTGGAACTCTGAAGAAGAAGGCAGATGAGTCATTGGCTGATTTTACTAAGAGGTTTAATAATACTTATCAGAAAATTCTTGAAGAAATTAAACTTCTTGAGACCACAGCTATGATAAATTTTGAAAATGCTTTAGATTATGAGTTTGTTGTATGGTTGAGGGCTGAGAAAGCACAGACATTGATGGATATGCAAGAGGTTGCAATTGGAGTGCAGTCTAATCTTATAGCATCTAATAAGTTGAAAATGGAGGAAGAGCAAGTAGCAAAAGACAAAAATAAAATGAAAGAAGAAAAACCTTCTTCCTCTAAATCTATTACGACCAAAAAAAAAAAAAAACAAAACAAAACAAAAAAAACAAAAAACAAAAAACAAAAAACAAAAAAACAAAAAACAAAAAACAAAAAACAAAAAAAACAAAACAAAACAAAACAAAACAAAACAAAACAAAAAAAAAAAAACAAAACAAAACAAAAAAAAATTAAATGTCCAATTTGATCAAGGAACTTGCTTCTAAAATGACAAAATTAGAGTTTGAAAACAAACCTGCTGCTAGAGCCAATCAAAATGAGGCCAATAGAAATCATGCTCCCTTAAGGAGGCCTTTTAAACCTCAACAAATCCTACAGTGCCCAAGGAGGAATGTTGATGATCAAAATGTTCAGACTCCTTTGAATAATTTTGCTGAAGAAGAACATCAAGAAAATGAAGAAATAAACCTTGTGGGAGAAACTTCACAATCAACATGTTTGACATTGTAAGAATATGAAGACCAATCAAGGATTTGTTTGTTTTCGGATGATGTGAATGCCCAATTTTATGCACAAAATGATCAAAAATAGCAAGAAGTTCAAAACATAAATTATCCTTTGAGTTCCAAAGGTCTTGTTTAGCAACCTCAACAAAAATCAAATCCATATAAACAAGATGCTAAACAGAAGGCCAAGGTCAATGAGGTTCCTCCAACTCAAAATTCTGCCCCAATTGTCAAAATAATTGCAGAAAATAAGGAATTAGTTCCAATTTATTTCAGTTTCAAATCTAAACTGAATAAAATCAAAATCCAGTCCCACTTCTGGAATTGTTGAAAAATCTAGCATATAAAGAGTCTTTTAAAACTCTGCTACAGCCACCCCTCGCTCCTGATTCAGTCAACCTTGAGGATGAGCATCCCATTATTTATCTAGGCTTTCATTTCAAAAAACAAAATGATGACAACTCACCATCTTTCTACCTATCACTCAATATACATGACAAATTGTTGCATAATTGTCTGTTAGATTCTGGAGCTTCTCATAATCTGATGCCAAAAAAGGTCATGGATGAATTAGGATTAGAGATCACCAAGCAATACCATGAATGTTGTGTAACCAGCTCCAAAAATATAAGAAAAGAGATATCAACACCTTAGAAATAAGCCACTTCGAGGGGGCAACCTCCAATACATTACATAAATGAACAATTCTTGGATGATACAATTTACAAAACCTCCTTTCTATATATAGGAGTCCATGGGACCATAATGTAATCTTAGTGGGCCACAATGTAATCCTAGCCGACCTAACAATAATAATTTAAGGGCACAATAATAACAAAATGGGAGTTACAAGGGTACAATAATAACATTAACGGGGTTACACTAACAACAATAAGGGACTATACTAGTAATATAGGGACCTAACATGCCCTTCTCCTTCAAAAAAGTGTTGTCCTCAATGCTTGAGTAGCTCTGGGTGCTTCTGTATAAAATTCTTATCCTCCCATGTAGAATCTTCAGTGGGTAAGTTCTTCCACTTGATGAGATACTCTGAAATTAATCGATTCCGTAGTTGTCGATTTCTTGTTTCCGTGACCACTTCAGGTTCCAATATGATTTTTCCTTCCTCATCAAGTTCTGGCAATATTGTTTGAACTGGAAGATTTTCACCTATAACCTTCTTTAAGCATGAAACATGGAAAACTAGATGTACTCGCGAAGAAACAGGAAGCTCCAATTTGTATGCCATAGTACCAATCTTTTGCAACACCTTGTAAGGACCATAGTACTTTGGTGATAATTTATTATCCTTCTTAGATTGCTTGAGGGACATTTGTTTGTATGGTTGTAGCCGTAAAAATACCCAATCTCCTACATCAAAACTTCTCTCGCTGCGATGTTGATCTGCCTGTTGTTTCATTCGATTTTGTTCCAAATTCAGGTTATCCTTTAAGAGTTGGAGAACTTCTTGTTGATGCTCGATGTGATCTTCCACTCCTTGAACCTTTGAATTTTCCCTTAAATATGATGTGATGGATGGTGGATGATATCCATAAAGTGCCATAAATGGGGTCATTTTTGCTGCAGTATGGAAGGAAGTGTTATACCACCATTCAGCAAGAGGTAACCACTTGACCCATTGTGTTTTTTTATCAGATAGAAAACAACGAAGATATCCTTCCAAACATTTATTTACTATCTCAGTTTGACCATCAGATTGAGGATGATAAGATGAGCTATGAGCTAATTGAGTACCCAAACAAGAAAATAACTTCGTCCAAAAATTTCCAGTAAAAATGGGATCTTTGTCGCTCACAATAACCCTTGGGCTTCCATATAGCTTTTGAATTGTGTCCATAAATGTAGTAGCAACTGTACTTTCTTTGAATTGATGAGATAATGCACAAAAGTGTGCATACTTGGTAAGTCTATCAACTACCACCATGATGACACTCTTTCCTTCGGACTTAGGTAAACCTGTGATAAAATCCATTGAAATCTCCTCCCAAAGTTGACTTGGAATGGATAAAGGTTGTAGAAGTCCTGGGGTCTTAATTGTTTCCACTTTATTCTGCTGGAAAACCAAACATTCCGCCACAAACTTTCGAATATCAGATTTAAGGCCATCCCAAAAAAATTCTTTCTTCACCCTGTGGTAAGTTTTTAAAAATCCTGAGTGTCCTTCTAAAGGAGAAGTGTGCAATTCCAGAAGAATCTTTTGTTTTAGTTGGGAATTCTTACAAAGATATAAGCGATCTTTGTACCATAAGGAATCATTTTTACAACTAAATGTATCAGATGTACTAGGATCTTGCTGCAACTTTTGAATGAGTGTCCATACATCTTTTTCCTTCTTCCATTCATCTCTTGCTTCGGTTATCCAATCTGGTTGGATAATAGAAATGGCACAAAGCAATGCTTCCACCTCTTCATTCTTTCTTGAGAGTGCATTTGCAACAACATTAAGCTTTCCTTTTTGTAGATTATTTCAAAGTCATAACCCAACATCTTTGTGACCCATTTTTGCTGCTCTTCTGACGATAGTCTTTGTTCCAAAAAGTGTTTAAGACTATCATGATCAGTTTTTACCTTGAAGTGTCTTCCCATTAGGTAAGTTCACCATTTCTATAGTGCATGCAGTATTGCTAACATTTCCTTCTCATAAATAGGTTTCTGTAAATACTTTCCTTTGATTGGACGACTTTCAAAAGCAATGGGTCTTCCTTCCTGCATTAAAACAGCACCAATTCCATTTCCTGAGGCATCACATTCCACAATAGAGGTTTTTGTGAAGTCTGGAGTAGCTAAGACCGGTGCTAGGCACATTGCCTCTTTAAGATGTTCAAAGGCCTTAGTTGCTTCAGGAGTCCATGAAAATACATCTTTCTTCAATAATGTTGTTAGAGGTGCTGCTATTCTCCCATAATTCTTAACAAACTTGCGATAATACCCTATTAACCCGAGAAATCCTCGCAACTTCTTTATGGTTGTGGGGACTTTCCATTCCTTAATGGCCTTAATTTTGTTAGGGTCTACTTTAACACCCTCGTGAGATACAATATGACCCAGATATTTCACCTCTTGTACTCCAAAGAAACATTTGGATTTTTTTGCATATAATTGTTTCTCCTGCAATAGTTTGAGCACCCTGTCAACATGTTCAACATGATCCTTCCAAGACCTGCTGTAGATTAGTATATCATCAAAAAATACTAGCACAAATTTTCTAAGGAGGGTTTGAAAATGGAATTCATCAACCCTTGAAATGTAGAAGGTGCATTGGTAAGGCCAAAAGGCATGACCAAAAATTCATAATGACCCTCATGAGTTAGAAATGTTGTTTTTGGAATATCTTCAGTCTTCATTCTAATTTGATGATATCCTGAATGAAGATCCAACTTGGTAAAATAAATTGCTCCATGTAATTCATCCAATAATTCATCAATCACAGGAATGAGAAATTTGTCTTTAATGGTGAGCTTATTGAGCTCCCTATAATCCGGACACATTCGCCATGATCCATCCTTCTTGTGTACCAATACTACAGGAGCAGAGAAAGAACTTTGACTAGGTTGAATTATACCCGCCTCTAATATTTCTGCAATCATATGTTCAATTTCGCTCTTTTGGACATAAGGATATCTATAAGGCCTGATGTTTGGAGGAACACTTCCTGGAATCAAATGAATAGCATGATCATGATCATGAATAGGTAGGAGTCCTTTGGGAGTTTCAAAAACCTTGGAATGATTGTCCAAGACTTTTTGGAGATCTGCAGAAATAAATGATTTTGATGTCGGAACTTCTAGTGAGAATAATTGTGAAATTATGCCTCGTTGTTCTTTATTTAGAAGCTTTGTCATGACATTAGAGTTTATTATCCTTCCTGGCTTCCCTTTAATACCCCGTAATTCGACTTCCTTTCCTTCTGAAGAAAATTTCAAGAAAAGTTCTTGAAAATTAAAAGCTACAGTCCCCAAAGATTGTAACCATTGTACTCCTAGTACAACATCAGCACCTCCCATAGGAATGGAAAGCATTGGACTATTCAATACATATTCCCCCATCGTTAGCTTGATATTATGGCATTTTCCAGAGCAATTTATATTTCCTCCATTTGCAACCATCACTTGATATTATGGTGCTGGGTATAGGAAACAATTTAATTCCTTGGCTACCTTACAATGAATAAAATTATGGGTGCTACCTGAATCAATCAACACTATTACCTTTTTCTTCTTGATTTGTCATTCTATCTTGAGAGTTTGAGGAGTGGTAATTCCTGCCAGTGCATTACACGATATGGTCGGATTCATTTCTTCCTCTTCTAGGGCTGGTTCCAGGTGTATATCCCCTTCTTGTTCATTTTCTTCTTCCTCCTCATAATCTATGTAAAATAATTTCTTCTTAGCACACTTATGACCTTTAGTGTATTTGCTATTACAACTGTAGCAAAGCCCTTTTGCTCTTTTTTCTTCCAATTATTGTGGTGTCAACCTTGTAGGTTGTGGAAATATAGGCATAGCAACACTTCCTTCTTTATAGAATTGAGTGGTAGGCTTCCTTGTCGCCATAATTTTACATTCAACTTTTCTTGCCAACCTGAATGCCTTCTCCAATGAATTAGGTTCCAAAACGCGAACTTCATGTTGGATGTTATACTTTAAATTGCCTATGAAGAGATCAATCCTGTGTTCCTCTGGAATATCAGTTATCCTTATATTCAATTTTTGGAAGTCCTCAATGTGCTGCCCCACTAAACCCTTTTGTTTGAGATTTATCAATTGGCTAAAGAAGGTGTTGCTCTTTGTATCCTCATAATGTGCTATCATTTCTTCCGTAAAAATTGACCAAGTGACAATTTTTTTACGGGAGAAAAACCATCGATACCATACAAATGTATTTTGTTCTAAATGTAAAGTTGCAATGCGTACCTTTTGTGTGTTTTGCACATTATGGAGATCAAAATATTGCTCCATCTGTAGTATCCATGTTACAGGATCCTTTCCATCAAACTTCCTCATATCCATTTTTTGAATATGGTGGTTCTTCCCGCCAACATTAGATTTTATGAAATCACGATTAACATTGATTTTGTTCTCATCATGAGGTTCTTCTACTATCTTTTCACCATTAGGAAACATTTCTTGTATCAACTTTGTCAAACCTTCGATGTCTGCTTTTAGATCATGCTTCATGTTTTCCATGTTGTCTTTCATGTCATCCATATTAGCTTCCATGCCAGCTTCCATGCCATCCATCTTAGCTTCCACGCCTTTCTTCAAACCTTCCATCTTCGCTTTCATGCCTTTCTTCAAAACTTCCATTTCATTTTTTGTTGCTCTTTGCAAGAGTGAAATTTGTTGCACTTGCTCTTGTAATTTTGATAGATCATGTTGCGATTCTTCATCTTCATGATTCATAGTAGAGCCTTATAAAGGCTTAATGGGTGTTGAATTATTTTTACAGGGCATCTTTTAGAACCCGATACTGATATATATTATACAATATGCCCTTGGAATCAATTCAAATTGATTCTTCAAACAAGACTTATGCAAATCGGAAAGAAAATACACACATTTTTCTTCATTTTGAGGAGCTCAATATTGAAATTGGATTATCTCTGTGATTGCAGCACTTAAATATTTGAATTTTGGTACCAACGTATCTCTCTGAATTATCTTTTGAATGCCACAGGTCTGACCTGATTTGGATTCTCCAAGACAAAGTTGTGTCCAATCTCCCACAATGACCTAATTATGGACTGGTTCAGTAGAGTGAACTTGTATGAATTTCCATGTATCACTTTTTTTTCATTCGGATCTAACATTAATAGCCAAGAAACTACAATCCGTTTACTTGTGACCACTTTTTACAGCACTCCAATCCGATGCTCAGAGAGAGAGTTATGAATATTTTCCCACGATCACCTCTTTGAGATGAAATTTCGGAGCCTGAAAAAGCTCTACATTCCACAGATCATATCTCCGAAAATATTGCGAACCATGATCTGAAAAAAAAAATTGACGAGTTTACTCAGGATTTCGGCTTCACACCCTAAAAATTTGAGATTCTGAACCTTCGTAGAAAAAAAGTTACAGCGCAAATGCCACGATGACCTGTTTAGGAGCCTGAAAAAAGACCTAACTTCCATAGATCATATCTCCGAAAATATTGCGAACCAAACTCTGAAATTTTTTGAGGATGTTCCTCGGGATTTCAGCTTCACACCCTAAAAATTTCAGCTTCTGAAACTTCGTAGAAAAAAGTTATAGCGAAAATTCCACGATGACCTGTTTGGAGCAGCGAAACCCTAGAATCCAAAGCTCTGATACCAAATGTTGTGTAACCAGCTCCAAAAATAGAAGAAAAGAGATATCAACGCCTTAGAAATAAGCCACTTCGAGGGGCAACCTCCAATACATTACATAAATGAACAATTCTTGGATGATACAATTTACAAAACCTCCTTTCTATATATAGGAGTCCATGGGGCCATAATGTAATCCTAGTGGGCCACAATGTAATCCTAACCGACCTAACAATAATAATTTAAGGGCACAATAATAAAAAAATGGGAGTTACAAGGGTACAATAATAACATTAACGGGGTTACACTAACAACAATAAGGGACTATACTAGTAATATAGGGACCTAACAATGACCTATATAACTTTGATTCCAAAAAAGTCAAGTGTTTAGGAGTGATCAAGGACTTGGTTATTTCCCTCACCCAGCTGCCTATGAAGAGCTTAGTGATGGAAATTGTAGTTGCAGACATTCCTTCTAGATTTGGGATGTTACTTTCCAGATCTTGGTCTAAAAAATTGGGAGGTACCCTTCAGATGGACATGTCATATGCCACCATCCCAGTGTTTGGAGGGGAATTCATAAGGTTGTATAGGGAAACCCAAATGGCCTACATCATTAGTGATCAACATAATCCTTCAAACCATCCCATATATGTTGAAGAAAAGGAATTGGGGTCATCAATACTACACCTTGCTGCTGATGATAACAACTTCCAGCCTGAAATAAGTGAAAAACAACACTTTCAAAGTAATAATAAGCAACATTTAGAAGGAGGATAGATCTGGAAATTGTACTTTGATGGAGCCTCATCAAGAGAAGGATCAGGAGCTGGTGTATTCCTCACTTCTCCCACTCAGTAGAGGGTAACTATATCACATAAACTGCAATTTTCTACCACTAACAACATTGCTGAGTATGAAGCGCTTGTGTTGGGTATGAAGGAAATGAAATATTTGGGAGCAGAGTAGCTAATTGATTTTGGTGATTCAGAATTGGTGATTAAGCAGGTGAGAAACAATTACCATGTGAAAAATACCAAATTTAAGAATTATAGGAATGAAATTTGGGATTTTATTGAGCATTACTTTTCAGCATTTAATCTAAATTTTGTCACTAGAGAAGAAAATCAAATGGTTGATTCACTAGCTATTACTACTAGTAATTTAAAAGTTCATCTAGATGTCAAGGCAACATATGATGTTCAAATTAAAAAAAGGTCTTCAATTCCTAATAACATCAAATATTGGAAATTATTTGAGGATGACAAGGAAATTCAAAAAAAATTGGATTGTGTTGAAGAGTTTGCAGACATACAAATTGATGATGAGCAGGACATTTTTGAAAATCAAAATAGCAGGCCTTTTACGAAAACCATGGCTGGGAAGAACATTATAGATATGAAAACTAACTATATTCTTAAAGGTTTAGTTCCTCTAGAAATATTGTTAGATAATAATTATGTTTTTCTCAAGCCTAAAAGTAAATTTGATGGAGAAAGTATAATAGAATGTAACATTGGCACAGAGGATCAGTGAAAATTATCCAAGGTGTCCAAATTCATTTCTCTTGAAATTAGAACAAAATATATCAAGTTGTTGAAAGAATTTGTTGATATTTTTGCATGCTCTTATAGTGATTTGAAAACTTATGATAGAAGCATAATGGATCACAAGATTCCTTTCAAAACATATGCAAATCCTGTAGCAAAAAAAATTAGACATATCAGTCCCATGCTACTCCCAATCGTTGAGAAAGAAATCAGAAAATTATGGGAAGCAAAGATAATTCTGCCTTTGAGATTTTCTAATTGGGTAGCTAATATAGTCCCAGTTCAGAAAAAGAATGGAGAGATAAGAATTTGTGTTGATTTCCGCAACTTGAACCGGTGTTCATTAAAAGATAACTATTTTTTCCAAAGATGGATTATATTTTGCAGAAAGTTGTAGGATCCAAAAGATTGTCAATGATTAATGGATTTTCAGGCTATAATCAGATTTCATTTGACATGCAAGACAGAGAAAAGACAGCATTTACCACACCCTGGGGTACATTCGTGTACAACAAAATGGCATTTCGTCTGATGAATGCAGGTGCAACTTTTCAACGGGCAATGGATATTGCCTTTGCAGGAGAAAAAGACATATTTGTAGTCATCTATTTGGATGACATCACACTCTATTCAAAATCTGATGAAGACCATTTGAAACATTTGAAACCAGTTTTTGACAAATGTAGAAAGTTTGGTTTGTCCTTGAATCCAAAAAAGTCATCCTTTGTTGTTCGAAGAAGGAAAATTATCGAGACATACTGTAACAGAAAATGGCATTTGTTTTAATCCGAGAAGAGTAGAAGCTATTCAGAAGATTGGTCTGCCAAGGAATAAAAAATAATTGCAGTCATTTTTAGGGAAAATCAATTTTACGAGGCATTTTGTTCCTAACTTTGCAGAGTTTTTCAAACAAATAAATGTCTTGTTGAAAAAAGATGCAGAATTTAAATGGTGAGATGAAGCAAAGAATTCATTTTCAGCAATCAAGTTTGCTTTGATTGAAGCTCCAGTTTTGATTAGTCCTCATTTTGAAAAATATTTTCTGATTTTTTCATATGCATCAGAAGAAACAATTTAAGTTGTCTTGCTACAAAAATACAAATAAGGTTTAGAAAAGCCTATTTCATTTTTAGTCGTGCTTTAAGGGATGTTGAATTAAAATACAGCCTAACTGAAAAACAAGCATATGCACTAGTTAAGGATTTGAAGTTTATTCGATTTTATGTGCTGCATTCAAAAATAGTTTCTATAGTGCCCAATATCACTGTTAAAGATGTGTTGCTGTAGTATACAGATGGTAGGAGAGGACGATGGTTGACCAAAATTCTAGAGTTTGATATTGAGATCATACCAACTAAATTGATAAAAAGTCAATGCTTGGCTCACTTAATGGCTAAATCTAACTGCAAGGCTTTAAATCTGAATGTAGAGGCAGCTGAAGGAGAAGATGGAGAAGGTATTTCTAATTATCCTGAAGTATTTCATTCAGATTGGTACAATGATATAGTATACTTTTTGTTAAATTTCAACTGTCCCCCTGAAATGGAGAAGTAAAAAAGGAGAGCTTTCAAATTGAGAGTTGTGAAGTATTGCATTTTGGAAGACTATATTTAGTAGAAAGACCCCATTGGATTCCTATTAAGATGTGTAGATGAAGCTGAATCCCAGGATATTATGATAGAGATGCATCCAGGAGTGAGTGGAGGGCATTTGTATTGGAAAGCCACTGCAGACAAAATCTTAAGAGTTGGCTATTATTGGCCAACTCTTTTCTCTGATGTCTTTGTTAAAGTCAGGTGTTGTGTTGAATGTCAGAATTTTGCTGGAAAACAAAAATTTCTACCATTACCTCTTATTCCTATTTCAGCGCATGTTCCTTTCCAGCAGTGGGGGTTATGTTAGAAATACTGAGAGGGGGGGGTGAATCAATATTCCTTTCAATTAGAGCATTAGTTAATCTTCAATTATTATCAGTGTTTGTACAATGATAGCAGCAAAAAAGAGGAACACAAATGCACACAGTTTTTAAGGTGGAAACCCACTCTGGGACAAAAACCACCTAATGCTTTTCTAATAATTCTTTAATATTCAACTTCAATTGAAAATAAAGCTCCAACTTCCTAGAATCTAGAAAAGCATTCTTCTCCAGCTCCCACTGGATGGACGCTCCAATGCCCGAGATTCTTTAGTAGTCAACTGAACGGATGCCCCAACGCCCAATGAGCTACAACTCACCCTAGCACCACCCTACCACCCTATAGAAGAACAAAAGAAGAATGGACTCACGTACCAGGGAAATTGGTCCACTTTACAATGATATAGAATGATGTAGAAGAAGAAGATATACTAGACCATAACCCCAACTTTGACACAACCACCTAATGATGATCCTAGACCTCCCAACACTGCCTCTTCAATCCTTGGCAGATAGACACTAGTACAATTTTTACAATAATATATTTACAATGACTTAGTACAAAGATACCTTTACAATGATTATATGCAGTGCTGCCCACTTGAAGATTTCATATGATGAACTTCTTGCTGATATTATGCACCTTGGTTGCTGCTTTTTTCATGCTACCTTCTGTTGCACCTTGCTTTGCTTTTCTGCCATAGAAAGTCTGGTCCTTTGCAACCCTTGACAACACATGATCTAGCTTTTTCTTGCCTTCTAGGAGCTCGATATTTAATCTGGTGTATCTCTGTTATTTCAAATCATCAGTATCTAATTTTCGGTCCTGCAGTATTCCTCTGAGTCATATTTCCAATGCCATAGTTCTGACCCAATTTGGGTTCTTCAAGAGAGATTTATACCCAATCTCTCACAATGCCCTAATTATGGACTGTTTCAGTAGAGCGCACTTGTACAGCATGCCACATGTCACTGTTTCTTCATTTGGCTCTAAAATATATAGAGAAAAAACTAAAAACTGTGCACTATCTGCCACTTTTTACATAATTCCAATCTGATACTCAGAGAGAGATTTATGATTATTTTTCCAAGGTCACTTCTTTGGGATGAATTTCAGGAGCCTACAAAAACCCTGACTTCCACAGATCATATCTCAAAAAAATTTATGCAGCTTGATCTGAAATTTTTACAGCAGCTTCCTTGTGATTTCGGCTTCACCTCATAAAAATTTCAGCTTCTTAACCTTCGTAGAAAAAACGTTAGAGCGAAAATTCCATGATGACCTGTTTCAGATGGTGAAATCCCTTGCATAAGGAGGAAATGAAGATCACAATTTATATAAATGCTTAAGTTGAGAGGGGCTTCAACAAGTGAACGTGGGAGGGATTTTAGGAGCTTAAAAAATATTAGTTATGACTTTTTAATGACCCATGCCCCAACCCCATGGGGTTTTAGCCCACAAACTGGGCGTACAAACTTCAAACATGAATATCTCTCAAACCGTAAAGAATTACATGGCATGCCATATATCAACGGAAACATCTCGACAAGTAGAAACCATAAAAAGCAGTATTGAATCATAATATATTAATTTGGTAGGTAAAAATTCTCATGCAATATTGGGTTAGCCCCTGGTGCTGCTTGGGTTGACATCAATGACAATCGCTGATCAACAATCTCCCCCTTTGGCATTGATAGCAACACAAGTACTCCCCCTGCGATCATGACACCTCTTCCTACAACATTCTCTCCCTCTTTGACATCAATGGCAAAGGGTAACTCCCCCTGAGACACAACCATCTTGCGGACCTGTACACACTTCCACTCCCCCTAACACACAACCGTCCTGTAGACCTGTAATCTACTTCCACTCCCCCTTTATATTCTGAAAAAAAAAAAAGGAAAATCTAATGAGAACTTGGGAGAATCCCAAGCTTCTGGCGAAGATATTTCAATGTTGGCAAATATTAAATATTTGATTCTTTTGGTGCTGCTTGGAATGTTTCTACTTGTCCAACTGCTTGCATAACATCTAGTCGGGAGGCTATTACATATAGAAGACTACTAATAATAGATATGTAACACCTTTGATCCACATCCTTAGATGAGTCGTCTATGCTCAATTTGAAACCTGTTACCATTGGAGTAAGGATGGGGTTTTCAATCTTCCATTTTAAATTTCTTGAGCATTTCCTTGATGTACTTGGCTTGACATATAAATATTCATTTCTCTTGCTAAGATATTTGAAGCCCTAAGAAGTATGTCAGCTCACCAAGTAAAGACATCTCGAAATCACTTTGCACCTTTATATCAAACTTCTTACTTAGTCGATCATCATTGCTACCAATTATTGTATCATCCTCTTTAGCTATTAGACATGCTTTAGTTGCTTCATCCAGAACATATATGTCGTTTGGAGCTCAACTTGTTGTAGCCACAATTTCACCATACACGCCTTTCCTGATTTCACATTTCGTGGAGTTGAATAGTATTGTGTGTCCTTGATCACACATTTGTCCAACACTGAGAAGATTGTGATTCATGTTTTCAACCAATAGAACATTCTTGGCTAGAGCATCTTTGCTTCTGAGAGTGACAGTACCTGATCCTATAACATTTGAAGATCCATCATTTCCAAAGGACACGGTTCCATCCTTCTTCTCCTTCGGAGATACAAATTTATTTCTATCTCCAGTCATATGCGTTGAGCAACCGCTATCAACATACCACACATCTTTGTTCTTTTGAGCCTTGAGAGCGAGAGCACAATTATCATTCTTCTTCTTCTTCCATTTTCGTTCATTCTGTGGCTTCGAAGATTCTTCTGTAGGATTTTCAAGTCTGCAGTCTTTGGCTATGTGTCCAAATTTTCGACATTTTTAACATTCAATATTATTTCTTAAATGTTCAAATCTATTGATGTTTCGCTGAGACCTGGGAGGTTCATATTTGACAGATCTCCTGGAATTGTATTTGTTCCTAGGGTACGTGCGACATTCTACAGCTTTATGACCAAATTTTCCACATGAATAACAGTAGCCATAAAAAATATGTTGGTACCTGGATGGAAATTTTCGTCGAGGAATTGTCTTCCAAGGCTGTTCTTGCGAATCTTGTCCAATGAAGTCTACATGCATGTCAGCTCTCATAGGTTCATTGTATTTTGTTGTCAGTCCACTTCTTCTTCTTCATATATGGAAGTACGATTTTATGTTGAATCGTTGATTGTTGATGAGTTCTTCTAATGCCCTTGAGTTGTTGGCATAGTTTTGGATAATTTTTCCTTTCTTCACTTCCTCACGCAGCGAGCCTACTTCGGCTTCTAATTCTCCCCTTTATTGGTTGCTTTATTACAACTTATTTTGAAGTGACTCTTCAATGTATTTGTGTTCTTCAACTTCAATTTTGAGACCTTGAACTTGTTCTTCAAGAGTATTGGAACGGATCTTCTCCACCTTGAGATCTTTTATAAGTTTGATTGCTTCCTCATAAAATTATTCTATGGTCTATCCTTCTTCTTCGTTATTTGATACCTCTTCTTTATTATGCTTGGGTTTATTGTGCTTGGCCATAAACAATACTCTCTCATTGGCTTCTTCTTCATTGTCATTGTCTTCATTGGATGATGAGTTATCTTCTTTAGAGAGAAATTTCCTTTTGGATCCTTGCTTGTTGAATTTCTTAAAGCCTTTCTTTCCTTTTGAGTTTCCATTACTTCTGTTTGGACATTTTGCTGCAAAATGCCCAACCTCATTATAGCTGAAACATATCAATGGAAGTTTACCTTTGAATTTTCCCTCACCAATTTTTATTTTTCTCATGAAGTAAGCATATTCTTGATCTGAAAGACCTTCTTCATCATCTCCCTTTTCTTCACACTTGCAGGTGCATGTCTTTTCAATTGAAGGTTGTTTATCCTTATCGAGTTTCTTAGATGCAACAAACGCAGTTTCTAGATGCAAAGTACCCTCTTCTTCATCAAGTCTCATTTCATATGCTATGAGAACTCCATGTAATTCCTCTTTGCTGAGTTTGTCCAGATTTCAACTGTATTCTAAGACCGATACCTTTGGGTTGAATCTCCCTGGTAAGGTTCTAAGAATCTTCCGTATAATAGTATTCTCGTCAACAGGCTCTCCCAATCCTTCCAGAGTATTGGTTATTTCATCAATGTATTGGAAGTATGCAACAATGTTGCAATCTTCTATCATTCTGAGTTGCTCAAATTTTTCTCTATAGATTTGAAGCTTTACTTCTTTGACATTTCAGTCACCTGCATATATATATTCTCAAGCTTGTCACATACATTTTTGGCAGTTTTACAACCCAACACCCATGATAAGCATTCAATAAGTCCACTGGGAGCACAATATTCTTGCTTTTAATATTTACCAAATTATTCTTACCTTGTTCATTCGTAGTTGATGTAAATCCATTTTGAATATTGTCCCATACTTCGTAAGCTTGCACCAAGAGATAGACCTCCATTATTCCTTTCCAGAGTGCATAATTATTTTCATTGAATAGAGGTAAACCATTCTTGGTATGCTCCAGGACCTCCTTCCAACTATTAAACTGCTACTGAAGGAACCAAGCTCTGATACCAATTGTTGGAAATACTGAGAGGGGGGGTGAATCAGTATTCCTTTCAATTAGAGCATTATTTAATCTTCAATTATTATCAGTGTTTGTACAGTGATAGCAGCAAACAAGAGAAACACAAATGCACACAGTTTTTAAGGTGGAAACCCACTCCAGAAAAAAACCACCTAATGCTTTTCTAATAATTCTTTAATATTCAACTCCAATTGAAAATAAAGCTCCAACTTCCTAGAATCTAGAAAAGCATTCTTCTCCAGCTCTCACTGGATGGACGCTCCAACGCCCGAGATTCTTCAGTAGTCAACTGAACATATTCCCCAACACCCAATGAGCTACAACTCACCCTAGCACCACCCTACCACCCTATTAAAGAATAAAATAAGAATGGACTCCCATACCAGGGAAAATGGTCCACTTTACAATGATATAGAATGATGTAGAAGAAGAAGATATACTAAACCATAACCCCAACTTTGACACAACCACCTAATGATGATCCTATACCTCCCAACACTGCCTCTTCAACCCTTGGCAGATAGACACTAGTACAATTTTTACAATAATGTATTTACAATGACTTAGTACAAAGATACCTTTACAATGATTGTATGCAGTGCTGCCCACTCGAAGACTTCATATGATGAACTTCTTGCTGTTGTTATGCACCTTGGCTACTGCTCTTGTCATGCTACAATCTACTGCACCTTGCTTTGCTTTTCTGTCGTAGAAATTCTGGTCCCTTGCAACCCTTGACAACACATGATCTAGCTTTTTCTTTCCTTCTAGGAGCTCGATATTGAATCTGGTGTATCTCTGTTATTTCAGATCCTCAATATCTGATTTTTGGTCCTATAGTAGTCCTCTGAGTCATCTTTAAAATGCCACAGGTCTGACCCAATTTGGGTTCTTCAAGAGAGATTTATACCCAATCTCTCACAATGCCCTAATTATGGATTGTTTCAGCATAGCGCACTTGTACGGTGTGCCACGTGTCACTGTTTCTTCATTTGGCTCTGAAATTGATAGAGTGAAAACTATAGACTGTGCACTATCTGATATTTTTTACATAATTCCAATCTGATACTCAAAGAGAGAGTTATGATGATTTTACCAAGGTCACTTCTTTGAGATGAATTTCAGGAGCCTGCAAAAACCCTGAATTCCATAGATCATATCTCCAAAAATATTGCACATCTTGATCTAAAATTTTTACAGAAGCTTCCTCAGGATTTCTGCCTCACCTCATAAAAATTTCAGCTTCTGAACCTTCGTAGAAAAAAATTTAGATTGAAAATTCCACGATGACCTGTTTTAGATGGCGAAATCCCTTGCATATGGAGGAAATGAAGATCACAATTTATATAAATGCTTAAGTTGAGAGGGGCTTCAACAAGTGAATGTGGGAGAGATTTTAGGAGCTTAAAAAATATTAATTATGACTTTTCAATGAACCATGCCCCAACCCATGGGGTTTTAGCCCACTAACTGGGGGTACAAACTTCAAACATGAATATCTCTCAAACCGTCAAGAATTACATGGCGTGCCATATATCAACGGAAACATCTCGACAAGTAGAAACCATTAAAAGCATTATTAACCAAGAATATATTAATTTGGTAGGTCAATATTCCGATGCAATATTGGGTTAGCCCCTGGTGCTGCTTGGGTTGACATCAATGACAACTGTTGATCAACAGGTTAGACTTTATCGGTGAAATCCATCCACCTTCATCAGGATAGCATAAATGGATTCTCACAGCTACAAACTATTTTACTAAATGGATTGAAGTTGTACCAACCAGGAATGCTACTGATATGATAATTATCAAAAAAAAATTGGAAAACATTATGTCAAGATTTGGTTGTCCACAAAAATTAGTAACTCATAATGAAATGGACAACTGTTGATCAACAGGTTAGACTTTATCGGTGAAATCCATCCACCTTCATCAGGATAGCATAAATGGATTCTCACAGCTACAAACTATTTTACTAAATGGATTGAAGTTGTACCAACCAGGAATGCTACTGATATGATAATTATCAAAAAAAAATTGGAAAACATTATGTCAAGATTTGGTTGTCCACAAAAATTAGTAACTCATAATGAAATGGCCTTTAAGTCTGCTAAGATGTACAGCTTTTGTCAGCAATATGGAATTGTATTGACTCATTACACACCTTATTACCCTCAAGGTAATGGATTAGCTTAGTCATCTAATAAAATTTTGGCGAGGATTATTAAGAAAATGTTGCCTGGAAACAAGAGAAATTGGGACATTCAGCTGGTATATGCTCTTTGGGCAGATAGGGTAAGTGGTAAAAAATCAATTGGAATGTCTCCATTTCAGCTTGTATATGGTACTCATGATGTAATGCCTTTGCAATTATCTCTTCCTGTAATGAAGTTCCTGCAAGATGAAGTTGATGATGAAAATCCAATCTAAAGGAGAATGTTGCAGTTGATAGAGGCACACCAAATCGAGAATCACTGATGGATAAAACACAGAAGTATCAGACTAAAGTCAAATCTGTTTTTGACAGAAGAGAAAATCAGTAGTTATTTCAGGAGGATGATTTGGTGTTGCGTTGGGATGTTAGGAGATAAGACCATGGAAAGCATGGTAATTTTGACAATTTATGGTTTGGGCCATTTAGAATTGTTGAACTTTTGGAGAAAAAAAAAATGCTTTTATGCTCAAACATCTGGATGATGATTAGCTGGCTGGAGGTCGAGTTAATGGTCATTTTCTTAAGAAGTTATTTTTTCAGTAAGTCAGTTGATTCATCCTCTTGTAAATATCCTGCGTGATGTGTCAATAAGACTCCATGTCCAATGGAGTTTGTGTCTGCATATATAGTCAGTCTTGAGTCCAGTCAGTCGGTGGTTGGTCCTAGTCTTAATTTTCAAGAAGTCTTATGAGTTTCAAAAGTTTTTAAGGCACTGAGTCTACAATCCTTTAAGCCTTAGAGGGAGGACTTCATCCCCAATAGGAGCCACTATTAGCATTGCAATTTTCCCAAATATTTTCGAAGTCTGGTCATCATTCTCCAAGGAATCAGTCTACCTTTTCAGTTTGATTATAAGATGAAAGTGTCGTTGTCAAAGAGTAGTGGTGAGAAATTTCATTTCTACCTTCATTCATTTCATTCTCCCTCTTTCACCTTTCATTTTCCCAAAAAAACAAAAGTCCAACCTCTCATTTCCCTTTTCAAAACCCCTTTTTAACTCATAAAATCAATTTTTTATAGTTAAAAAGCAGCTCCGCAAACCCATTAAAAACCATATCATATTTCCTTTTTAACTTACCATATATTTCTTTTATTGCATCTTTTATCGGTACCACAAAAAAACATCAGTTATATCATATATCATATGGTATAACTTACCGCACTTAATAAACATTGTGGACCCCTTACCTTTCATCGCAATCGGCTCTTCGCATTTTTAACTCCCATTCATGTTACAATTTTCGTCTCCTGCAAAACCCCCTAAATGTGATTTGTGATATGGTCTGGGACCCATATTTTCCTTTGATATGCCTCGAATACGTTATAAAGCCTCTTTATGCTTCGGACATCTTTTTATCATATTACCACAACTTAAAGAAATATTCACTTTCCGCTTTTTAAAATTCATTTAAAGGACCCCACCTACCTTTTCATATCACATTTCCACAAAGTTAATTTACAGCATTCACTTCCGCTTCCTTAAAACTTCTGATTTGCGATTTGCGGGCGACTGTTTGTCATGTCACTTCACCCTTCGCTCTTAGCGCACATCATACTTCGCCAGTTTTAACATTTAACTCTTGTGTTTCATAATAAAACTTTAGATGTGCGATCTGTGGGCGATCCCACTATTTTTTATGCCACTTCACCTCTGTCTCATCGCACATCGCACTTCTCCAGTTCCAACACTTAACTCCTGTATTTCATAGTAAAACTTCCGATGCGCAATCTGCAATCGGCCCCACTTCCTTGCCACGTTATCACCCAATCGCAAATCACATTTTCTCCCATTTGTGTCTTAAGTTTAAACACTCTGACCCTGATTTGCAATTGCTATGTATCTCTAAAAGGTTTTCTCTTCCCGCTTATCGTTCATTTTGCTCCACGTCTCCCATATCAATTAAACCTTTTTCAAAGGTTTTCTTTGTAATATCTCATAAAATGAACCTTCGCCATTCTATCCAAAAAGTTTCGGGTTTTCCGCCATTACAAAGGGTTTTCCACCAAAGAAGGAAAGGAACAGTGGAACATAGGCAAAGTTTCTCAGAAACAATTTTCTACCACTACTCTCAGCATTGACACGTTTCTACAAGGCACCAGGAAACATTCAAGGAACAACCACACACCATTTTCACTGTTGTTTACACTTTTTGTGGAGTTGGTTGCATCAGAACAGAAGAGAAGTCTTCCCTTAGACTACCACATCATACAAACCACTTAGAATTGTTAGAGTTGATGTTGTTTATTTTCATCATTTCATGGAACTTTGTATTAAAGTTTTAGGATAAGCCTCATCTCTTGCACGAGATCGTAATAACTTTTGGGAACAGGTTTACTCCTTTTGTGGAGATGATAGTTTATTATTTTTGTATATATGTGATAAAATACTATGTAAAAGGGGTTGGTTGGTGATTTTAGAATCTTGGCTCTTATGATCAATACTCTTTTCAGTGAATAAAATTGAAGAAACTTCTGAGGACTTATTATCAATATGGTGTCTGTATTGTTAATCTTCTCTTGTGTTTCCATGTCTTATTATCTTCAATGGCAGCTTGTAATCCCTCATATTGTTATGTGTTTTTATCAGTCTCTCGACATGTTCATGTGTTTTTTCAACTTTCATTAGTCTCACACAGTGAGCTTTCTTGATGAAATATACATGATGACAGTGTAAAGAGCATCACTTATAACAATTATCTTCCATGATATTTCAGTGATAATATTGTAAGTCTAGAAATAACTTTCTCTTGTTGAAATATTGACAAATTGCTACTTGTGTTATTTTCTACCAAAATCAGTGGATTTCTGCCTTGCAGACCCACTGTTTCTTCTTCCATTTCACATTCTCTTCCCCTCATAGGCTTCAAACTCACTCTTTTTCTACCACGTCACACCCAATACCCTCATTAGTAGAACAGTGGATTTTACTACAATATCTTTTCAGTGAATGGGGGTTTAAACCACCTACCAATCTCATAAACCAAATCATTGAATTGCCTTAGATTTTAGGATGTGACTGGTCAGGCACTTGAAGGAGTCCAAGTGTTGATTCCAGCACCAAAATATTTTGGGGCATCTCCTGTGAGATGAAGGTCTTCAAACGAAGTATTCTCCCGAGTCTCTTGTTTTGAATTATTGATAATCAATTCTTGATGGTGAACAAGAATTGGTGACTTGAAGAAGACTACAAATTCGTTCACCTGGCGACTCCACAAAGAGGAAGAGGAGTTTCAAGACCTCCTTCTACAAGAAGGAATCAGATATCTCCTACTTTAACTCCAGTTCCTGACCCAGAGAAGATCATTAAAGATAAAAAAGGAAAACAGAGATCAGTTGAGGCCACATCTCAGACACTGAATAAGGTACACAAAAATTACGTTCCAAAGAAAAAGGTACCTTGATCTACTTTAGAATCAAAAGAATTTTTAGTTTCAAAAGATTCTGCTGAAAAACCTCAAGTTGAAACTACTTCCCTAGAAAATAAAGTATATGTTGTTAGCCTAGGCTCAGCTGAAAGTTTTTCTCACTCATCACCTAGTAAATCTGAGATAAGTATTGCTCCAATCAAAGAGGAAAAAAATGAGTTTTTAATTGTTGATAGGAAATCAAAAGAGTTTGTGCTGACTGAAGGGGAATTAGAACAAGTATTGGCTATTGCACCTTTTCTTGATAGGGATGTTTTGACTGAAGAAGCTTTTAAGACTATTTAAAATTTCCTTCAAACTGATCCTGAATACCAGTCCCTTATCACCCCTCAGCAAGAGTATTTTCCTTTTTCTCCAAATCCAATTGTTGGGTCATATTCTTCTCGTCAACTAGAAGAGAGTGTTCCCAAAGACCTTACTTTCAACTTATTTGATTTCCTTGCTCAGCAAAATAAAGCTGCATTAACTCCATCCCCTCAAGGGACAAATTTTGAATCTGATTCTTCCATGGAAGGAGAAGTCAAGACATACTATGTTCATATTTTTGAAAATCCACTCTTTTCAGTTCCAAAGCCTAAAGAATTAGCTCAAAATTTCCAATTTTTTGTTGTCCTAAATCAGAATCAGAATTCACCAATTGTAATTCCTATTTCCCAAACAACTACATCAACTGGTCATACATCAATTGTACATCAACAAAATATGGCTCAGCCTACCCTTACAAAGATGCAGCAGATAGTGGCTGCAAGATATGCACAACTTGTTCTCCCTCAACCCTTGCATCCACTTCCTCGAGGAGATTACTTGAAATATCTTCCAAAATACACAAGGAGGGAGAAGGAGTTTATGTTGAGGAACATTTAGTGGTTTTCTATTGTTATGCCGACAATCACAATATTGAACATGAAGATGTATAAACAAGACTCTTTCTTCAGAGCTTGGATGGTGAAGCTCGTAAATGGTTTAGAAGTCTGCCTCCAAACTCAATAACATGAATTGATGAATTGGAGGAGATATTTGTGAAGCAATGGGGTGATAGGAAAGACTATGTCTACTACCTTACAGAATTTGGAACTCTGAAGAAGAAGGCAGTTCCCACCTTTCACATGGACGGGTACATTCTCAAGTGGAAAAATTCCATAATTAGGAAGACCAAGAGAGGATTTGGAGTCCTTCCTAAGAGAGGGATGGATATTGCCTGAGGGAATCTCACCTTCTTCTTCATCTAGGTTGAGCACTTTGAAACTATTTTTATTAGCCTTTATTATAACATGATTGTTGGTACCCTCTGCTAGACTTAATTTCACTTGGGTTGGAGAGGTTGGGCCCTTTCCTTTATTCCTTGATGGATCGTTATACCATGTCTGGTTGTTAATTTGTTTGGATGGTCCTCTTCACCTTTTGGTATATTTCCATTATTCCCATTCTTCCACCTAATTATGTTGTTCCTTGATATTCATTTTGTAGATTCTTATAGAGTGTTTGTACTCATGATAGACCTTGCAATTAAAAAAACTCGGTCATAATCCACCTCTTGGATATGGGACTAATTATCCAAGTTGAGATTCACTACGGTTGGAATCCCTTTGTCTAAATATAATTCCACTTATATCATGGCACAAGAAAACAAACCCCCTTAATGGCTTAGCACAATCAATATAATTATCCAGGGAATTTCCAATACTTCTAAAAGTGGCATCATTCCAACAATACAGAGGAAGGAAAGGGAGCTTAACCCAGACTAGGACTACTGAAGGAACATCACATTCCGAGTTAAAATCAAGGACGTCGATCTAAATAAAGACCCTAGGCACCCATGAAATAAGGGTCACAACTGAAGATCAAGTCCCAATCTTCCTTATTCTCGAAGAAGAAGGTATAAAACTTCTCCTACAGAAAGAAGAGGAAACTTGACCCTTTATCAGTGCTTGCCAAGTTTTATTTATCGACTACTTCAAGGAGCACGGGCAAGGGAATATCCCCATGAATTAGCCCACTAAATCTCACCCCGCAAGTTGAAAATCCCTTGTTTTTTATTGAGAAACATTGATATCTACCTTCAAAATATCCTCAAGTTTTTTGAAAAAGCACAAGGGCTTCATCTTTTGGAATTTTGGCTCATTAGATATCAAAGCATTGAAGCTAGTTATATCAGGTGCTGACGGAGGAGGCAGGGAAGTAGGGCCAACCGAGCTAATAACCATTGAGCTGCAAGAGACTCGGTGAGCACTACAAAAACCATCGTAGTGTTGCCCTTGCAAAAACCCTTGCAACGTACTAAAAAGAAAAATTATCATAAAATAAACTTAATATTAAAAAAACATAATTAGACATTCACAAGCCACATCATTTATCAAGTACCTTCTATTCTCATTCCAATGTTATATGCTTCTCATTTTATTATTTTATTATTCCATGGTTCTCATTATGTTTCCATGGTTCTATTATTTTCGTTCTATTTTTATGTGGTTCCAATTCTATTTTATTGTTCTATTATTCTCATTTTGTCATTTTATGACTCTTGTTTTATGGTTTTATTACTCTCACTAAAACTTATGGTTCTCATTTTACAATTATTGTCTATTTTTCTACAATCTTGAAACTACTCTCTATTATTGAGACTAATTATATTATCTATTGTACTCTATTCTCTAGTGTTCTAATTGTTATATATTGTTTATTAAAACTAATTATGTTATTTTTATGCTAATAGGCGTTATATTATGAGGTTCCTTCTCGTGACACTGTTGAGATTCATTGTCCTCAACAGTTGTCCAGAAAATCTCAACAGTGTCACCTGTCACATTTCTCACCTCACTTGGCGTTAAACTCTCTCAGCCCCAAATTATCACCTCATGCTGCATTAAACTCACAGAGGGTGTTAAACTCTCTCAGCTCCAAATTCTCACCTCACTCTACATTAAACTCTAACCTTTCCCACATGAACATGCAAAATAGAGCTTGTTTAACGAGAGATCTTGTTGGTGGTATCATTAATCGTGATACCTGCATTCTCATTCTCATGATTCAATGATAATCCTTTCACACTGCTGGAAAATTCGACCATTTCCCTAGCTTGAATCTCATTCAATCGCATAAAGAAACTGTGAAAAAAAACAAAAAAAAAACAAAAAAAAAACTTCCATGTAAATGTTCTTGGAAGAAGCATTGAAAGAGCCTTCCATATCTAGATCCTAATAGCAAAAGCTCATAATCAATTTAACTCAGAAAATCCACCATTGAATCCAAAACTTTTTTTCACATAGTTTTAGCATATCGATACAACAATTTAGACCACAAGATTCCATTCATTTTTCATAAATTAAATTTATTGCGCTCCTGTAGAATGAGAGTATTTTACTACTTTAGAACTTACTAAAAAACCAAAACATTCAACCCAAAAACTGCAACTCACCTAACCTATCTAATGATGAGTTGCACAAAACACCATAAAATGCACACTTTAGAAATTTTACGTTACCCAGAAATTCAACATTCAACCAAAAAACTGCAACTCATCTAACCTATCCAACGATGAGTTGCACAAAAAACCACAAGATGCACACTTTCAGAACTTTTATGTTACCCAGAAATTCACTTACAACTACAGAATAATAACATTAACCTATGCCCACACCAGAACCGCGAATTTTGGGAAGATAGTTTGGGTCTCTCAGCTTGTCCTTTGTTTTTTCATCAAGACAACGAGACTTCAAATTGTTGTTCTTGTACTTCGCTTCAGCCTGTCAAAATGCAGAGTCTCCAGTTGCTATGGCATCGAATTTCACCATCACTACCTCTGTTCACATCAAGCGGGGCCTAAATATTAGGAATCAAGCTTTCAACCCTTAATATACGCAGCCACATCTGATACACTTACGCCCTTGTGCCCCTTCCTGAAGCACCCATTTATATCCTTCTGTGTAAAACGTAGGTCTTTTGGATTTACCAAACTAGAACTTTCATGAGAACTCGAAATTCCTTGGGAATTTTCGTGAGAAGTAGAATTTCCCATTGATATACGAACACCACTACAACTTGAATCAACCACCGAGTCACAAACCTATATCCATGAAACTTTCAAACAATTCTCACTAAGTCCAAATGCTAAATCCATAAACACAGTGAAGAGATCCAGACTTCATGACTTTCCAAAGAGATGAAATTATTGGAATATATAATTATAAAGCATTTGAGACACGACGTATGTAAGGTATGAGGCATGAAATTTCAACCACATGGTCATACATGCACAGCTTGGGTGATTCGTGACACCAATTTATGCACGCCATCTAGCCTTCACTTTCGAATTTCTTTGTCTCCCACAGCTGTATGCGCTAAAAGTTAGAACACATCCTCTCCCAAAAATTACTTTGTATATATCATAAATTTATATTTACCAGAAAAATTATTCATGCGTCTACGTTGACTCAAAACATTAAGAATGCAAACCTACTTCTTATGTGGGTTTTCGCTCCCTTTAATTTAAAATTTGCTAATATCAATTTAAATATTGGTGGAAAGAATTGAGCCACATGAACAAAATGTAACCCATGTTATACTTTGTTATACTTTTGTTTATATTTTTTTATACTTTTCTTTAGAGAGCGCCCTCATATCCCCTGATATTACTATCTATGTATAACTGGCCTAGTTGCCTCTCAATCCATATATTGTACCTTCCCAATGTTCTGTTTCAAAACTGTGCAGCATAAACGCTGCTTCATAAATACAATATCATGCCTTTAGACAGTAGCTTCAGTCCTTGGTTCCACTGAGTATGTCACAGAGATGTATGGTTACCACAATCAGCCCCAAGTGTTATATTTTCCAAAGGAATGTTGCTAGTATATTTAAACAAACTTTACCACAGGTACCGAGTATCTTCTTGTCCATTCTCCGATAACACGAATATCCGCATAACCCCAGACTCGTTATGGAATTTGAATTTAGTTCTGGAATATACTGCGTCCATTCACGAATGGCACATCGACCCATGGCTTTTGACTTCTAATCAGGCGATTTGTGATTGTGTGTTCAAGTCCCACCAGCTTCTGCTGCACCATCGCAATTTCTCCATCGCACTTTCTCATATCATAATGTTGTCACCGCTTGCGATCTTGTGACTTACGATTTTGCAATTTGTGGGTTCAGGTCCCACCGGGCGTGCCATGTCATCTATTGCCACATCATCTGCACCATGTCATCTCTCGCATTTCGCTATTGCATTTTCCCATAACACATGCTCATATCACAACTTTGTTACTGATTTGCGATTTTTTGATTCTGAAATTTGCGATTATGCAATTATGTGATTTTTCTATTCTGTGACTCTGTTATTTGCAATTTTGCGATTTTGCAATTTCACAATTTTCTTTCCTGCAACGATTTGCAATTTTCCGATTCTGCGATTTTACGCTTTTCTTTCCTGTAGCAATTTGTGATTTGCAATTTTCTCACAATTATGCACAAAGTGAAGGGGAATTCATCATCTATTCACTAAAAATATTCCACTATTCCCATGTGACCACTAACGTTGCTCCAAAGCCAATGATAATGTTGATGTTGCTCCTTTTCCATAAATGATAATGTTGATGTTGCTCATTTGCTTCTTTACTGATCCTAATATGCTCCTTTTCCATCAATGACAATATTTCCAACAGTCTCCCCCTTTGGCATTAATGGCAACACATCCTCCCCCTTTCATTCTGAGAAATTTATTCCTTCCTCCGATTACATTACTTCCCCTATTGACATCAATGGCAAGGGGTTACATATTTTTCAGTGTAGTTTCCATCATTTCATTACTACTCTCTGAGTTTTGTATAAACATTGTTCATTATGTCCTTCTGTTGTTGAATGAATGCCACTGCATATGCCTTGTTGGGGCTGCTCTATAATGATTTCTGCTCCATATGGTATATAACTATTGTGGGGAGAACACTTTGGAAATCATTGAAATTTCATGTATATACACAACAAAATGATACCATCCAAAATAAAATTCCTTGCACTTGCATAATGCTGAAGATGGTAATAAAGACGCTCCATAAACAAAAATATACAAGAATATATATAAACAAACATGCATAATCAAAATAATATAAGAATAATGAAGATTCTCCATGTGATATATAAACTCTGCTCCAAATATACTTCAAACTCTGTTAACATTGCAAGAGCGCATAAGAAAGGACTAGATCATGTGCAAACTACGAGCAAGAATATCCATGATTTTGATCTTCAATCTGATGATGCCAATATGTCTTTTGCAATAGTAGACCTTTACTGCCCTTAATGCTGATGTGAACAATAATTCTTGAAAATCCTTACAACCTATTGTAATATTAGACAATATTTCAATCTACGAGGCCCAACGACTTTAATATTGAACAGTGACATATTCATGACAAACCCTTAATGCTAGATACATTCAATGCATTGTATTGTACAATCTCACTACTGCAAGAAGATCAAGTGATGAAACCTTCACTCCTTATGCTTACTGTTGTAAGTTAGAATGTTGAAATTTCCAATCTAAGAGAGAGATTCGAAGCTCTAATTACAACCAAGAAAATTCAATGTTGGTAACTATGCTGAAGAGTAGGTGTGTCACTATAGATTATACTGTGATAACATTACAGAATCAAGGATATCTTTGCATAGAACTTGGTTCATAGGTCATTTGTTCATAATTTCATTACAAAAACTTCTAAAATTCAACCACCATGTCATCTATTTCCACGTCATTTGTGCCACATCATCTATCGTTGTGTCATCTATCATCACGTCATCTCTCGCATTTCGCTATCGCAATTTCCCATAGCACATGCTCATATCGCAACTTCATTACCAATTTGCAATTTTGTGATTATGTAATTTGTGATTCTGCAATTCTGTGATTTTGTGATTTTGTGATTCTGTGATTCCGTGATTTATAATTTTGCGATTTTGCGATTATGTGATTTTGCGATTTTACAATTTTATTTCCTGCAGCGACTTGCGATTTATGATTTTCTCACAAGTCTGCACAAAGTGAAGGGGAATTCATCATCTATTCACTCGAAATCTTCCACTACTCCCATGCGACCACTAACGTTGCTCCAAAGCCAATGATAATGTTGATGTTGCTCCTTTGCTTCTTTGTTGATCCTAATTTGCTCCTTTGCCATCAATGACAATATTTCCAACATTAGCCTCTAGGATATGATAAGCTCGTAACCGATAGGCACATTTATAAGGGAAATTTGTTGGAGGGTGACTCACTAGGGACAAAATTGGGCCACGTGAACAAAATGTAACCCATGTAAATCGTTAAAAAATATTTAATTAATTTTTTGTCAATGTGTTGAAAGGAAATAATTTTTTTTTTGGGTTAAATTTACATTTAAGTATTCATCCGATAGAAATTTGACTTAAAATCATTAAAATACTCAGCAGAGGGAGTTGGTAGTAGCATTCATCGTGTAGAAATTTGACTTAAAAGCATCAAAATACTCAGCGCAGGGGATTTGGTAGTAAGTTTAAGTCTTTCAGACATATACATAGCTTATAAGATTGACACATCATCATGTACCTAAATACTATTGGAACTATTGACTTTTAATAAGTGGCTTCTCATTATCCCATTTCATGGTCCTTGTTCAACGATCCTTGCCCATCAAAATAATATTTTTAATTTTCTTCAAATTTTTGTGCAGATGATTTGGGTAGGAATTTTAAATCAAATTTTATCCTATTATGAATTATGTCAAAATTAATTTTATAAATTAAAACAATTAAAAACATGAAATTAGGATCTTATCATTAAAATTGTGATAATGGAATAAGATATTTTATTTCTCTAATAAGAGCTCCGACTCTCAAACCCTCATTATTAATTTAAATTTAAATTTAAAAACTAACAACCACACAAATCACTCATATTTTATCCAATTATTATTATGCTCATATCAGTTTCAAATTATTATTTTTTTTCACGAGGGGAAAGCTCACGGGAAACCCGGGCGTACTTCCCCAGAATTTCTGGATGGTACGCGCGGTAAACCGTTCGGCGGACTTTCGGCGCTTGACCCCAAAGGACTCAAGGATCGAACCTGTTACCTCCCTCAACGGAGAGGCCCACGTATTGGCTCACTACCACTTGAGCTAACCCTTGGGGCTCAGTTTCAAATTATTATTATGGTTTAACTTTTTTTTAAATACATTTTAATTTTATTATTATTTTTATGTCTACTTCTTCTTCTTTTTCTTTTTTTCTTTTTTTTTCAATTAAAAAACATGTAAACTACAAAAATATCATAATTAAACTACTCCTTAATATTATTTAATTAATATTTTGTTAATAAATTTAACTTTTTTCAAATTTAATTAATTTGAATCCCTATTACTACACATCACTACACATGAGCTTAAGTCAAAAGTTGTGATGTGTTATGAGATTTTATTTGTGTCATGCAAAGAATAGTAATTAAGTGTTGATACCATTAATGTTGGATAAATATTCATTGCAGTTTTATTGTTAGTTTAAATATTTTAAATAGAGATACTAACTTTTTTATTTAAATTTAATAAATATTATTGTTTATGCTATTTTAAATTGAAATTATATCATATTTTGAAATATCTAACTTCTTAAGTGAATATTTATTTCATCATCCACAAATAAAAAATTTATGAGCGAAGGGTTTATTGGATGTTTCTAAATATAACACAATCTCAACTGAAAATACCATAAACAACACTACAACCAACTATAAAAAAGTTTACAATCACACATAATGTTTTCAAGAACTCCCGCAGAAGGGTTTAACTATATCAACAAGTTTCATAACAAGCTAGGACAAACGCCCCATATCTATTTATGAGAAGGAGCGAATGCAATGGATTTAATATTCTATTCCAGTTGTCAAATCCTTGTATTTCTTTCCTTGAAATTGGATTTAACTAGATATAAGGTCAATTAAGTACTATAACTAGATTTAAGACCAATTTAGGACCATTTTTAACTCGATTGTAATATGAAACATCAAGACTCTCGAGTAAACATCGAGATTGTCAACTAACAAAATCAACATTTGACTCTGGTTGGATCTGGTGTTGCTCCATCACACTGCATGGATGAAAAATCAAGCTTCATTTTGAGGGATTTAATCAACTATTGAATTTGGTGTTGCTCCATGAGAGTGCATGGATGAACAACCAAGTTAAATTCGAGGGATTTAGGATTCTGCATCTTCACAATGGCCATGGTTGTTGCATATGCAACAATTTAAGAGTTGCAAATACATTGGGAGGTTATGAATACAATGGTGATGATGAATATTACTTCCAAAGAATTGGGTATCGATATTTTGATCCATGGCTATTTCAATGCTGAAGTGACAACAATTCCATTGATTAATCATGTCTGTCACATCAAGACAATCCAAAAAATTCTTTGCTACCACTTTAGATTACATATTTCTGTTCAATTTTGTTTGAGAACTAAAGTAGAAGGTCGAATGTTTTTGCAACTATGTCTTTTTATTTTTTAAACAAACATTACCTTCATCAAGACATTTTGTAACCTCTAGGATGTTGTTCGAAGAAGATGATAGAATATCACAATGATGTCTTCTTGAAGATTGCTTCTAGTCTATTTATGAGTTTGGTGATTAAAAATTGATATATTGACCCACTTGAAAATCTCTACTTTACCAATACTTTAGCCTCTTGATTCCTCATGCCTTCCAAGTCCACATCCTTCCTTCTTACAGTGTTGCTTTTGCGTAGCTTTACATTTATCTACATTTCTATCGACATGTCTTTGCACCCTTTTGGTGCAAATGCTAGCTATTAATGGTATACAAATTAAATTTTGTAGACACACAGAGTGTGTATGCATAAAAAAAAAAGTGCATGACGAAGCTAAAAATAAACAAAATGTTACATAAAGGTTCAATTAAGGACTAAGAACCCCAAAGCATAAGGCAAGAAACAACAAAAAAACCTAATAAAATTAAGACTAACAATTTGTGTTGGTGTTTCCTTTTTGTTTTTCCTATTTTGGACCTTTTGCAAGCTAACAATATTTGGTTCAACAAGAACCAAAGCCAAATCATGTCTCGCTTGTGGGAATTCTTTGTCAGAATCCGAGCACTCTGAGACATGAGCTCTTTTGTGCCCCCAATGCCATCTGATGTCAAAGAGTCCTCGTGATCCTTTCTTTCTATTGAATGGTGATTTTTCTTGATTGAACCATTGACTCCTCATTTGATTTGACTCCCTATTGGCCCATATCACTTATTTATTATTTTCTATGGTTTATTTTCCTTATTTTCTTCTTCTTCATCCTCAAAAAAATAATGCTCTGTGAACTAGAAGCCTTTTAGTCTATTTGATTGTCTCTTTTTTTTATTAGGATTATTCTTTATCTATGGACATGAATTTTGTACGTGTCTAATTTTGAAGCATACATGACATTAGAATGCCGTGTTCTCATAATCTGGAACTTATGACCAGTAGAATTTATTGTGTTTCAAATTTATACGATCTTGAAGCCCTTTGCTTAGATCAATCTCCACACATATTTTGACAAATGTGAAGAGACCATTTTCTGTTATTTCCAGATCTTTTTTTTTTTTTTCCTAATGAGTTTCCTATATCTTCAAGGAATTTATGATGCTAGAATGGGAGGGCGAGATTTGGAAGTCTCACCCAAATAAGCATGGAAGAAACCACTATACATGCTTGAAAGAAACCACCATAGTGTTGGCATCAAACTCAAAGAACCATGGATGGATGAATAATCCAACTTTGCCCCATAACCAAGGCCCTTCATTTAGAACATAATCTAGATCCTTATGTGTTTCAAATTGGAGTATGAAAAATCCCTTGAGCAAAGGTATATGTCACAATTCATAGTCCATAAGGAGAAAATCCACCGAAATAAAGCTTCATATTTAGGCCAAAATCCAATATGCATATAACTACTTTAGATTGAAGTATAGAGAAAAGGGAAGACACCTCAGGGAGATTTACTTCCATAG
The DNA here is from genome assembly GCA_034641835.2 of Pinus albicaulis. Lineage (NCBI taxonomy): Eukaryota > Viridiplantae > Streptophyta > Pinopsida > Pinales > Pinaceae > Pinus > Pinus albicaulis. The sequence goes on from CM076575.1 coordinate 1,248,054,777, forward strand.
TCAGAGCTTTCTCCATTTGTTCTACAATATAAGGTCGTGGAATATATTGATTCTGATTTGTCAAGGTTGTGGTCCACCTTTGTACTACTTCTTTAAAAGATACAAAAGGTCCATTTGTAGCTTTGTTTCCATTGGTGCCCCCACGCAACCTTGTGTTAAATATGATATTTGTTTCTTTAAGCTTAAGAGGGTCTTGTAGAAACTTCCCTTCAAATTGTAAGATTTGAAAACACGTATACATGCCCCATTTTCCATGGATAAGTTGTTTTGGAGAAATGATAGTCAATGTTTCTCTTACCCAAAATATCAAGGCCTTCTCCTCGGTACTTTTGATAATTAAAAAAAATTGAAAAGAGAAACTCAAATTATTCTTTGTATTTGGGAGTGGAATATCAATCCACAACTTAGAGCGAGAAACCCTTTATGAGAGGCTACTAAGGGGGGGACAAGTGTTGGAGTCACCCCCATCTTTGTTGTGATTAAGAACAAGCAAAACAACGAGAAAAAGGTAAAGGGGGCAGTGGCTGGAATAAGACCCACTAATAAAGTCCTCCATTCGTTTAGACACAATCACCACACCCTGTTATTGAAAAACAAGGAGATATATAGTGCAAGAAAAAGAAAAGGAACTGATATTGGCAAAGTAAGACAATACCAACAAATAATCTATCCATAAGCACCCTCAGAGGACAATCATAACAAAACAGTGACGCCAATGTGTGAAGTATCGCCTGAATCCAACATAATTTGACACTTTAAACTAGATGTTGCACATAAGATAGCCTTGTATCCTTTCTCCAAGCTTCGATGCAAGCACTTTGGGTGTAACAGGTTTGTGAACCTTAGTGATAACATGGATATATACAAAATATTGTGAAACACTAGCCTCCATTGTGCTCATCTTATGACAAAAAGGTCTTGTTACAGAGCACATTCAACAATTCCAAAAGCTGAGTACAAACTAATTCTATTATTCGTTATTGTCTATCGAAAATAATTTTATTAATTCTTTTTTAAATTAATTCTATTTTTTATCATTGAAACTAATTTTATGGTTTATCGTTCTTGATCTGTAAAATGCAGCGGATATCCCACTGGATAGTTCAACACAATAGATCTGATAAAACTATATTTAAAAACTTGAAATCTACACTATTAGTGTTTTATTTCAATTTAGATTTCTATATATGTAGATTATTGTTAATTGTGTATTCATGCAAATGAAAAGTATGCAAAACATAGATAAAAATTAAATAAAAACTCACAAACCATGATTTGGCACAAGATATAACCTGGTAAACCCTTTCGGGAGAAAATCCAGCTGCAAGGTGAGGTCGCTTTGTTCTCTTTCTTTGAATAGAAAAATGGTTGCAAGTACAAAGAAGTATGGTTTGTGGCTTGTGGGATACTACAATGCACAAATCCTCTCTCTGTGTTATATATCCTATCCTTATTGGTCATTTTTTCTCATCTATGGAAGAAATGCACTCGAAAAGAATGGAACCCCTTTTCCTCCTAGTGGCATGATTATAACACAACCTGATAACCTACTAATGGTTAGGTTTGTCCCCCTCAACTATTAACCAGAATTAAAATATGGACTCTTTTATAGTCTTCTTCTTCATGCTAATGTGGCTAGCCCATTTTCCATGAATAATGGGGTTTGACGTGGCATCCTCTCGAATCATGGTGGTGAAAATAGGAAGGTTAACTCATGAGTAACAAAACTTTTGCATACAGACTTCGATTGAGGCGACTATTGCGTCGTTGGAAAGGTATTTATGTGTATAATATGAAAAAGTGGCGTCGTGCAACAATGACAAAGTTTTACCCCCAAGAAACGTCATTTGATGCCTCAAAAGGTTTTAAACCCCAATTTGGAAAATTAGTTTACACCAGCAAAAATGGTCCTATGAGTTTATTCCTTCACTTTTTCCACTCTAAAAACATCAATATGGATGAAAAAAAAATTATAATAATCCAATCTGAATATCATCTCCCCATTTTGGGAGGCATTTGGTCCCCAAAATATTCTACCGAATGAGGTGATGACACTTTTCCACCACCTTCTCGAGGCATACCAATTAGATTTGTTGGGAAGCTGTCATTTCAACCCAACATGCCAATGATCATGTTGCCCACGTATTATAGTTCTAGAGATCTTGTATAAAACTATATCTTTTTTTAACTCTGCCTAAGCATCTGGTGCCAAATATTCTACAAAAGGTGGGACTTGTTCCTCTTCCTAATCTAAGTGGAAGGCTCGTAGAGCTTCAAATTCTCTACATTCACAATTGATTAAATGCGCATGTATGGGGCTAGACTGAGCCTATAGGTGTTATATCCAACCTTTTCTAGTATCTAAAAGGCGGCATATCACAGAGCCTTGATTTTATTACCAAATAATTATAGCCTCTCCTTGCTAGATTGTAACCATACTCTATCTCCCACCTTGAATAACTTGTTTGTTCCATGTTGAATATGCATGAACTTGTATTTTTGTTGTGGTTTCTATAGCATATCCTATGCCTATACATGAATATTCCTGATATTTTACAAAAAAATCCAACCCTCAAGGCATCCCTTGTAAGATTCTCCCTTACTCCTCTGTGCTGGCCATATGCAATCTCCAAAGGTGAAGGTGGAAAATATCCAAAATAAGTTTCAAATATGGACTAACTAGTAGAAGTGTGGACTGCTCTATTATAATAGTGTTTTATATCTACCATATTTTCATCCTAGATCGTCAGATGCTTCTAATTATAACCCTTTAAAAGTTGCACCAAACTCTTGTTGACTACTTTTGTCTGCCCATATGTATGTGGATCGAACGTTGTAGACCTCTTTAACTTTGTGTACATATTCTCCCACAATGTAGTCCAAAATGAATCGAGAAATCTTATGTCCTTGACTAAAATGATGCTCCTTGTTATCCCAAATTGAACCCATACTTCTTCAAAGAATAAGTTTGTTGCTTCTTGCCTAGTGATGGTACTTTTAAACGACATCATAACACACATCTTGTAGAACCTTTGAACTACCATGAAAAAGTTGGCATGTCACTTCATGTTTGTTGGTAAACCTCCCATAAAGTCCATGTAAACGCTTTCCTAGGGATAAGTGGGTATATGTAACAGATGATATAGACCCTATTTCCTATTACTAGGCTTGTTGGTACAACAAAGCATGCATACTCTTATAAAACGAGCTACTTGTTCTTGCATCTTGGGCCAATACACATAATTCTACAAGTTGGGCAGCGTCTTCCCTATACCAAAATGCCCTGCAACCTTGGAGGTGTGATCCTCTCTGATTAGTTGTAATCACCTTTAAGAAGACATAACTTATCTAGCATGTAGAGTAACCCATCCTGGAGATGGTAGCAACAATGTTGTCACCAACATGCACATTACTCTGGTTTTGCAATTGTTGAAACAACTCCTCGAAGTCCCCATCCTCCAAATATGCCTCTTTATATGCATCATGGTCGAATGAATCGGTGTGAAATATAGTTCCCAAATTTGTGATCTTTGATGTGGGCGGCCTTTAAAGCATGCCAACCAATTTTTTTGTGTTGCACTTATTGTATTTTATCGCTAAATGAAATTGTTGTAGAAACCCCATCCCCTTGTAATGCTTGGTCAGTTGTAGCTTACTTTGGGCTTGAATGTACTATAGTGGCTAGTGATATGTGTGGATTATTGTCTCCTTTCCCATAACATAATGCTTCTACTTCTTCACAACTTGCACCAAGGCATAGAGCTCCTTGTCATAGGTAGGAAAATTAAGGACTACCCCATGAAATACTTCATAATTTTATCATACAAGCCTTCCTCCCTGCATCAAGACCACTCCCATAGCATGCCCACTTGCATCTATCTCCATTTCGAATGGTTGTTGAAAGTTTGGTAATGCCATAACTAGTGCTTGAGTGGTCTTTTTATTTAACTCCTTAAATACCCTCTACTGACCCTTTCCCCACTGCAAACTCTTGCCACTTGCTGTTATGGTGTGGAGTGGTGTTTCTGCCATTGAAAATGAGGCTATGAATTTCCTCTGTGCTACCCCAAGGAAACTCCTAACTTCAAAAACATTAGTAGGCATTGACCATTTCATGATGGCTTCCCTCTTAGTAGAATATATCTTTAACTCTCCTCCACCTATCACATACCCTAGATACATCAAAAATTGTTGTGCAAACTCACACTTCTTGAGATTTGTTGGCAGTTGGCACTTTTTTAACATCTTCAACACCTATGTAAAATGTGATTTGTGCTCCTCTGAGGTAGCATTGTATACTAATATATCATCCAATTAGACAATAACAAATGAATCAATAAAAGGGCGTAATATATCACTCTTTAATCTCATAAATGTAGTTAGTGCATTGTATAGGCCAAATGGCATGACTAACAATTCATACAAACATTGCCTGGTTTTGAAGTCAGTTTTCCAGGTATCTTCTTCTCTAACTCAAACATGGTGATATCCAAACTTTAATTCAATATTGGTGAAATATTTTGATTTTTGTAATTGATCCAACAAATCATCTATCCTGGGTAGGGGTAACATGTTCTTGAGCATGATTTTATTCAACACCCTATAATCAACACACATCCACCAAGTCTCATCCTTTTTAGGAACAATGATGATGTGTGAATTGCATGGCGATGTATTCGATTAAATAACACCCTATTCCAATAATTGTTGCAATTTCTCCTTCACCTCACTTGCTTCTATAATAGAATGTTTATACATCGTAATGTTTGGAAATGGGGAGTCCGACAATATTTGGATCTTGTGCTCTAATTCCCTCTTGTGTAGTAACCCTTTAGGCTCCCACAACACATCCCTATATGCATGTATCAACTCCTCCAATTGCTATTTTTGTTTCTCATTACACCCCTCTAGGGATGCCTTACCTCTTACAGACTCTTCCACGAATTAATTTTCTCTTAAATATAGTAAACATACTTCTTGTTGGAACTAATCAATTTTTTGCTTGGTGTGCACTTACCAGCGGAAATTTTGACTTGCCTTTATGCGCATAGATGGTGAATGATTTTCCATCCTTCACGAGTTGGTACTAGTTAGCTCTCCACATGAATATTGCATCTCACATGTACATGTAGGGACTTCTAAACATGACTCTGCATACTTCAAGGAGAACAACATCCAACTTTACTTCATCAATAAAATCATCACTGATGGAAAATACAATTTTGCATGGTTTTCTTACATTTAAATCTGCATCCTTATTTACCCATCCTAATGGATATGGGCTTGGATGATCATGAACTTCCAATCCCAATTTGTTGACTAGCTCTGTTGCAATGAGATTCACCTACGATCTTGAGTTAAACAAAGCATCAATATTTGTCTTATTGACCTGTATCTTTATGTGGGAGAGTTTGGTCATTTATTTATCTTTGTGTTGTTGAAGGCTACTTAGATTCACCTCCTTATGCACTAAAATATAGACAATATTCTCATCCACATCCAAGTTGCTTTCAACCTAGTTTCTCAAATCGGTGGCCATGAGTTTCCTCTTCTTATTATCTTTATTTCTATTATTCAGGTTAAGTTCTTGATACAACTTCCAACACTTATCCTTTGTATGATCGTGTTATGCAACCAACTCACAAAATAGAAGAAAAGATACATCAACGACTTAAAAAATATCATCTTTGAGGGGGAAACCTACTTTAAATTACATGAATGAACAATTCTTGGATGATTAAAATGAAAAAACCTCATTTCTACGTATAGGAGTCCAATGGGTCACAATATCATCAGAGTTGACATAACAATAATAATGTAAGGGCACAACAATAACAATATTGGGCTTCTATGGGGTGTGATAATAACAATATAAGGACTACATGGGCACAAAAATAACAATACGGACCTAGACTAACAACAACAATAAGGGGTTACACTAGTATTATAGGGGCCTAACAGATCGTCAATGTTGCAGTGGTTGTTGGGATCTTTGCGCTGTTGTGTTGTGGCTACTGTATTTTTATCTTTTACCCCTTTCCACTTCTTCTTCCCCTCCTTAGAAGTATCTTGTTTCTCCTTTTGATTCAACATTGATTTCCCTTCCTTTAGGCCTATGTTCTCCAGGTATTGTGCCTGTACAATAGCCTTGTTCACTGACCCAGGCTTAAACAACATCACTTGCTTCTACAGATGGTTGTTGACCTATCGAATACTCGAGGAGTACATATGGGTTCTTTAGGGAGATACCCAACATTATGGCCATCTTTCTGAACTCTATGGTGTACCCTTGTACACTACCCTTGCTTCTACCTAAAGTAGTTCCATAAAATCCACTAGTCCTCTACATATCCGATAAGGTAAAATTGTGACTTTATGAGGGTTTTGAAGTCCTACCACTTAGTCACTTGAGGATATTCCTCCAACCTCACAGTCTTCATATGGATTTCCCACTAGCTGAGGGCATGGCCCTCTAATTTCAATCACGCAAATGAAATATTTCATTCTTCCTTAATAAGATGGACACTAAAATACACGTATAATTGCCACAACCAATGATTTAGCTTCAGAGCATCAATCTCACCTTGATATGACTTGATATATACCTTCACTTCCGTTTTGAACAAATGATGTGAATGGTTCATTACACTCAAATTGGGTTGATCTCTTTCGAGTCCTTTGTTCGGTTGGTTCTCTGTTTCTTCTTGATCTCCTAATCTCTCCTATAATATTTCCTTTGCGTTAGAACCCCCATCTTCTTCTAGTAACCAGAGCATATTAATGAGGGCTAACATGAGGAGATTCAAATTAATTCTTGTATCTACAACTTGTACTTCCAACTGTGAAAACCTATCCTCTGCAAGATCAAGAGGGTTATTCATAGATTTGTTGCCCATGATAGGGTTTTACGACTTTTGGCTTGGCCAATTTAGATCCCCTATAAATATTCACAATATACCCAAAAAATCTTGTTCTAATACCAATTTATTCGTAAACTGCCATGGATATTCCATTGGATATTTCGTCATAATAAATATCATAAAACTATAATTTGAAATTTGAAATCTATACTATTAGGGTTTTATTTCACTTTAGATTTATGGATATGTAGATTGTTATTAATTGTGTATGCATACGAATTAAAATTATGCATAAAATAAAGCATAACGAAATAAAAACTCACAAACCATGATTTGGCACAAGATAAAACCTATGAAAACCTTTCGGGAGAATACCCAGTTGGAAGGTGAGGTCTCTCTGCTTTCTTTCTATGAATAATAAATAACTACAAGTATAAAGAAGTATTATCTGTGGCCCATGGCTTACTATAGTGCACAAATCATATTTGTGTGCTCTATATCCTATCCCTATTAGCTATTTTTTCTCATTTATGGAAAAAACGCACTCGAAAAGAATGGAACCCGTTTTCCTCCTAGCGGGTTGGTTATAACACAGTCTAATAGCTTACTAGTGGTTAGGTTTGACTATCTCAACTCTGAACCAAAATTATAATATGGACTCTTCTAGAATCTTCTTCATCATAATCACGTGCCTAGCCCCCCCGTTCCATGAATAATGGGGGATGACGTGACATTCTCTCAAATTATGCTGGTGAAAACAAGGTCAACTTATGAGTGACATAAATTTTGCATACAGAATTTGATTAAGGTGATTCTCGCGATGTTGGAAAAGTATCTATGTGTAGAATACAAAAAAAATAGGTTTTGTGCTTTAAAAAAAAAAAATTGTCCACCCCCTCCCCCACCCCACGCGCAAAAAAAAAGAGTCATTTGATGCCTCAAAATGCTCCCAAAAGGTTTTAGACCCCAATTTTCCAAACTGGGTCTTAACGGTAAAAATGGTCCCATGAGCTGATTCCTCCACTTTTTCCACTCTGAAAGCACCGATATGGATGACAAACAATATAATGATCCAATTCGGATCAGTTCTTTATCACAACTAAATGTTTCAGTATATTTTGTATCTATAAAACATATTATATTGTTTATTGTTTCATTTTTTTCTCTGTTGTCCATTAAAACTAATTTTATTGTCTATTATTCCGTCCTATTCCTTTTTTATTTCTTGTTCTCTAATGTTGTAGTTCTAATATTTATTATTTTTCAAAGATTTAATTATATTATATTGGGTTTATCATTTATTATTCTCTATTTTCATTAAAACTAATATTGTTAAAAATATTTATATTACTATTAGTTTTTGTCAAAATTAAATGTTTCAACATATCCCATTAAAAAACAAAAAAAAACAAAAACAAAAAAACAAAAACTTTATTAAGAATATTTCACATGTAAAAACTAAGAAAAATAAAACTATATAATATAATTAATGAATAAACATATTAATTAAATGTATTAATATGTTGTGAATATAAAGTTAAATGTATAACATTTTCATATATATATTTTTAAATGGAAATTAAATTTATTAAAATACTTTGATATATATATATTGAAATTAAATATATAAACCTATTAAATAAATGAATTAATAGATTGTGTATTTAAAAACTATATGTATGGTATTTTGGATATGCAAGGATCCAGATAGAACCTATGTGCATCAACAAATATGCAAATATGTGAAACTGGTATATAGAAACAAGATGTGACATAATTAATATACAAAGACATATACATAAGAGATCCAACAAAACTTATACCTAGAAACACTACAAAAATTTCATATCATTATATATATATATATATATATATATATATATATATATATATATAGTGTAACGTTCACCATAACTAGATATGAAAAACAAAAACAAAACAAAAACAAAATTTGCTTTTACCATGTTATACCTAGCTATGCAAACACATATACTTACCAACCATATTATCTGATTTTCTACAGATTATACATAATACTTCTTCAAAATATGGCTACTTACAAACTTTAGCTCATACGGACTTCTATGCAATTCTATACGACATAACTATGATCTGTATCTATGTGTATACTTAACATTAGAAAACGCAATGTTTCTTAAGTCTTAATACAAATTCCCCTTTATTCGTAATAGAGATTAAGATTCGGGAGTTAGCCACATACATACATTGCACGAATCAACAACGAAGTTTTTATAACATATGCAAGTCAAACAAAAATCCAATCCAACACAGAAATCCAAACCAAAGTGTGAATATGTGGGAGTTCTTTACTGGAGGGTCCCACCATAACTATGACCAATCAACGGATAGTCGCACTTTGCAATCCCCGCAATATAAATTTAAAACATTAAGAGCTAAACCTTAAGTTCCGCGCGATGCGATGTTGCGTTGTGTCGACATGTGGCTTCCTGCACTTATCGCAAATCTATTAAATTCCCTTGCGATAGCCCTTACCATTAACCTTCACAAATTTCGATTTGCGATCGCCGCTTCCAATCTCCACAGTTCGTTCTCGGCTGGATCCGACGGGTTGCGCTATGGCTCCGCCACAACACTTCGCATCGCAAACAAAACTCTTTAACTTGCAAAGAGAGTCTTAATCGCTAACCTTTGCGATACGCGATGTCACTTCGCCTGCGATATGATCCTTCGCCATTGATCGGTTGGACCTAATGACTCTCGTCACGCCTGTTAATCTTATTGATATCTACTCCGCAGTTAACGCATTATTCAACTTAACAAGGAATAAGCAAGGTTTATGGTCCTGTCATGCCCGTAAATCCGATTAATATGTTCTCTGCGGTTAACACAGTATTACATTCAACGAAGTAAAGTGCAAGGGTTTCTGTTTGGTGAATACCTGTAGGTATCAACTGTTATTTTCTAGGTTTCTTCCTCACACGCGTTTCTTTCCAGTCCAAACAATAATCTATTGTATCAGGTATAAAGGAGACTTTTCTGCTATCTTGGCTGTAACATTTTCTACGTCACGGACATAAGCTCCCTAAAACTAACAATTTCTTCTGATTTGCTAGGCTTTCCTCTCTATATGGCATTATTAGTGTTTTCTATCTTATATATATATATATATATATATGGTTCTGTCTCTATATAGGCCAGACTGTTTTCTATATTTCTACTTTAATAATCAGGCTATAATTTACAACTTATTCATATAGTTTGTTACATAGTCCACAAATATTCAATAGTTCCACAGCAAGTCCAGAACATAATATAGCAGAGGCACATAATATATCAGAGTGTTGTGCAGGAAAATCCCCTATGCGGACAAAGGCGATCCCTCTAGCCCTGTAGTGGTTCTAGTAACAAGGGAACATGCTAATCCTTCGAACTCCTAGCTTATGAATGAAACTGAGTTGGGATAGATGACCTACCTTGGTCCAACGCTCTTGTCGTAGCTTGTAGCAACGATCTCATGATCTTCGTCTTCACATGTCGCGGTCTTTCAGTGGTAATATTTGTGTGCCTGCATAAGGATCAAAGAATGGTGAAAACATACTTGCATTCATAATTATTTGATTAGTCAAGGAGAATTAAACATATCAAACGCAAAACGGGAACCAAAAAACAAGTCACGTATTCATAAGTAGAGAAAATGAGTTTACAACCTTGAAGCCTTAACATTGCAGCCTCCTTCGACGGGTTCAGTCAAACACGTCTCAAGCATTCGTCGAGGATCGGACTTGGTCAGGCAACGAGCCTAAACTCTCTCTTGACAATGTATTCCTCTCTACCTTGTTCTTCACACCAGCTATAGTAAGGATTGTTCAGCTCGCTGAAACTATGTGAGAAGGATGTATTTATAGGAGAGGAGGAGGTGGTTTGGGATCCCTCATAAGGTGTAAAGGAGGCCTTATCCTTTGGGGAGTTGCTCAATTATAGGAAACAAGAAGCCAAAGGAAGGAATTTGACGTTATTCAGTCGAACAAACCATGATGACTCCACTCACGAAGTGGTTGGACATGGAAACTTCGCTTCTATTTTAAAAAAAAATCGAAAAACAACTTGGCGCTGGTAGTCCACTGAGACAGAGCGCCAATGGGCACGAGGACCAGTGTAAATTTCCCTATCATGACCTCAGATCCCTTGATGTCAAATACTGCCAATGAGGAAGGTAAGTGACTGTATGAGTCAGAGTTGAGTTTGATTAAGAATCCATGAACGTGTTAAATGGTGGCGCTTGCGTGAAGTTTAGTAAAAATATCATTGATATTGGAAGACATAACATCGATATGCAGTGGTATTAAACTGTTGGGTTTAACTTTCAAGACATAGTTTATATGGGCATTTGATTTTAACTGAATTCTGGCTTTTTCATGGTCGCCCTAGCAGGGAGTTGGTGTGTGAATATTATTTAAAATGAATGGTGAATTTAAAAGCTTATTAACTATTCACAACAGATTTGAAGTGCGGATAATATTATGGTCAATATGAAAAACTAGGGCGCATCAAATTTGGGGTTTCACAATCGAAAAATGATAAATTGAGCACATTGAAATGAAGATAAGTCTTTGGTTATGGGAGCATTAGAATGTTAAATGGATTTGATTTCATTTGATTTGAAATGAGAGTTAATGTATGAGTTTACCATAAATGAAAGAGAAGGAATCTCCCATATGGGTTGGGTGGATTAAAATAATGTCAGATTGAATTTTAAAACATGGGCGCATGTGTTTCATTGACTTTTGATTGTATAATGAAATCCAATATTAAAAGCCCCATGTGAATGTTGGTGATTAAATGGAAATGAGGAAAATGAGGTATTGGGAATGGTTTATGGATACATTCGAATGTTGATTGATTGAAAGTTGATGCTTGAGAAATATTTGCTATGAAATGGTTTTATAACCATAAATTGAAAGATAAGCTTCTGCATGCAAATGGTAAAGTATGAATTTGCCAGGTATTGAGGTTTTGATTTGGGCAAATGTTGAGATGCATGTTTATATGCATGGAAGTAAAGATTCTGGGTATGGCAAGGTTGGCCCTGCATCATTTTTGGTATCAGAGCTTGGCTCTGTTGAAATAGAAGATATTTGTTTTCTGAATGAGTGCAGGAAAATGTTTTATTTGAATGTGTTTTAAATCTGATATGCAAGCTACACAATTGCAGTGAACATGATTGCAGAAATGAATGGAGGACAAGATCATGCAGGATCTTAAAGGTGAGATGATTTTCTGATTTGAAATTATGATTAAAGTTTATGATTGTAGACAAGATGATGGCAATGAACCTGACATTCAGCTAAAGGCTGGATAGGGAGGACAATTGCAGTGTCCTGAAGAGAAAGTGAGTTGCAGAGATAGCCTAGAAAGAGAGCAAAGGAGAGTGCTCAAGAGGTTCCAGAGGCAGTGAACCAATACTTACCAAAAGACTGAGTGAGGAGAGCTTGGTGAGGTAAGGGGCAGCAGGAGAGCTTGCTGTTGTGGAGGCTAGTGCAACTCATGGTGAGTGAGAAACTCATGATCATGGAGGATCAGAGAAGAGGTTCAGAGGAATGCCACAGAGGTAAGATGACTGATGAAGTCCGAGAAAGAGAAATTGCAGTAATGAAGGTACTAGAAGAATGGTTGCAAGAGCAGGAAAACTAGAATAGAGAATGGATCTTTCCACTGAAGGGAAAGAGAGTGATTTGGCAACCATTGCAGATGAAGTTGAGGCAAAGTGTGATTGCCTTATTGAAAAAGAAACTTAGAGTTCTTGAGCCAGAGATGGAATTTGAAGATTCCACACGCAGATCTGTTCAAAGGGAAGTGTTGGAGGAAGCAGTCAAGACTGAAAATTTTTGTGGTTTTAAAACTAATAAGTTGTGTATGTTTGCAGGTACAGCACAAGGAGGTGAGCAGGCTTTAGAGTTTGTTCAAGAAGAGTTGAATCTGAAACATGTTCAGATCGATGCTGAGATAGAAAGATCTCAGGAGGAAGGCATGAAGACAAAGGAGTCTAGTCAGAATGTTGGTGCAGAGAGAGAAGGACCAGCTGATGATTGGTCGAGAGCTGGTGAAGGTATGGAAAATTGTGTGAAGTTTCTGAGTTCTACTCCTAATGAAATTGTTGAATTGTATAGGAAACTAGATCTTCAGAGAAGAGAATTGGAGAGACAGAGGACTTATGTGCAGGATAATTTGCTGAAGAAGCAAGATAAGAGAATTTTCATGAAGGAAAGTCATGAAGCAGAGGATGGTAAGAAGGAGATACTAGCTGACAGTCTCATGGTGAATGCAAATCAGCATACTGATATGCTGACAGAGAAGTCGGAAAGGAACTCAGAGCAGCATACTGAAGTGTTGCCAGAGAAAGCTGAGGAGAAAGCCAGTAAAGATTTTCTGAGTCCTGAAGAAGACTTGGAGCTACAGAGAGAAAACTTGGTGACGAAATCAACCAGCGAGACCATTGGGTCTTGTGATTTTAATGCTGACAATTTGATTGTGTTTACAGGTGATATAAAAGACAGTTCATCACTTGGAATTGTCTCGAGAGAAGAAGAACTGTTGCAGAAAGAAGATGAGACAATTATGTCTCATAAGCAGAAGCTTGTTACCATGGGTGACAAGAAAGAGTTGGCTTGTCTGTATAGCCAAGAGAAGACTGGTGGACAAAATTTTGGAACTACTACAGTGATAGAGGATAAGGCTACAGTATTTGCAGAACTTGATTTGATTGCCAGAATCAATCAAGATGATTATGGACAATTACTGAAGATTGTCGAAGGGGAAGATGGAGGTTATGTTGGAGTTAATTTGTAGCATGTTGATGAAATGTTGAAATGTTTGCTGGAGACATTTGAACCAGAGAAAGAAGTTGCAGATGAAATTGCAGGTGACGAGCTAAAGAATGTTGCAGAGGGACAGGAAGTTTGGGAGGCAGCAACATGTGGGGTAATATCTGCAGGAGTAAAACCAATAATCGGGGAGATGACAGTTGAGACAACATTGACAGCAGCAACATTTATGGTGGAAGCTGAAGCAACATCTATGGGGGCATTGAAGCCTTATGTTTTTTATTCTAACAATTGTTTTGTGAGTACAGGTTTTATTGCAGATGCTGGAGAAAATCTGTTAGACAGAGAAATTGAACTGATGAGATAGATGATGATGAAAGTATCCCGGAAGAGGCCAGCAGCAATAAAACAAAGGAGAAGCAGCAAAAGAAAGACAACAGAAGATTGTGAAAGCATAGTCAGTGGGGCGATGCAACATAAAGTGTGGAGACCTGGAGAAGAACAACAGATAGAAGCAGCAACAAGTGGAAAGTTACAACACAAGATATGGGATCCAGGCATACACAGATCTGAACACATGATCAGGCGATCATGATTAATTTTAATGTTGGGAATCTGATGCAGGAGCATCAAGGCCATTTTTCATTTGTAAATATGTAATAAAGGGGGGTGTGACATTTTTATTATTTTATTAATTAATTTGTTATTTTAAATAAAATAGGAGATAAATTATATAAGTGAGGATTTGTAAATATTCTTTTATTAATTAAAAGGATATGAGAGAAATAGATTAGGAGCAAAATTTTGGATTAGGAATTCTATGTATGGGACTTTGTTGAGTCCACACCTAAAATATAGATTTAGTTGAGGATTAGGTGGAGAGATTTTTGGAGTGAATTAAATGCATTATTATGTATAAATATGAGTGGTTTTTGTGAGGAAAAAACACTTGAATAGTTGGAGAGTGCGAGTAGAGAGCAGGTTTCTACTTGCAAGCCTTCGAGCTTTTGTAAAGGGCCAATAATTGGGAAATCAGGCCAAGAAGGAGAACTTCCATGACAGGTTTGCATGATTAATGAAAGAAGTTGGTTTTTTTGAGTCAATTTCTATGGTATGGTTATGTGATTTTTATTTATGAGTTGGATGCAATTAAATGAATCGAAATTTGAAAAAGGACTGACAGTTCGATTTGAAGAAAACCGATGTCAAACTCACAATGCAGAAGGCATTGAATCGAGCAATGTAACTTTGTATGAATGGGGGTTGTTTTAATTGTAATTGAGTTTACGGTTTTGGTTATGGAGTTAAAGTCTGTATAGAAATTTTAATCTTATGGAAAACCATTATCTATTGGTGAATTGGTATATAGACTGGTTAGTATTCAATTGTGTGAATCAATAACTATGTTGCATTGAGGCCAATACAGAAATAGATTTGATCCTGGCAATGAAGGATCGATAACAGTTAATAACACAAGGATTTATATTCTCTGCATATTTTTAAATGGAATTCTGAGTAAAGAAATCGATTTCTTTTCTGTTCTAAAATTATGCTAGCGCTGGAGCGAAGGCGATCTTCAATCTGCCCAGAAATTAATATGAGAATTAAGGGTCGATGAAGGAGTCGATTCAAACTTGATGCATGGAGAAATTTACTGGAATAATGGATTGAGCTGAAGTGTTAACCAGCAATACTGAAAGTCGATGTGTTGACAGCGTTAATGCTGAGTTGGAAATTCGTTGCAGGATTTCGGACGGATGGAGAAGCTGGGTAAGCAAAGAATAATAGGCGCAGTCTCTTCAGAAACGTGAAAGCTTTGGATGGACGAGGAAATTAGATATCAATGAGGAAGGTAAGTGACTGTATGAGTCAAAGTTGAGTTTGATTAAGAATCCATGAACGTGTTAAATGGTGGCGCTTGCGTGAAGTTTAGTATAAATCTCATTGATATTGGAAGGCATAACATCGATATGCAGTGGTATTAAACTGCTAGGTTTAACTTTCAAGACATAGTTTATATGAGCATTTGATTTTAACTGAATTATGGCTTTTTCATGGTCGCCCTAGCGGGGAGTTGGTGTGTGAATATTATTTAAAATGAATGTTGAATTTAAAAGCTTATTAACTATTCACAACAGATTTGAAGTGCGGATAATATTATGGTCAATATGAAAAACTAGGGCGCATCAAATTTGGGGTTTCACAATCGACAAATGCTAAATTGAGCACATTGAAATGAAGACAAGTCTTTGGTTATGGGAGCATTAGAATGTTAAATGGCTTTGATTTCATTTGATTTGAAATGAGAGTTAATGTATGAGTTTACCATAAATGAAAGAGAAGGAATCTCCCATATGGGTTGGGTGGATTAAAATAATGTCAGATTGAATTTTAAAACATGGGCGCATGTGTTTCATTGAATTTTGATTGTATAATGAAATCCAATATTAAAAGCCCCATGTGAATGTTAGTGATTAAATGGAAATGAGGAAAATGAGGTATTGGGCATGGTTTATGGATACATTCGAATGTTGATTGATTGAAAGTTGATGCTTGAGAAATATTTGCTATGAAATGGTTTTATAACCATAAATTGAAAGATAAGCTTCCGCATGCAAATGGTAAAGTATGAATTTGCCAGGTATTGAGGTTTTGATTTGGGCAAATGCTGAGATGCATGTTTATATGCATGGAAGTAAAGATTCTGGGTATGGCAGGGTTGGCCCTGCATCACATGATGACATGGAAAAGAGTCGATGAGAGGTCAAAACAATTACCCAAACCCATGGATGCAAAAAATGACGAAATGGAATATCCCCAACCCGACACGAATTGCAAACAAGTGTCATGTTCAAGAGCGACATACTACCGACACGACTGAAAAAACTGGTTCCATTTTCCCCCACCATTGCTAGTGAGTACCCCAATTATTTTTTAAAACAAACTTGAAGGGGATAGCATATGCTTTCCATATAAGTTTGTCCTTCGGACAAATCCATCCTAGTACATTTTACGAGCGCTAGGAAGGAGGAACTCGATTACGTCATGGTGACAATTTCCGATATCATGTAAGTTTAACGAATCTGACAAAGGAAGAACTCAACATCTTTTCATGTTTAGAGAGTTTGAAAAGAAGCAGAAAAGAAAAATCTAGTAGGTCCCTTTTCGTAGGTAGTCTCACGGATCCGAAAATGTAGAAAACCATATCTGAGAGAACCTCTTAGTCGCGATAGGCTAAGGTATTACTTTTTCATAAATAATCTATCCTAGCCCCAAAAAAAGATTAAACTTATACTGGGTAGATATCGTTTCACAGCCTTTAATGAGTTCAAAACGACAAGAGTCTTGGCAATCTTTTCAATTTTCGAGAGCCAGAAAAGAGCTGAAAGATGACTCCAGGGGGTGACTTTTTCGTGTTTTTACCAAGTCAAAAAAAAGTATAAAATACAACTAGTCACTTCATCGTCATCACGTTGAGGACCTATTGCTACACAAGAAATGCACGTAAAACCCATTTTTCGAGATAAAATACTAAAATAATCGAAACATGCTCAAAAACCTAATTAGGGTTCTGAAAAGTTTATAAAATGCCAAAAATAGTAAAATATGAATTACTTTTCACTTTTACCTCTTGTGAGAAATTTTACCTTTTTTGGACTATGATTTTGCGGAGCTGACAACGGACAATCCAAGAGACCAATCGCGAATCTGTATTTTCCAGGTAAGAACTTGTGTCCTTGCCTGCATTTTGGTGTAATTTTCATTACCTGCAATCCATTTTTCCACATTTGTAGGGGATTTTTGTCTAATTTAGGGTGCGACGATCAGAGCGGGTTCCGGGCACGGACTCGTGCCAACTTGCCTTGAATCTTAACAAGGCCGCGCCAGTCGACATGGCTATTTCTAAAACAGTCGCGCCAACCCGCGGCCATGAATTTGGATAAAAATTCAACCATTTAGCCCGTTTTAAACATGTCAATAATAAATAATGTGACTAATAATGGCTTCATTCATGTTTTTGTAGGTGTGTGAAAGCAAAATGGTGATCGAATGGAAGGAAAGAGAACACGGATATGAGGATGAGGAAGCCATGGGTAATGTGATATGCATGGAGGCTCTACGAAATTGCAGGCTTCTAAAACTATTCATGGCACCATGTCTCCAAGTTTAACCGGAGCTACTACAGTACCTGGTCATTGTATGGGACACTGATTGGGAAAGATTCATAATTCACGATCAGGAGTTAGAGATTGATGTCTCTGACATATACTTTATCACTGGATTATCAAGGAGGGGAGCAGCACCAATCCTGACAGGCACCCGACCTACGATGGAAAACATGAGCATGGTCATAGACAGGGTATGCCGAGGGGCACAGAAAGGATCCAAGAGTGGGAAGGTGGATATCCAAACCATTCCCGATTTGGCACTAAAAATAGTGTTGCACACCATCACTCAAGCTGCTAGATCGCAGGCTTCACATGAAGCCATAAAAACACAGTTACTTCTTGTTGTAGATTGTATGGCACCAACTCTCTACAACTGGGCAGAGGTGGTAACGATCAATATGAAATGCCAATTAACAAATGCAAGAATGGTAAGCTGAAACAGTTCGGATATGGGCCCATCTTGGTACCATTCATCCTGGAACGGTTACCAATTTTTCAACTTCAGGAAATGATAGTCCCTACACCAGCAGCCCAAGAGCCACGGATGGTCCATTGGGCAGCTTTGATGCTGAGAGCAGGGGGCGGTCAATAGATATCCTAGAGACTGGAATTATTTGATTGGCTTTGACGAAAACTAATTGTCATGGAGGACTGGCCCTATTCTGTCACGGACTTCACGGGTGATCCATATCTACCACTCCCAGTAGAAGAGGATTGGGACGAAGCGTTGGGTAAGAGTCATTTTATTTTATTTTGATGAGTATTATGCTTTTTTTATTATATATGTTATGAATTTAATCCATGTATTTGCATATGTTGGCCTAGAAAGATCTGCAGAAATGTCTCCAATAGCACAGAGAGTGCCTTGTAATTTTGATGTGCCCCCTCATGGTGAGGGTAGCGAGGAGGAGGAAATTGTATGCAACCTGGAGGGACTCACAAGTAGAATCCCAGATTATGCGAGATTTGATGATGTTACTCACACGTACCAGAGGCATAATGCGGGGGTGTCGAACCGTGTTCACCGCTTATTGAGGTGGCTTGTACGAGCAGTGACATGCTACAATGAGCCCCACGTCGACTAGACACCTAGGCTTTTATTTCTGCATATTTTTTGAGAGACACGATGTCTCAGGATGTAACCAAAAAATACATATTTTTTAAACTTATGATTCACGTGGATGCAAACACTCGATATATATATATATATATAGAGAGCTTGAATAAGCTGACCATTCATAGATTAACCTCGGTCACTATTTTAGCTTCATGCATAATACATAATCTCTTCTACCATTTATCATTAATTGCGGAAATAAAATCAATTGCATGCACACATTAAAACCATAAACAATCACACATATGAACACAGTATTTAATGGGAAAGCTCAAAGCTGAAAACCCCAACTATCTGTATATTATATGTCATGGAGATCATGTAACAATCATAGTACAAAGCTCCTCACAAGCTCTTAGCACTACCTCAAATTGCTACACACTATCTAGCTAGATCTAGCAAAACACATGCTCCAATCTTTTGCCACTTGATAGCCAGCCTCTATTGCGTAATCAATGTTATGGAATGGCTCATTAAATAACATAACCCACCTGGCTTGTACTACGCAATCCTCATGGGCTTCTCTAATTATCTGTGTGTTGCAAATAGCAACAATATAGTCACAACTAATAGTTAACCTGCTCTTTCACCTATTTCTGCACTGGTCTCCACTGAAACTGTCCATGCACTGAAGTTAACTGATGCATTCTTTAGTTGATTTATGAGTTTATAATTAGTGAATTAATTAATAATTAATTCACACCACTCTCACTAATTGTATTAATTAGTTAAACTAGATACAAATAGCTCAACTATGTTTAGATTAGTTAAACTGAATACAACTCCACTAACTTCCTCAATCAACTCCACCAAACTCTGTCACATGAGTTCTAACTCAAGTATCCATGCAATAGCTCCACTTAACCCTCGGGAATAGCGTAATTCCTTCTGTCAGCTCCTGTGCCACATCTGTGCACTTAACTGAAGTGCTCCAAGAGAATAAGATAATGTTTAGAGTTCAAATATTATTAAGAGCTAATAATATTCGACATATCTATTTTTAGACTGGCAATCTAAAAATAGATTCCGCCCAATATGTCTAAAAATAGAAGTCCATATATTTTTCCAACTTGACCAACCATCCACAAATATCATCCCGCAACTCACTTGAACATGATCCATAATACAAGCAGACTGCGCCAAAGAATATCCTGGGAGCCCACTTAGTGAAAGGCAACTTCAGTTTCACTAAGCTCAAATAAATCTTGTTTTAAATCTCACTCCCACCTCTCAACAGATATGGGTTATCTGCAGCCCCTATCACGCCCTATGGTATTGAAGTTTTCTCACAGTGCTTTTAGAATGGAGATATTAATCACAGTCTCTAGTGGGAATGTGTGAAAGTAACATGATCTTCCGCTGCACACAATCTCTGATATGATGATACCGGATGTCAATGTGTTTAGATATATCATGAAATACTGGATTAACCAAGAGTTTGATGCAACTCTGATTATCACAATAAATCACAGTAGGCTCTAAGTGTGAACCAAACAACTCGACCAGGATCTTCCTCATCCATATAGCCTCGCATGCATCCAAACTTGTTGCCATATACTCGGCCTCTGCTGAAATGAGTGCCACGGATCTCTGCTTCCTGCTGTACCAAGAAACTGTGGTCGACTCGATACTGAAAATCCCTCCAGATGTGATCTTTCTGTCCGTTGGGCTCCCTGCCCAATCTGCATCCATGAAGCCACATAGCCTCACCTCATCCGACTGTCTGTACGATAATCCATATCCCGATGTGCCTTTGAGATATCTCAATACATGCTTTACCTTCAAAGAGCAGTAAGCAGCATATCTTGTGAAAGTGCAGGTGCTTGTATAACGCATATGTCAGGTGTGTCTGATAGATACATGGCAGCCCCACCTGTGTCGATAAATAGTGGCATCCACTACCTCCGCTGAAGTAGCATCCTCCTTCCTCCATCCACCAGGAAGAGGAGTATCAACAGGCTTGCAGCCATGCATATTGAACTTCTCCAGTATCTCCCGGGCATACTTACCCTGAGAAACAAACAGTCCATCACTGCGCTGCCAACTTTCCAATCCCAGGAAATAATGAAGGAGGCCCAAGTCCTTCATCTCAAACTCCTTTGCAAGATCATCCTTGCATGAGTGTATCAACAGTTCATCACTTGTCAAAATCAAATCATATACATAAAGTACAATGATCAGCAACTTACCCTCCACCACAATCTGGTATAGATTAGGATCCGCCTCAATCTGTGAAAAGCCTCGGGCAACAAATCTTGCCTTGTACTTCTCCACACTCCCGTCAGCTGCTTTCTCCACTTTGTAGATCCATCTCGAACCCACCACTGATTTCCCCTCCGGCCTCGAGACAATCTCCCATGCACTGTTTCTGACAATTGAATCATACTCCTCCACCATGGCATCTACCCATGCGGGGTCCTCCACAGCTTCCTCGAAAGAGGATGGCTCTGTCACAATACACTTGCTCATAAGAACCATGTATCCAGTATACCGGTCAGGTGACTGTCTCTGTCTGCGTTGTGATGTAGGTGCTCCTACAACCTTCTCTGCGTCTTGAGCCAGTCGCTCAGCTTCTGTAGTGTGCTTCCGCCCTCTGATGGTTGGTGCTGCCTGAGTGGTCTCTTCCACTCCATGAACCTCATATTGTGGCTGATCCACATCCCGAGACTCATCCTTAGGAACTAATAGCTCCTCATATGCATGCAAGTGTGGCTCCCTCTCAAGCGAACACTTCATGGCTTTCTCCTCATGAAATTTGATATCCCGTCGCACAACAGTCTTGTGACTGTCTGGAAAATACACACGATAGTTGTGGGGCGTATCAGTGTACCCCACAAATATCCCAACCTCCGCAGTCGGCTCCAGCTTCTTCCTGGCATCCTTCATCACATGAATGTAAACAGGTGAACCAAAAATCCTCAAATGAGTTATCAGACTCACTGCAGCCTAGAACGATGACCCATGCCAAGTATCTTTGTGAGGACAACAGCAGCATATGCCAAGTGTGCATGCCTGCCTCTTTGAAGTGTATGGGAAGGCAGGATCATGCAACATCGCCAGGTGCAGCACCCACGATCATTTTTTCTTCCGCTCAGCAACCTGTTTCTGTTGTGGGTTATGAGAGTGTATAGCTCTCTTGGAATTCATCTGCTTGTGCCAAAGGTGTAGATTCGCCAGAGATGAATTCACCACCATTGTCGCTCCTAAGAGCCTTCACCTGCTTCCCCGATTATTTCTCAACCAGTGCCTTGAACTCACATAACTTTGAGTATGTCTCACTCTTCTTTTGCATGAAGAAGATCCAGCACTTACAAGAAAAATCATCAACAAATATCACATAATACCTGTGCTTTGTTGTCGAAGCTACTGAGAAAGTTCCACACACGTCTGTGTGAATTCTCTCAAGGATCGTCGTGGCGTGACTATCCTTCTCGTGAAAGGTGGCTTTTACAAATTTTCCCAAGGTACACCCCTTGCACTGATCTGACTGCACAAGAGTACCCTTAGGAAGCCCAATAGAAATCTGCTGCAGTATCTTCAACGCTCCATTGTGAAGGTGGCCCAATCTCCAGTGCCACAACTCGCCATCATCCTGGCTCACCACTCCTTCTGCCTTGCCTGCCATTGCTGCACAGCCATCTACCTACAATTGATAAAGGTTCTTAACTCGAACCCCTATCCTCTAGGTCTCACCAGTTGCCTTACTGCATGAGAAGCGCTTTCCTAAACAATACAACATCATATCCAGCAATGTTTCTAACATATACGGAGATAATATTATTAGCTGTCTTGGAACATGCATCACTTCCTTCAATCTGAAGGGTTTATCAGACTCCCTCTCAAAGGAAATGGTACCGATACCGGTCGCACTGTATCTACCATCATAGCCCATCTCGATGTGCACTCCAAGATCTTTCTCATCCAGATCAGTAAACAAATCTCGATCTCTTGTCATGTGAAAAGACGCACCACTGTCAAGAAACCACACTGATCCCATCATACTTGAGACCAAGCATGCGATCAGCGAAAAATCCAGCTCAAACTGCGAGGCTAAGGCCTCTCCAGCTGCAGTCCCAGCAGCCTGCTTATTTTTCTTCTTCTGTGGACAATTAGTGGCATAATGTTCGTGTTGGTGACAGTGAAAGCACTTCACCTTGGACATGTCCTGCTTCTTGCCTTTCGCACCGGATTGAGAAGCTTTCTTGATCTTCCCCTTCTTTTCTTTGGTAGCCAAAGCGCAATTCTCTTCATCAGAGTTCTTTGATGAAGATCATCCTGGTATACCTTACTCTCTCTTTTTAAGATCGACCAATCGCTCCCATCTGGAAATTTCTCCCGGAGCCATTGTGAGTCACGATAGGAATCTGTGACTCTTCGAGCCAAGGAGGCAAGCTCTTCAGTCTTGTCAAACATGATAACCCCCACACTTCCCAGCTCATCCCTGCATTGGATGAACTTCGTGAGGTACTTGGGCATACTGTCGCCTTTCTCCATTTTTATGTTTCTGAGTCTATCCTTGAGCGCCAACTTCCTCTGGTCGCTCTTGCTTTGGAATAATTCTGTAAAATATTTCCACATCAAGAATGGAGAAGCCTTACCATGAAGGCTGGACACTATGTGATCCTTCACACCTTCCAACAAAATCCTTTGACACTTTGATGTCTTCTTTTGCCATGCGTCAAGTACGGCAGCATCACTAGAAGTAGGTTTTGGAATTTCTGCATCTATGAACTCCTTCAACCCATTGTCATCCAGCACCACCTCCATCCTGTCCTTCAACAAAGGATGGTCAGATTTGCCCTCAAGGGCATACTCCAATCGCAATCCGTTGAAAGACATCTCAACTTCGACACCAAGAAAACACTACTGCAAATTCGAATTCCACCAGCACAAAACTCAACCGCTTCAATGTTTTGCAATTGCTCCAATGATCAATATTGCTATGATACCATGTATAAATTTGAATAACTGATATATTATTCACCAAGATTCTCCTGATCACACACTATTTTAGCTTCATGCATAATACATAATCTCTTCTACCATTGATCATTAATTGCGGAAATAAAATCAATTGCATGCACACATTAAAACCATAAACAATTACACATATGAACACAGTATTTAATGGGAAAGCTTAAAGTTGAAAACCCCAACTATCTGTATATTATATGTCATGGAGATCATGTAACAATCATAGTACAAAGCTCCTCACAAGCTCTTAGCACTACCTCAATTTACTACACACTATCAAGTTAGATCTAGAAAAACACATGCTCCAATCTTTTGCCACTTGATAACCAACCTATATTGCGTAATAAATGTTATGGGATGGCTCATTAAATAACATAAACCACCTGGCTTGTACTGCGCAATCCTCATGGGCTTCTCTAATTATCTTTGTGTTGCAAATAGCAACAATATAGTCACACCTAATAGTTAACCTGCTCTTTCACCTATTTCTGCACTGGTCTCCACTAAAATTGTCCATGCACTGAAGTTAACTGATGCATTCTTTAGTTGATTAATGAGTTTATAATTAGTGAATTAATTAATAATTAATTCACACCACTCTCACTAATTGTATCAATCAGTTAAACTAGATACAAATAGCTCAACTATGTTTAGATTAGTTAAACTGAATACAACTCCACTAACTTCCTCAATCAACTCCACCAAACTCTGTCACATGAGTTCTAACTGAAGTATCCATGCAATAGCTCCACAACCCTCGGGGAATAAACGTAATTCATACATTAAGGCCTCTGTGCACATCGTACACTTATTTAGAAGTGCTCCAAGAGAATAAGATAATACTGAGTCCAAATATTAGTAAGGCTAACAACCAATGAAACTATCTATTTTTAGTATGATAAAAATAGATTTACAGAGTATATGTAAAAATAGACATAGTCTAAAAATAGACTTTGCACCAAAAATAGCTGCTATGAGGCACTTTCAGTGATAGTTGCAGCTCACTATTAAACTCCCTGTCTCTTATTGCAGTCAACACTATATATATATATATATATATATATATATATATATATACTATATATATATATATATATATAATGTGATGATGATGCTTTACAAATTACGCAAATGTCTATCTAACACAATATTGGCTACTGTATCAGTTAATGCATTCATTCATCTAGGAATATGCTGATATGTGATGTAATCAAAATCCCTTTCTAATAAATGAACACATAAATACAACCTTAAGATTTGAGGATTTCTAACAGAATAATGCCCATTAAGTTGAAGAAAAACAAGCTAAGAGTCTAGGTTAACAAGTAATGCACGAATATCGAGAGCAATGGCCTCAGTTAAGAGTTCAATGACAACACTATATTCAGCGACATTGTTTGTGGTTCGTCCTAGACAAATACCTTGGAGGTCTATCAACTCACCATTTGGATTATAAATCACCCAGGCTGCAGAAGACAAGTTTTTTAGTACTACAGGAGGCACCATCCGCAAAACCAACACAAGGAGTGACATACATCTGCACAATAAGAAATAACATAATAAGCAATAAAAACTGCTCGTAAAGCACACCAAGCCAAAAATGTACAAAAATGAAAAAAACACCTTTGTACAAAAGAAACATGCATGAGGAACTCATGCATAGTATTTTTTGAGATACAGCCCATTTATGGGCTGATCCAGAGGATAGCCTTCATAATCAATTAGCTCATAAGCCTCGTTCTGCAAAACGTGCTTAACAATATAGCGCCCATGCCACATGGGTTGGAATTTACCTACCCCCAACTTATCATTAGCCTAGTCATACAGGAGGATGAGGTCTCCTTCTACAAAGGAATGAGGGGAAACCGACAGGTAAAAATTAGCTTTGACTTGCTTTTTCTGTGCTTCTATGACAAGAGCAGCAAAGTGGTGAGTTTCATCAAGCCTCTATAAGTATAGAAGACGCTCTTCTTCTGGCGAAGTATTGGGCAGCAATTCAACAATTATCTTGAGAGAAGGGATTTCACATTCAATTGGAAGGGTAGCTTCCAGACCATAAACAAGATGGAATGGAGTGAATCCGGTCGCGTCCTTGACTGAGGTTCGGTAAGCCAAGAGAGCTGAAAACAACATGAGATGCTAGTTGGACTTATGCTTCCTAATCGTATGCTGAAGCATAGTGACTAGAACTTTGTTCATGGCTTCAACCTGGCCATTGGATTGAGGGTAGTATGATGTTGAGTTGTCGTGACGCAGACCCAACTTAGAAGTCAACTCAGCCATCATGTAATGATGAAAATGAGAACCATGATCGATAACAATGGCTTGAGGGACACCAAACGTGGTAATGACATGATTAAACAAAAATTGTGTGGTTGTCTTACCATCAGCTGTAAGTGTAGGCATTGCTTCGGCCCATTTAGTGAAGTAATTGATGACAACGATAATATAAGCATGCCCCCTGGCCAAGTGAGGGTTACACATCATAAAATCGATGCCCCACTTTGCAAAGGGACCAACGGTAATGACAGGATGAAGGTGTGTGGGTGGCGCGCACATCTTGCGCTGGTAAATTTGGCAAGCGTGACACTTGCGGACAGTAACAATGCAATCTTTAAAGATGGTAGGCCAGAAATAACCAGCACGGAGAATCTTCTGGGCAATAACATAACCAGACATGTGACCACCACAGGCACTAGAGTGGCAATCATTGAGGACTTTTTTCAGCCTCCTCGAGAGTCAAACACCGACGGAGAACAGAATCAACTCCGATGCAGTAGAGAGTATCTCCGACTATGCGATAAGGTTGTGAATGATGGCGAATGCGTCAACTCGAATCGGAAGCTAGAAGTATGAAGATATATGATGATATCACCTTACCAAGAATCGAGGGTGCTAATGAGAAAAAAATTTGTCATCCGGAATGTGTTCCTCGGAACCAGATGGAGCAGAATCAGAAGGGAGAGAGCAAATCAAATCAGAAAAAAAAAAAAAAAAAACCAATGATTTATTTGATTTGGCAGTAGTAAACTCCAAATCGAATTTGAGGGGATTGAGACGATAAACCTTAAGAGCCTACTAGAATCAACGCAGAAGACGCACTTATGTGGATGGAACCGAATTTTGTAGTGTCTTCAGCGAAGAAATATTTGACAGGGATGATCTGGGTGGTCTTTACGCTTAGCCAAATGAGCCGGAAGGTCATCCAGATAAGGTTGAAAAATGCACTTGATGTCATGGAAAACATATGACATTTATCTTTGAAATGTAGCCCCAACATTCATTAGACCAAAACAGAGCTTCTTATAAGCGAAGGTACCCCAAGGACAGAGAAAGGCGGTCTTGTGTTGATCGGCTAGAAGAATATTGATCTGGTTGTACCCAGAAAACCCATCCATGAGGGAAAATATCTCACTCCCATCACATTCATCAATGATCTGGTCAATAAAAGGAGTGGGATAATTATCCTTAGGGAAAGCACGGTTGATACCACAGTAATCGACACAGACACAAATAGTACCCTGCTTCTTATCCAAAGGAACAATATCAGAAACCCATTCTGTCAAGGGAATCATATAGATGAAGCCAACTTTAAGAAGTTTTTCAACTTCTCCCTTAATAGCGGCTGCCTTTCTAGTCTGCACGGGATGAAGACGTTGATGAACAGGCTTCGCACCAGGATAGGTAGGAATCTCATGCACCAATATACTCAGATCGATGTTGGGCATTTCTTTGTAAGACCAAGCGAAAACGTCGCGAAACTCGTGGAAGAGACTAGTGTAGACCTCGATCTCATCAGAAGAATCGGTCACCCTAATGTGGATGTTCTTGACAACCCCCGGTCTGATGGAGATGTTGATAGGCATCGTTTGCATAATATTCCCCAAGTTACCTTCCACAAAGACTTCATGTGTCAGGATGGGCGTTTGAAGCGGAGGAGAAGGAACTTGGGAAGAGAACTTCTCAAGACAAGTAGACATAGCCCCAATGACAGGCATAAAAGAGGAACAATAATGAATATCATCCCAAGGAGGATCCTCAAGAGACATAGTTTCCACGATGGCCTCATTAATGGGAAATATCTTATTTAAGGGATCGAGCGAATCCGAAGTGTCAATCCAAGGGGATTGAGAATAAGTGTCGAGAGACATACTCAAAGGAGCATGATCAGAGGGAGGAGCCGACCCGAAATAATTTCACAATAATCAATCTCTATTGGTCTTAACAGCATCAAGTCACCAAACGAATCAATCTGCTCGGGTGAAGGGATGACCCAGGGATCAGAAGACCTGAAGATCATGTTAACCTGAGCAATGTTGGGTGGAGGAAGAGAAAAAAGACCCATGAGGGCAATATCTTTGAAAAGACCCAGTCTTATGCTCTCATAAGGCGTAGGAATACGATCTACATATGGAACGTTGCTCTCAGAAGACGAAGAAGTGAAAAAGGTCAATTGATCGACAGTGATGATCTTTCCTCCGTGCAGGAATCGAAGAACACGAAAGAGAGTGGACGGGACGCATAGCATGGCGTGAGTCCAACTGCGACAGAGGAGAAGATTGTAATTGAGCTTGGCGTCAACGACTTCAACCTAAACATTAAACTTTTTCCCTTCTAATGTAATGGGTAAAGTAATGAGAACACCAAGAGGGAAATATTGTCTTCCATCAAAAGCTTCTAAAGCATTTTGGGATGAATTGAGGGCTGGAGAACCGATGGATTTCCAGCAAGAAGAAGACATGACGCACGTAGATGCACCCTCGTCCATGACCGCTTGATGGATATTATTTCCATTAATTCCAACTCGAATGATCAGTGCAAGATGGTGAGGGAGACGTGGGATGAAATCTTCCAAATCCAAAGTGATAAGGCTAGAATCGACGAGATAAATCCCTTTGATAGCAGATAATAAAGCCTTCCACTCTGATGGACAGCTCTGAAGTACTTATAGTGCAGACATAGCAGATGGTGCCTGAGCCAAATCCTCAACAATACTATAATGGTGAGTGGCATGGGCTTTGGGATTGTAGGAAGACTTACAAAGTACACCTTTGGAAGGTGGTCGTACAATGGGCTTAGTACTAGGCCTTTCAATCTGAAGAGGGCTACAAGCAGGCGGAGGAGGAGGACCATTAGCGATTTCCTTCCCTGCTACTTGACGTGGTTCAGTATAATCTTTCGATCGAGTAGCAATAGAGACGGATGTAGGACCTTTCATCATGAAAACCTAAGAGCCAAATGGGGTAGAGGACTGAGGTTGCTCCACAAACTGAGTTTGCTGTGATGGGAAAGGTTCTTTAAGATTGGCCAGAGTGCCTTGGGTGCCTTTGAGCAGTCGACTCACCTCGGCCCGTCGTGGACAGTTCTTGGTGTAATGCTCTTCATCACAAATCAGACAAGGGTACTTCAGTTTGTGTTGTGAACCATCATCAACATGATATATATGAGAATATTGTTTCAGGATATCGGCTTTGGCCTTACCTTTACCTTTATTATTACCATTGGAAGTTTTATCCGTCGGATTGGACTGGATGACATTCACTTCCATGGTTTTACCAGAATTTAGAGGTGATTGAGAAGCAGTATCATTGGAAGGAGTATATTTTTTCTTCACAATATTTGGAGAAGACTTCTGAGAAGTCTAAGACACAGAACCGATGATACCGTAGACGAAGAGCGTCGCCGACGCTTTGGAAGTTCCAGGTTGAGGGGCATCAGGCAAGAGTTCATACAATGTGCCGAACTGGGTGTACACAAGATCAAGGTACTGGGCACGAGTGATGGCTTGTTCCTCAGTAACACATGCCCCCATAGCAATGTCCTTAGAAATCGGAGCAACGAAGGAGGTAGTAAACCAATCAGTTAGAAGCTGATCATGAATCTCAAACTTGATCAAATGATGACGTCGCCTCCACTCATGAATATGATCAAAGATATGAGTAGCTCGATATTGCTTCAAGGATGTGAGGAGGTGCATCCCAGTTTCATATTGAATTGGTAGCTGAAAGTGCATGAGAAATGCCATGGCTAGAGAGTTGAAATCTTGGAAGACGTCACGGGAGAGTTCAATGTACCACTTAGCAGCAGCACCAGTGCGATTCCTTTGGAAAAGACAGAGTTGAATGGAATCGTCCACCCAAGAGTTAGAGGAACACAAAAGATGGTATGTCATAACATGCGCTTGGGGGTATTCTCCGAATTTTCTTTCAAATTTGGGACAATTGCCAGGAATTTTAGTTGGAACTGGAGGCCAATACGGATTATGAAGGATAGGATCATTTGTCAACTTCAACACATCAGGCAGGTCCAACATAGCAAGGAAAGGTAATTGTGGATTGAAAGGCATTGCAGGTTGTTGATAAAGACCAATATTAGGATTCCACCCAGGTTGAGAGAAATTCTACCCCCATATGTTTTGTCCCAAAGGATTCTGTCCATAGGGGTTATAAGCCAGATAATTCTGCCCATATATGGGTTGAGGACCAGGATACTGATTCTGAGCGAACCACTAAGGTCATGTTTGAGCAACATATGGATTTTATTGTGGAATGTAAGCAATGCCTTGAGGTAGGTATGCAGTGCATTGAGGCGCACTGTATACCATCTGGGATTGACCTTGAGGAATGTAAGCAATGCCTTAAGGTAAGTATGCAGTGCGTTGAGGCGCAGTGTATACCATCTGGGATTGACCTTGAGGAATGTAAGAAATGCCTTGAGACGCACTATATACCACTTGAGATTGACCTTGAGGAATGTAAGTGATGCCCTGAGGTTGAACGGGTATCCCCTGGGGTGCAGGTTGACCCAAATGCTATGGTTGGACAGGTTGTCCCTACGGAGCAGGTTGGCTTGGATATTGTGAGCCATTGTGTTGCCCTTGTGGAAGAGGTTGGCCCGATGGTTAGGATGGGTCAGGTTGCCCCTGAAGACTAGGGTGAACCAGCTAAGCAATAGAGGTTTTACCTTGTTGTACAAAAATTTGGCCTTGCTAAACGTAAGGCTGGTGTTATTGCACGAAAATGTGGTCCCTGTTTCAGATAGATTTGCCCCGAGGCAACATAATATGCACCATGTTGAATATAAGGTTGACTAGCAGGACCATAGGGTTGTCCTTGTTGGACTGAAGGTTGTCCTTGAAAGTGTTGTCCTTTCAGACCGTAAGGTTGTCCCTGTGGACCGTAGGGTTACCCCTGTTGGACCAAAGGTTGTCCCTGTAAGGGTTGTCCTTGTGGACCAGAGGGTTGTCCCTATTGGTATATGAACTAATGGGGGGAAATTGGAGGCAAATAGATGGGATTTCCATACTTGTCATAATGATGGTGAGGATTAACAAAATCTTGTAGTTGTTGAGAACCCTGAGGGGTGGAATTCTGCTGCTGAATGGCTAACAGGTACTGATCAAAAGTCAAACCTCCAGGAATTGAAGTAGAGGTGATGGGCTCACTACTAGTAGGTTGTATTCCTTAAACGTGAGGTTGTGATCCACTCACAGCGGGCCGAGCAAGTATCGTGGGATTAATAAAAATCAACCTATGAACAACAGAAGACGATGACAATGACTGATTTGTGCTAACAGCTGGTGCGGATGAGGCCACACAAACAGTTGGCCAACCTGGAACAGATGTAACAATCGTCGATGTTATGGGAGTCGAAGGTGATGCCCCTGATATGGTAACAGACAAGCCTCTCGAGGGAGTCGATGTACTTGACTGTGTCGGGTTTTGATACATTGATGCAACACCAAAAATGATCTGACCCAAAGTACGATAATCGGCTGGGAGAGATATCGGTTGTGAGGAAAGTTGACTCGAGACATAAGGAAAATCCTTCGGAAAGAGTTGTTAATCCCCTGTAGAAACATGAATCTCTTCACTACTGATGGGACTCGAAGAATCCATGTTAGATGAATCCATGGTATTATCAAAAAGGCGACGAGCAGTGGTAAGTAAAGATGGTTCCGAAGTAAGAGGAGGGAACTCTTCCTCGTTTCCAAAACCAGCCCAAGTGCCCGAAGGTTTCCAATTAATATCAAAAGGCTCCTCAAGAGGAGATCGGGTAGCAAGGGGTAAGATACTCGAAATAAGAGCACATCAGTAATCAAGAGGCCTAGTAGGTTGAGGTGCCCCCATAGAAACTTCAAGAGAAGGATCTCTACCAGGAGTTGATGAACGAGACGATGAAACTGGTGGTTCTGCCACTGTGACTTTGTCTCAAACCAGGAGAGAACCGAGATGAACAATTCAAGGCTTCAAGACCAAACACTAAGGAATTACTTAAGAACAAGCCAAAAATACCTTTAATGGGTGTGTGATCGTAGACAATTTATTTTATGACATTGAAACAAAAATCTTCCTTTTCATATTTTAAGAGTCAAGAAAATAGGCAAAAGATGACTCTAGTCACTTTCAAGTTGAAACGAGCGTGAAAGGACAAGTGCTCGATGATCTTTTCAATTTTAGAGAGTCACAAAAATACCAAAATGACTACCCAGGAAATCTAAGCAAGAGGGTGTACCAATTTTCATGAACTGCAATATACACCTTGGTGATCAAGTGAAAGAGAAATGACCACAGACTTAACGTACGTGCAGGCAGTCTCCCCGAATGTTGTGTTCGATGTATCATGGTTATAGGGCAGTAGACTCGACTTCCTACGGATAAAGGATTGCAGCCTACGAGGGTCTCCCTTTATATACTCGACGGTAGGGGGATCACAAGTCTATGCTAGTGCTATCTAATTCTAGATGGCGAACGACAGCTACTAGGTTTAATGATGTCGGAACACATCACTAGCCTCGACCTCTAAATGTATGTGTTAGCTTTCAATGCTTCCTTAGGCTGATTGAATTGATTTTAAAGATGATCTTGAATTAATGTTGCAATTCCAAGGCCTTACTGATTGTGATCTCGAATCCTTAATCCACAGTTATATGCAAAAGAAAATTATTCCAATTTGATGAATGCTAGCTAAGAGAGAGATAGTAGATCATAACGAAGCAAAAATCAATCAAATACAAGAATAAATTTTCCTTAATGGAGCTAAGACAACCAAAGCATAAAACAAAAAGCTCTTTCCTGGTTCACTAAAAGCTACTAATGCAAAATAATGTTTTTTAATTTTCAAACTAAGAGAAAGAATGCAATTTTGTCATTTTTAGATTAATGAGAAGCAAAATGCACTATTACACTAAATGACAAGAAGAGACTATATTTGAGCAATTCGAATGAAACGACCTAAACCAAAGATATCAATCCAACACGAACATCAAACGCACTCAAAACAAGATGCATTCTTCCAAGCAAACATGGCTTTCAAACTGGTTCAGTGAGCAATGTAATTTGTGCTCAAGGTGACAGATGGAGAGCTAAACGAAATCCAAGATTATCATTCAACAACCCAATGACACAAGGAACCAAAAGAAAAGCTAAAACAATCAGTCAACAAACTGAAAAGATAACGACCAAATTGACTCAAACTCAACTCAAAAGGTTTAGTGAGGAGGTAGCCAGACAAGCGGCGGAAGGCACCTAGAAACCCTAGAGTGAAAAACTCCACTGGTCAGATGAGGGACAAACAACTGAGTAGGACGAGACAAGAGAGTCAAAAAAATTCCATTGGACCATTTGAAAGATGAAAATCCAAACCAAAGGCAAGAGAAACTGAAAAAACTCATGGAAAAGGCTAAAATTTTAACCTACAAGATTTGGCGCGTAACAAAGGATGGCACGTCTATGACAAAGGAAGCAAGTGCCAATCGACGCAACTGTTCAATAAACAGCAGTGCCGAGCCTGAAAACTATGGAAAACAAAAAAACAAAAACCACTGAGCAGGGGTCAGAATTGACCCTCTGAGTGTTGAGATTCAACAAGATGATGAGCTTAGTGAAAAGAGTCGCCTTCACTAAGTGGGCCCGTAGGCTATTTTTGGTGCAAAGTCTATTTTTAGACTATGTCTATTTTTAGACATGTCGATCATATTCTATGAGTTGCAAGATGTTATTTGTGGATGGTTGGTCAAGTTGGAAAAAAATAGATGGACTTCTATTTTTAGACATATTGGGTGGAATCTATTTTTAGATTGGCGGTCTAAAAATAGATATGTCGAATATTATTAGCTCTTAATAATATTTGGACTCTAAACATTATCTTATTCTCTTGGAGCACTTCAATTAAGTGCACAGATGTGGCACATCAGCTGACAGAAGGAATTACGCTATTCTTGAGGGTTCACTGGAGCTAATGCATGAGGACTTCAGTTAGAACTCATGTGACAAAGTTTGGTGGAGTTATAGAAGTAGTTGGTGGAGTTGTATTTAGTTTAACTCAATTATACTCAGTTGAGCTAGTTGTATTTAGTCTAACTGATTGATACACTAGTGAGAGTGGTGTGAATTAATTAGTTAATTAATTCACTAAATAATAACTCATTAATCAACTGAAGAATACATCAGTTAATTACAGTGCATGGTAGTTTCAGTGGAGACTAGTGGAGAGATAGGTGAAATAGCAAGTGTGACTATCAGTTGTGACTATAGTGATGCATTTATTGCATCCAACACTCAGTGGAGATGCCAATGAGGATTGCGCAGTGCAAGCTTGGTGAATTCGAGCTCATTCAGAGCCATTCTTCAGCAGGGATTTCACAGTAGAGGCAGGCTAGCAGGTGGCAAAGATCGGTGCATGGATTTGCAAGATCGGGCCTGATTAGTGTGTAGCGATTGTATTGTACTGAGAGCTTGATATGATCAGCTTTGTATGAGGATCGTTACATGATCTCTATGACATATATTATATACAGATAGTTGGGGTTTTTAGCTTTAGGCTTTCCCGTTAAACAGTTGTGTTAATGTGTGTGAATTTTTATTGTTTCATGTGTACATTGCAATTGATTTAATTTCCGCATGTGATGATCAATGGTGGAATAGATTCTGCATTTTGCATGAAGATAAAATAGTGTGAGATCAAGAGAATCTTAGACATATAACACATAAGTTATATAATTTCTACACTGAGACTGAATGTGATGGTTGAACATAGTCAGAGAAAGCAGAAAAACAATGAAATGACCGAAGTCAGACAAACAAGCAAAACGCTAGACGAACAACAAGAGTGACAAACACATTGATCCACAGTATGGTCGCCAACTTGTTGTGTTGTTAAATCCCCTCTATGAATAGAGGTGATCTCTTTAGCCCTGGAGTGGGTCTAGCAATAAGGGAACATACTAATCCTTCAAACTCCTAGCTTATGAATGAAACTGGGTTGGGATAGATGACCTACCTTGGTCCAACGCTCTTGTCGTAGCTTGTAGCAACGATCTCCCGATATTCTTCTTCACACGTTGTGGTCCTTCAATGGTAATATTCATGTGCCTGTGCAAGGATTAGAGAACGGTGATAACATATGAAAACATACTTGCATTCATAACTATTTGATTGGTCAAGGAGAATCAAACATATTGCAAGGATTAAACATATCAAACGCAAAACCGGAACCAAAAAACTAATCATGTATTAATAAGTAGAGAAAATGAGTTTACAACCTCGAAGCCTTAATGTTGCAACCTCCTTCGACGAGTTCAGTCAAATGCGTGTCAAGCATTCGTAGGGGATCAGACTTGGTGAGGCAATGGGCCTAAACTCTCTCTCGACAATGTATTCCTCTCTATCTTGTTCTTCACACTAGCTATAGTAAGGATCGTTCAGCTAGTTGAAAGTATGTGAGAAGGATGTATTTATAGGAGAGGAGGAGGTGGTTTCGAATCCCTCATAACGTGGAAGGGAGGCCTTATCCTTTAGGGAGTTGCTCAATTATAGGAAACAAGAAGCCAAAGGAAGGACTTTGACGTTATTCAGTCAAACAAACCATGATGACTTCGCTCACAAAGTGGTTGGACATGGAAACTTCGTTTCTATTTTAAAAAACTTTCCAAAAATAGCTCGGCGCGGGCATTCCACTGAGACAGAGCGCCAATGGGCGCGAGGCCTAGTGTAAATTTCCCTATCGGCGCAAGGCCATAACTGCCTACCAACGCCGACCCAAATTCATGTGTTTTTGAGAGCCTAATTCAGGAATGAGCGACAAAGGAAATATTCTTCACATGCCAAGGGATGCAATGACACTTTTTGCAATGTATGACAATACACAGAAGTCACTGAAATGGCCCTGCAATGTCCGGGTTGGGAATTGCAGGGACGGTGGCAAAATACTGTGTAACACAGAGACAGATACAGTTTTATACTTGACATTCGCAGTGTAAAATTATTCTTTCCATAATCTAAGACACAACACCCATATCGAAAGTATTTCAGTATAACAAAATTTTTGAATTTCAAACAAATTCGAATACATAATGGCATTAAAATAAATATGTTTACTTATCTCACATCGGCTCTGCTGATGATGTCCTCCCTACCATGAGCGAGGCAATTATGTCCTCACTCCCCCCATGCTCCACACCTGAGACAAGTAGGTTGACAGAGATTCTGATAGAGACCTCGGGACCCCAAGTCCAGTCTTCATTTCCAGGAATGCTAAGTGTTTCCAATGGTATTTACCAGCTCTGGATATCATCACTCTCTTCCCTTCCTCAGTCACTGAACATAACCCCTTTTCCTCTCTGGGATGTACTTTTTATCCTCATAAGAAAGTTGATTGTCTTTAACTGTTTTTCTGTTCAACCACTTCTCTGTTCTTGGAATAATTTTATCATCAATATTTTTAATTTTTTTTAATGAAAAAACTATCCCATTATTAGATTTCATTTCAACATAACATAATTAATTCATGGTCATAAATTAATACTTTCCTCAAAAGAAATAAATGTTTTTGTCTCTTAAAAATAAAATAGCATAACAAATAGTTAGCACTTAAGCTAGCTGTCACAACTCCCCCCCTAGAAGTAAACACCGTCCTCGGTGTTTCACTCCAGCTCAACAACAATTCTGGATAAGCCTCATGAACAAATCCTTCATCTTCCCAGGTAGCCTCATCCGAGCTGAAGTGTTTCCACTGCACTTTAACCTGGGTTATGGCTCGCCTCCGGAGCATGATTTCTCTTTAATTGAGTATACGTTGAGGTTCGACCAGAAACTCACCGTCTAAGTCGACCTGCAGTCAACAATAATTTTAATTAAATTCTCATAAAATCTAGTATTTCAAGATAGGATTTCCAATCTTAACCTACCTGAATGCTTTGCCAGTGGATTACATGGTTTGGGTAATGTACGTATCGTTTTATTAAGGATACATGGAACACGTTGTGCACCCGAATATGGCTGGGTAAAGCCAATCGGTATGCCACAAGTCCCACTCTCTCCAGTATCTCAAAAGGTCCACAGAACCTGGGAGCCAACTTGGTACAAGAGGCCCACCTTAAGGTGCTCTTCTTTGGTTTAATCCTTACATACACATGATCACCCACCTCAAATTCCTTATAAGTCCTCTTATTATCAACGTATACCTTATACTGATCTTGAGCTGCTTTCATATTTTGTCTGATCTTCCTTACTTCTGATTCCATCTTAGCTAACATCTCTGGTCTAAGCATCAACTTGTTTTTAGGGCTGCTCCAATTGATGGGAGTATGACATTGTCATCCATACAAAGCTTCGAACGGACTCATCTTCAGAGACTCCTGATAACCATTGTTGTAGGTGAATTCTAGAAAGTGTAGACACTCTTCCCACTTTGTTGGTTATTGCATCACGTACATGCGCAACATGTCTTCCAAGATTTGGTTCACCTGCTCAGTTTGTCCATTCTTCTGAGGATGATAAGCAGTGCTAAAATTTATTTGGGCTCTAAAAACTATAAATAGGGTCTTCCATAATGCTGAAGTAAATTTCACATCCCTATCTGATATGACAGTCTTTGGAATGCCATGCAATCTAAATATCTCTCTCATAAAGATATCTGCAATTTGCATAGTTTTGTAAGTAGACTATACATGTATGAAATGTGTTGCCTTGCTCAATCTACCAACCACCGCCATAATGGAATCATTGTGTCGCTTTGACCTTAGCAGACCAGTAATAAACTCTAGGGAGATAACTTTCCATTTCCATTCAGGCACTGGTATAGGCTGCAACAATATAGTTCGATGCCAATGCTCCACCTTCACCTGTTGACACTCCAGAAATTTGTTTAAAAATTTTGCGATGCTTCTTCACATACTAGGCCAGAAATAAAACTTTCTAATTGCTGTTAGCATTTTCTGATATCCTGGGTGTCCTGAATAATTTCTTCGATGGTATTCATTCATGATCAGCTCCTTCAAATCCATTCCATTTGGAATATACATCTTTTCCTTAAAGGTTAGCAACTGGTCTTTGCTAACTCCGTACTCAAAAGGTTTTTCTTGCCTTCTGGCCTCCTCCACTTGCTGCCATAGAAACTGGTATTCAGGATCCTTCTCGGCTTTCTCTTTTGTCTGATCTGAAAATTTACATTCAATCTGGTTATAGCATAGTTCATAAACACAATGCAACTTTTTTCATAAGGCTTCTGCCACACGGTTTTATTTACCTTTTACATGTTGAATATCAATGTCAAACTCACTTAGAAAGGCATTCCATCTTGCCTGGTGAGAGTTGAGATCGGCTTGCTTGAAGTAACTAGTTAGGCTGCTATGGTCGGTTTTTAGCACAAATCTTTTTCCTAGCAAGTAGTGCCTCCATACCTGGAGCGCATGCACTATCATTGTCAGCTCTGGATCATAGGCTGAGTATTGTTGTTCATGCTCTTTTAACTTCCTTGATTCATAGGCAACCACTCTTCCTTCTTGCGACAAGATTGCCCCAACTTCTTATTTACAAGCATCGGTACAGAATTCGAATTCCTTATTGGGATCAGCTACCCTCAACACCGGGGTAGTGGTCAACAAGTGTTTTAACCTTTCAAAACTGTTCTAGCACTCATTAGTCCATTTAAATACTTTTCCTTTCCTATTTAAAGGGGCAATTGGAAAACAAATCTTTGAGAACCCTTCAATGAAACGTCGATAATATCCAACCAATCCCATAAAGGATTAGATATCTGCCACATTTTGCGGTACTCGCCATTCCATAATCGTCTTAATTTTCTCTGGATCGACTGCTATTCCCTCAACAGAATTAACATGGCCTGGATACTGGACTTCTTCCTTGAAAAAATCACATCTGCTGAACTTGGCGTACAACTGATGTTTTCGTAACATATCCAACACTATCCTTAAGTTCTCCTTGTGCTCTTCCATGTTCTTTGAATAAATTAAAATATCGTCAATGAATATCAACACAAAACTGTCCAAAAAGGGGTGAAACATGCCATGCATCAACCTCATAAATGTTGTTGGTGCATTAGTTAAACCAAACGGTAGTACCACAAACTCGTAATGCCCATATCTGGTACGTAAAGTAGTCTTGTAGATATCATCATCTTTTATCCAGATCTGGTGCTACCCAGACCATAAGTCTATCTTTGAAAATACAGTGGATCACTTCACCTCATCAAACAGGTCATCAATCAGCGGTAGTGGATATTTATTTTTGATGGTCAATTTATTGAGCTGTCGATAGTCCATGAACATTCACATGGTTCCATCCTTCTTCTTTAGAAACAACATTGATGCTCCCCAAGGGGACACACTTGGTCGAATATACCCCTTATCCAACAATTCTTACAACTGCATCTTCAGTTCGGTCAGCTCCGGTACACTCATTCGGTATGGTTCCCTTGAAAACGATGATGCTCATGGCATCAACTCAATTGTGAAATCGATGTCCCTTCTTGGAGGCAAACCTAGTACATCTTCTGGGAACACGTCCCTAAAATATTACACTACAAGTATGTTCTCCATCACAGGAGTCTTCTCCTTAGAACTAGTAAAACCCACCTAAATGGCATATAACTGACATCCTTTTCTAATACACTTATTCATTTGAGAGGCTGTGATAGGATGCAGCTGTAGGGGTTTCTTGATTCCTTGCATCTCCTTACGAGTCCCATCTTTCATTCTATAATATATAATATTTTCTTTAAAGTCTACCAGTGTCCAGTGTTTCTTCAACATGTTGTTATGACATCCCTCAGCGAGCTGGGATGTATAACGATAAATATTCTTATACTGCATAGCAAATACGACAAGGACCGAATGGACTATTCAAGCCCCTTTTTCACCTATAGAAACCCTTAAAAAGGCTAAAATCCATCTTTTTTTCTTTAAAAACGCTCATGTTTACATATCAAGCATCTAAGCCCCTATCGCTTAAGCCTCAGCTCCTTTTTTGCCATACACCGGGCCCCGTGACCGAGCGCTAAGCCCATCGGCGATCGCATGTTCAGGGGCCCCTCTTCCAAGTCCTCTGTTTCACCGATGGCCGATCCTCCGATAAGATCTGGACTGTCCATTCCCCAAGATCCGATGGCCATTGCATCGCTCCGTCGCACATCGCACATCGCCGTTTCCATCCGCCTTTTATATTTTTCCGCCGATGTGCGAACCCCGACGCGATCTTGATCGTTGATCTCCTTCCGCAGATCCAACGGTCATCGCACATCGCTCTTTCCCGTTTCCACTCTATGTTTCATCGTCGATGTTCATCCCCAGCCGATGGAATCCTAGCCGTTGATCTCTCCTAGATCCAACGATCCCCACTCCGTCGCACTTCGCCTTCCCCATCGACATCACACTTTAGCGATTCTCATTTCCACTTCCCAAGCCCTTTTCTCCGTCGATGTCCATCCTCTGCCAATAGAATCTCCACTATCCGATCAACCCAGATCTACGACGGAGGATCACCGTGGGGGCACTCAACCAAAGTGGTCCGCACTCCCCAGTGCCCCCGCAGTTGACTCATTTGACTACGAAATATCTTCATCCAATGGTCCATATTCACTATGGGGGAACCCGGCCCACAAACCTGTCCGTACCCCCAAGTGCCCCCGCAGTTGATCCCAGCCGTTGATGTCCATCATGATCCAACAGTTCCCATTGATCCCCTCTTTTCAACTCCGCCCAATAGCTTTTCACTACCCGACAAAACTGCTGACGTCATCGTTGGTCCCACCCGACCGCGCAGGTATGTTTGTCACTTTCAACCACCACTGTTGATCTGATTTGCCTAGATCAGACAGCTCTCGTTCGTTATCGCACCCAATTCGCAACAGCTCCCCAACGCGCAACTCCGACGCGAAATGGGCGGTTTTGTGAGGACACGCGTCGCCCACCTAACTGTATCGCGTTCATTGCTCTTATTACTGCTTACCGCCACCCACCAGCGTGAAAACCACTCCAGTTTTCGTAAAACTTCCCTTTGCATAACTTTGTGCCAAATCAAATTTAAACGTTGTTTTCATCATGGAAACGCT
Organism: Pinus albicaulis; assembly: GCA_034641835.2. Taxonomy (NCBI): domain Eukaryota; kingdom Viridiplantae; phylum Streptophyta; class Pinopsida; order Pinales; family Pinaceae; genus Pinus; species Pinus albicaulis. The sequence continues at coordinate 1,248,096,049 of CM076575.1, forward strand.
TCCGCTACATTCCCTGCCTCCGTACTGCTCCTCCGCCTTCACCCGAGCCTTCTGAAGCAGTTTACCCCTTGCTGCAGGATTTATTTAACAAGTTTGTTGTTTGCGCAGGTTTTCATGGCATTTTAAGCATATAGGCCATCTCATAGCCAATCACAGTGGCTTGAGGCTGAGGATGATGATCCTCCACTCCCAAGGAAGCAGAGAAGAAAGATGAAGAGGTTCAATTCCACATCTAAGTCAATGGATCATGACCATTGGCCATTCCACAGGAACCTCTAGCACAGAAGGCCAACTCATCCACTACCAGCAGTACCGCATTCTCCAGCACAGAAGGCTAGTCCTTCCCACGACTAACGGTATTGCCTTCGCCAGCGATAGCAGGGGCTCTGCCTCCTCAAACAACGATGATCATTCATGACTGGTCCTGTTTGGACTTTTTACCTTATGTTCTTGTTTACTTTATCATTTCGGGTGAAATCCTTATTTCACTCCTGCAGCTTTCACTTTCAGTTTAGTAAATTATTTACATTTCAGTTGGAAACGGCTTTAGGCCTGTGTTGTAAGATGATGAGAGGCAGTTTACCTCATCATAATTTGTGTTTTTTATTTAGACCTGAAACAACATACAAGCATGTGGGGAAGATATTTTCCCAAAGTATCTTCTCGCGCATAGGAATCAGAGGTTATAAAAACATGAAGAAAACACTAACAAAAGGTTCTAGATTTTCCAAAGGATTCACTAGCTCGAGTGTTCTATGTGTATTTTTGTATGAACTTTGATAGTTGATGTTTGAAGATCCCATAAGGACTCAGTAATAAGAAGTTTTGCTGGAATTGGGGATTCCGCCCTGGATGATTCACAGTTTGTAACTCTTCTCATGTTTTTTAATACAAATGTTCATTTCGTATCTCTCCACATTTGTTGTATCTAATGCTATGGAATGCGAGTTCTCCCATGTTTAAATGTGAACTTATCATAGCAGATACTCATATTTACTCATCTATAGCGCTTTAAATATGGCTTAGGCATGATACTTTGTTTCATTTTATATCTCCTCCACCTCTCTTCCGATATTAACTGCAATGGATTCTTATCTTTGAACGAATCTGGATATATGGATTCTTATCTTTGCATGAGCCCAGTATATATGGATTCTTATCCTTGAAATAAGCCCGGTTATATTTAATATCTTACTCCATCTTCTACCATAGTCATCGCTCACATATAACTTGATATCTGTGTGTTCATTTTAGAAGTCGGCCCCCTTTACAAAATTCTGTTTTAAAGTTGTCTAAGGCATTTACTTATCCCAGTTTGTACTTAGTTTTTGCAGTTTTTATAGTTGTTGTGTTTAACTTCAGGGTCTTGGTTCAACCCTTATTAAAACCATTCATCTGAGTGATAGTAGCATGAGAGCCTAACCTTGTCAACTGCAATCAGTTGAGTCATATGCTCCTTGCATTTAAGATGTCCTAGGCACTGGTCTTTATATAACTCAAGGCTGTATCTAGGAGCTACAACATCTTTATGGCGTCGTTGCCGGGGAAAGAATTTAAAGAACTAAATCCCTGGGCCTCGACAAATATTCATCCACCCTTCATAATAGGTGAGCAGGAAGGGTTGGGAGTTGTAGATCCCTCACCTTGGTGACTCCACTGTCATTCAAAGATAAATCTATTTTCAATCCTCACTTCCCTAAAGCCACACCTGAGGTCAGATACATCCCAGTTGAGGACACCTTCAATGTCTGATCCAAAGAATATTTTTCACAAGAGAAGTTGGAGAGAAAGACAATCACCTTATACAGATATTCCCAGATTCTCCCTGGAAGACTCTCCATCCTCCTCTCAATTAGCTCAAGATCAAGGTCCTGATTCTACTGAAATAACCCTTGATTATACTTCTAGTAGCTCCTCCCTTGAAAATATTGAAGTAAAATATGAGGTTGAATCTATAGATACCACAAGCTTCTTTCTGCATCCCACTCCCGAAGCCGAAGAAGATAAAGAAGTCATAGAGGTTTCTACTTCTCATATTCCAACATTTCAATCAACCCCTCAAGCCGTTGTTTAGTATATCCCCATCGTCATACACACTTCTCTTCCACCACCTCCTTTTATACATCAGAATCTTCCACCACCTCCACAACCTCCGATGGTTGTTCCTGGCTTCCTATTGAACAAATATGCCTCCCTAGCATTGCCTCAGATCCTAAATGACATGCCTTAGGATTCCTTAAAGATCCTACCTCGTTTCAACGAGGAAAATGATATTGAAGCTCAGAAACACCTAGAAGTTTTATGCGCCTTTGCGGAAAAGTTCAATGTCGAACATTTGGATGTGGTGTTGAGATTGTTTGTCTAATATCTAGATGGAGAGGCCATAAAATGATTCAAGACCTTGGGAGACCGCTCCATTGCTAACTGGGAGGAAATGGAAAATGCCTTCACCAAGAAATGGGGAGAGAAGAAGGACCACAGATACTGTCTTACAGAATTCAACGCACTTAGAAAGAGACAGAATGAAGATGTGTCCAAATTCATCAAGAGGTTTAATAAATTATATACGAGTCTCCCGGCCGAAATGAAGCCTCACTAGATCGCTGCTAAGGTGGTGTTTGTAGCAGCATTCGAGTCAGAATTCAGATTCTCTTTAACAGAAAGGAAGTCTGCTACTCTGGATGAAGCCCAGACTGATGCATTGGAAGTGGAAGTTAACTTTGCTTCTGCGGGTAAATCAAAAGGGAGGTCAGACCATGATGCTAGATGTAGAGGGAAAGAAGAAGTATCTACCTCAAGTCAAGATAAAGAGGTAGCAGATTACAAAATAGAGGAGATGAATAAAATGATCAAAAACCTTTCGAGTGAGCTGGTGAAGCTTAAGCTTGAAGCAAATAATTCCTCCTCAAGGCCACCTCAAGCTATTCAGAACAGGGGTTATAATCCCTAATACAGAAAGCTTCCTTTGCAAATATTACAAAGAGATCGGAAGGAGGAGAAAGACCACATACAGTCCCCGCTGTATCTGGAAGGGCAGATGGATGGCCCTACTGAAGACATCCCCGATTGGAAAGATGATCAATATCTTGCTTACTCAAATGGTGATGAAGATGAGTCTTCTTTGCAAGAAATTGAAGGAGAGGAGATTTCCTTGCAAAAAGAAGAAGAAAAAATATGTGCTGCTGAATATCCAGAGATTGATGATTACTGTAAACAATTTGTAGATTTCATGCAAGCACAATTTCATAGAAAATATGATCTCAGGTCCTCTAGAAAGAGAACCCGCACACAAGAACAAGAAGAAGAGATGCCTCATAAGGAAACAGTTGTTCAAAAGGTCGGAGATAAAGGTAAGAGACCTATAACTGAACCTTTACATTCTAAGGACTCCATTCTTTCCTCTTCTAAGTTGGCCTCTAATCCAAGTGCAAATGTTAAACCTATTCCGAGAGAAGAAAAACCTTCAGCCTTGATAAATGAACCAAAGGAAAATACCATAGAGAAGTCTCCCTCTGCTTTTAATCTTCAAAAAGATCTGGAAAAGGTTAAAATCCTAGTCCCCCTAACTGAACTCCTGAAACAGCCATTCTACTAGTCTCAGGTGTCTTCTTTCATGCTTCCTCAAGGAGCAGCCCCAATCCCAAATAGTTTAAACCTCCAAGAAGAAAGGCCTATGGTAATGTTCGGTCCTCATGTTGAGGAGTTAGATGCTTCAACTCCTCCTTTCTATGTCTCTTTAGTAATTCATGATTTGTTGATGCACAACTGTATGCTGGATTCCTGGGTGTTCCATAACCTGTTACCTATGTCGGTGATGGAGCAATTGGGGTTGCAGATCACTCACCCATATAAATATCTCTACTCTTTTGATTCTAAAAGAGTCAAATGTTTGGGTATGATCAAGGATTTGGTGGTAAATCTAGCCCAAATCCCAGCTAAGACTGTGGTAATGGACATAGTAGTGGCTGACATCCCAGCTCGGTTTGGGATGCTGTTATCTAGATCATGGGGTACAAAAATCGGAGGATCTATAAAGCTGGACCTAACCTATGCGACCATCCCTGTGTTCAGAGGCCAAGAGAGGAGATTATACCGGGAAACAAGGTTTGTGAAGATGGTCACTAAGGTTGATAATTTAATAAATTCATTGGTGTACAACAAAGAGGGTGAGTTTTCTTGTCTAATGCTTGAAGAAGACCAAGATTACTTGCAAGAGCCATCTTTCTGCCAAGTAAAGACCGAGCAGTCTTCAAGTAATGAAGAAGGTGGGGTTTGGACCTTACACTTTGATGGAGCCAACTCAAAGGAAGGGAATGGAGCTGGGATTCTCCTTATCTCCCCTACTGGACAACTGGTCCCATTCTCCTTCAAATTGGAGTATGAAGCCACGAAAAATGTGGCTGAATACGAAGCCTTGCTTCTAGGTCTACAAATAGCAAAGAACATGAATATTCAGAGCTTGAAGGTTTTGGGAGATTCATAATTGGTGGTAAGACAAGTAAGAAATCAATGTCAAGCTAAGCACCCATGACTGAGGGCTTACAAAAATGAGGAAGGTCATGAACAACCCATTGCCTTTTTTAGCCAAGTGCTTTGCGATGCTGAGCTAAATTATAACATCCTAGAGAAACAGGCTTATGCTAAAGAGAAAGAGATTCAGATCGGAGATCTGGTCCTAAGATGGGACATAAGAAGGGTTGAGAAAGGGAAGCATGGAAAGTTCGATCCTCTAAGGTTATGACCTTTCAAAATTGCAGAAGCCGGAGGAAACAATACTTTCAGACTGGAAAATTTGCAGGGTGATCTACTCGAAGCCCCTGTGAATGGACAATTCTTAAAACCCTTTTTCCAGTATTGATTGAGGCCGAAAGGTCTGTTGTATGGTATTGTACATTATCTAGTTACTTTTATTATGATGATGATTGTTGTTTTGAATTTTCATGAAGAAAGAAGAGAAGGCATCAAGGGACTGTGTTTGCAAGAATAAGGCTAACAGATGGTCTGCGAAGTTCTCGACGCGTTCGAGGACAAACGGGTCGTCCCAAAGTGGAGCCAATGTTGTTATGACATCCCTCACCGAGCTGGGATGTCTAATGATAAATAGCCTTATACTGCATAGCAAATACAACAAGGACTGAATGAACTATCAAAGCCCCTTTTTCACCTGTCAAAACCCTTGAAAAGGCTAAAATCCATCTTTTTTGCTTTAAAAACGCTCATTTTTACATATTAGGCATCTAAGCCCCTTTCACTTAAGCCCGAGCTCCTTTTTCGCCATAAGACCGGGCCCCATGACCGAGCACTAATCCCATCAGCGATCGCATGTCGCTCTTTCAGGGGTCCCTCTTCCAAGTCTTATGTTTCGTCGATGGCTAATCCTCCGATAAGATCTAGACCGTCCATTCCCCAAGATCCGATGGTCATCACATCACTCCATTGCACATCGCCGTTTCCATCTACCTTTTATATTTTTCCGCCAATGTGCGAAACCCCGACGCGATCCTGATCGTTGATATCCTTCCACAGATCCAACAGTCATCACTCCATCGCACATCACACATTGCTCTTTCCCGTTTCCACTCTATGTTTCACCGCCGATGTTCATCCCCCGCCGATGGAATCCTAGCCGTTGATCTCTCCTAGATCCAATGGTCCCCGCTCTGTCACACTTCACCTTCCCCATCGGCATCGCACTTCGGTGATTCTCATTTCCACTTCCCAAGCCCTTTTCTTCGCCGATGTCCATCCTCCACCGATAGAATCTCCACCGTCCGATCAACCCAGATCTATGGCGCAGGATCACCACAGGGGCATCCGACCGAAGTGGCCCGTACTCCCCAGTGCCCCTACAGTTGACTCCTTTGATTGCGAAAGATCTTCATCCAACAGTCCATATTCACTGCGAGGGCACCCGGCCCGCAAACCTGTCCTTACCCCCAAGTGCCCTCGTAGTTGATCCCCGCCGTTGATGTCCATCATGATCCAACGGTTCCCATTGATCCCCTCTTTTCAACTCCACCCAATAGATTTTTGCTACCTAACAAAACTGCTGACATCACTGCTGGTCCCACCCGACCGCGCAGGTACGTTTGTCGCTTTCAACCACCACCATTGATTTGATTTTCCCAAATCAGACGGCTCTCGTTCGTTTTCGCACCCAATTCGCAGCAGCTCCCCAACACGCAACTTCGACTCGAAATGGGCAGTATTGTGAGGACACGTGTCACCCACCTAACTATATCGCATTCATTGCTCTTATTACCGCTTACCGCTTCCCACCAGCGTGAAAACCACTCAGGTTTTCGTAAAACTGCCCTTTGCATAACTTTGTGCCAAATCAAATTTAAATGTTGTTTTCATCATGGAAGCGCTTCCGCTGCATTCCCTGCCTTCGCCCTGCTCCTCCGCCTTCAGTCGAGCCTTCTGAAGCAGTTTACCCCTCACCGCAGGATTTATTTAACAAGTTTGATGTCTGTGCAGGTTTTCATGGCATTTTAAGCATACGTGCCATCTCATAGCCAATCACAGTGGCTTGAGGCCGAGGATGATGATCCTCCACTCCCAAGGAAGCAGAGAAGAAAGATGAAGAGGTTTAATTCCACGTCTAATTCAATGGATCATGACCATTGGCCATTCCACAGGAACCTTCAGCACAAAAGGCCAACTCATCCACTACCAGCAGTACCGCATTCTCCAGCACAGAAGGCCAGTCCTTCCCACGACTAACGGTATTGCCTTCGCTAGCAGTAGCAGGGGCTCCGCCTCCTCAAACAGTGATGATCATTCATGACTGGGCCTGTTTGGCCTTTTTACCTTATGTTCTTTTTTACTTTGTCATTTTGGGTGAAATCCTTATTTCACTCCTGCAACTTTCACTTTCAGTTTAGTAAATTGTTTACATTTCAGTTAGAAAAGGCTTTAGGCCTGCGTTGTAAGATGATGAGAGGCAGTTTACCTCATCATCATTTCTATTTTTGATATGGACCTGAAACAACATAAAAGCAGGCGGGGAAGATATTTTCCCAAAACATCTTCTCGCGCATAGGAATCAGAGGTTATAAAAAAAGGAATAAAACACTAACAAAAGGCTCCAGATTTTCCAAAGGACTCACTAGCTCGAGTGTTTTGTGTGTATTTTTGTATGAACTTTGATAGTTGGTGTTTGAAGATCCCGTAGGGACTCAGTAATAAGAAGTTTTGCTGGAATTGGGGATTTCGCCCTGGATGATTCACAGTTTGTAACTCTTCTCATGTTTTTTTATACAAATGTTCATTTCACATCTCTCCACATTTCTTGTATCTAATGCATTGGAATGCGAGTGCTCCCATGTTTAAATGTGAACTTATCATAGCAGATACTCATATTTACTCATCTATAATGCTTTAAATATGGCTTAGGCAGGATACTTTGTTTCATTTTCTATCTCCTCCACCTCTCTTCCGATATTAACTACAATGGATTCTTATCTTTGAACGAACCTAGATAAATGGATTCTTATCTTTGCCTGAGCCCAGTATATATGGATTCTTATCCTTGAAATAAGCCGAGTAATAGTTAATATCTTACTCCATCTTCTACCATAGTCATTGCTCACATGTAACTTGATATTTGTGTGTTCATTTTAGAAGTCGACCCCCTTTACAACATTCTGTTTTAAAGTTGTCTGACGCATTTACTTATCCCAGTTTGTACTTAGTTTTTGCAGTTTTTCTAGTTGTTGTGTTTAACTTTGGGGTCTTGGTTCCACCCTTATTAAAACCATTCATCTGAGTGATAGTAGCAGGAGATCCTAACCTTGTCAACTATAATCAGTTGAGTCATATGCTTCTTGCATTCAAGATGTCCTAGGCATTGGTCTTTATACAACTCAAGGCTGTCTCTAGGAGCTACAACACAACCAATCCATTCGCATTAGCACATCGTAATAACCCAAAGGCAATACATTCAGATCCACATTTAATTGTTGTGTTCCAATTTCCAGTGTACAGTTTGGAATCTTGGCACAAAATTTTCTCTTTGCTCCCGTGGCTAGCTGTACTAGCCATGGATTTTTGAATTTTCGACTTTGTAATTTACATAATTCTACTATTTTTGGGTTTACATAGCTTAAAATTGCACCCGGGTCAACCAAAATAGAAACGAGTTGTGAAAGTAGCTTGCCTTCCAACTCTATCATTGTTGGCTGATAATATGCCCGACGATCTTCCAATGCTGCGTTAATTCTGGGTATATTATGGGCTACATCTCCCACTGTAGAAGCTTCTTATAGATTAGTAATTGTTTCGCTCCTTCCCCGTTGTGGACAGTTCCTATAATAGTGAGCCTCGCCACATCCCTAACATTGTAAAGGTGGTTTCTGGGGTTATCCTTGTTCAGGTTTGTTGGAAGCCTATCTAGGCCACTAGGTTTTTTGGTGGTTCCTTCCAAACTGTTTGCTCACTAAATTCCTTGCAGAATTCTTAAAGTTACCAGTCCTAGTATCTTTGAAATTTGAACTGCTTTTCTGCCCTTTCCTTGGCTACCAATTTTTACCCAGTTCTCCTTTTGCCTTGGACTGTTGGTAACACATTCTTGCTTTACGAATCGCTTCATCCATGGTCCTTGGATTCAAGAATTCAATTCGTTCTTTCATGTGGGTTGGCAAACTTCTTAAGAACCACTTAACCTTAGCCTTTTCATCCCTCAGATATGGAACATACCTTAGTAGGGAAGTGAACTTGGTTATGTATTCATCCATCGTCATCTGACCCAACTTCAAATCATGGAATTCTTTGGACTTTTCGTCATAGAAGCGTTCTGTTAGATATTTGTCTTTAAAGTATTGCTAGAACGAATCCCAAGTCACGTCTTGATCTTCAATGCTGCGGACATTCTTGACTTCCTCCCACCACAGGGTGGCCTTTTCTCTCAACTGATAGATGACCAGTTTGGCTTTAAGATTGCTGTTGTACTCATAAACTTGAAAGTACCTGTTCATATTAATCAACCATGTTTCATCCACCTCCTCCGCTTCTCCATCAAACGTAGATGGTTCAATCTTCCAGAACTCACCTTGTAGTTCCACTTTTTGTTTCTTAATTTTTTGTTGTTCTAACACATTACCAGACTCAACCTCATTGTAGTTTCTATTATTGTTACTTCGCTATGAATGGCTTCTTTCCATTCTGTCAGTGGTTTTGTCCTTGGCTTGTCGTTCGTTTCCTTCCTACATGTCTCTATCTAGACTAGGTTGTATCACCCCCTGATTCTGTTTGTAAAAAAGGCTCTTGAGTATCCTTTCTTTCTCTTGCATTAAGCGCTCATTGTCACTCCTAACCCGAACCATTTCTTCCTGAAGCTTCTGCATAGTTCTTAGCAAAATACTAGTCTGGTTCTGTTGTTCCTCCAACAGTCTACTAGTCTGCTGGTGTTGATCCACACTTAGCTGAATCCACATTTAAGGGTTCATTTTCGGCTGGGGTTGGGGTGTAGGTTCCCCTGTATTCCTGGGTGTTTGCTGTGTCGATCCCCTCCTCATATTGTCTTCTACAATATTATTTCTTTTATGTGCATCATTTACACAAAATTTATCATGTTAGGTGACCCCTAGGGTCCCAGTGTGCAAACACTGCCCTGATACCACTTGTAACGTTCACCATAACCAGATATGAAAAAAAAAATGCTTTTACCATGTTATACCTAGCTATGCGAACACATATACTTAACAACCATATTTATCTGATTTTCTACGGATTATACATAAAACTTCTTCTACATATGGCTACTTACAAACTTTAGCTCATACAGACTTCTATGCAATTCTATACAACATAACTATGATCCATATATATGCGTATACTTAACATTAGCAAACACAACGTTTCTTAAGTCTTAATACAAATTCCCCTTTATTCGTAACAAATATTAAGATTCGGGAGTTAGCCACATATATTTATTGCGCGAATCAATAACAAAGTTTTTATAACATACAAAGGTCAAACAAAAATCCAATCCAACACAGAAATCCAAACCAAAGCGTGAATACGCGGGAGTTCTTTACTGGAGGGTCCCATCGTAACTTCGACCAATCAATGGATAGTCGCACTTCGCAATCCCTACAATATAAATTTAAAACGTTAAGAGCTAAACCTTAAGTTTTGCGCGATGCGATGTTGTGTCGCGTCAACACGTGGCTTTCCACACTTCACATCGCAAATCTCTTAATTTCCCTTGCGATAACCCTTAGCGTTAACCTTCACAAATTGCGATTTGCGATCGTCGCTTCCAATCTCCGCCGTTCGTTATTGGCTAGATCCGACGGCCTATGCTACGCCTCAGCCACAACACTTCGCATCGCAAACAAAACTCTTGAACTTGCAAAGTGAGTCTTAATTACCAACCTTTGCTATATGCGATGTCACTCCGCCCGCGGTTTGATCCTCTACCATTGATCGGTTGGATCCAACGACTCTCGTCACGCCTGTTAATCTGATTGATATCTACTCTGCGGTTAACACATTATTCGACTCAATAAGGAATAAGCAAGGTTTATGGTCTCGTCGTGCCCGCAAATCCGATTAATATGTTCTTTGCGGTTAACACAATATTGCATTCAACGAAGTAAAGTGCAAGGGTTTCTGTGTGGTAGATACCTGTAGGTATCAATTGTTATTTTATGGGTTTCTTCGTCGCAGTTGTTTCTTTCTAGTCCATAAATTAATCTATTATATCAGGTATAAAGGAGACTTTTTCTGCTATCTTGACTGTAACATTTTTTAGGTCATGGACAAAAGCTCCCTAAAACTAATAGTTTCTTCCAAATTTGTACCTTTCACATATATATATGGTTCTGTCTCTATATAGGCGAGATTGTGGTTCCGAATTTTCTGTATTTCTACTTTAACAATCAGGCTATAATTTACAACTTATTCATATAGTTTGTTACCCAATCCATAAATATTCAATAGTTCCACAACAAGTCCATAACATAATATAACAGAGGCATATACGGTTTTATACTTGACATGCATAGTGTAAAATTCTTCTTTCCATAATCTAAGACAACACCCATATCGAAAGTATTTCGGTATAACAAAATTTATGTATTTCAAACAAATCCGAATACATAACGGCATTAAAATAAATTTGTTTACTTATCTCACATCGACTCTGCTGATGATGTCCCCCTTACCATGAGTAAGGCAATTACGTCCTCACTATCCCTGTGCTCCACACCTGAGACGAGTAGGTTGACAGAGATTCCGAAAGAGACCTCGCGACCCCAAGTCCAGTCTTATTTTCCAGGAATTTTTACAAGAATGCTGAGTGTTTCCACTGGTCTTTACCAGCTCAGGAAATCATTACTCTCTTCCCTTCCTCAGTCACCGAACATAACCCCTTTTCCTCACTTGGATGTACTTTTTATCCTTAGAGGAAAGGTAATTGTCTTTAACTGTTTTTCTATTCAACCACCTTTCAGTTCTTGGAATACTTTTATCATCAATATTTTTACTTTAAAAAAAATAAAAAAAAATGAAAACACTATCCCATGATTAGATTTCATTTCAACATAACATAATTAATTCATAATCATCATGTAATCTTTTCCTCAAAAGAAATAAATATTTTTGTCTCGTAACACAACTATAAAGGTAACAAATATAACAAAATGTATACTAAAACAATTAAGCAAGCTAATGCCAACTCCACTCTCTGCATGGTTAAATTCTTTTTAAGCAAGCTAATACCCACTCTTCTCTCTCTCTGTGCATAGTTAAAGAAATTTCAAGCAAAGCTAATACCCACTCCTCTCTCTTCTTGATTAAAGGAAGGAAACATTATTTTCCCAACAAATTACACAACTTAAAATTTAACAAATTACACATCACTTAAAAATTAACATTTATAAAAAATGCTAAACATATATTATATATTTTTAAATAATTCTCAAAATAGAGATAAATATAAAAAAAACTAAACAATATATCATATATATTTTTAAATAATAATCCTCAAAATAGATACTTATAAAAAAATTAAACAATATATCATATATATTTTTAAATAATCCTCTAAAATTAAAAGAAAATTCGTTTAATAACAAAAACATCCATTTTCAAATAAAATTACTAAATAACAAAATTAAAAAAAGAGAAAACATCCAAAATTCAAGATGAAGGTTTGAATTTAATTTTGTTATTTTTTCAATAGCGAAAACAGCCAATATTCACTGTTATTAAATCATGAACATCCACCTATTAAATGGAAACAACTTGAAACCCCATTTTGAAGCCGGGACGCAATTCCGCGAACCGTATTCAAAGTAATTGATGAATGAAAAACGTAATCCATACACTTGTTACTATTTCACATTTCTCGATCAAGCCGACGATACATATAAAAGCAATCCGCCATTAGATACGCATAGACAAACGTTGGGATCGGGACAATTGACGGATTTTCCTTCTAATTGAAATCATTTGAAGCAGTGAAACAGACTAAGGCAGGTTCAGAAACAACCTAAGAGCAGAGAGGCATGAATTCTAGAAGGTAAATCTACTAGTTAATGTCTCGATTTTTTAATTCCCCGCTGTTGTGCAGGTAAGTCGCGTTAGGGTATAGACAGCAATTTTGTTTCACAATCTGATATAAGAATTCACGCACTACATTCATATTATTATGTTCGCATGATGCGTGGGTTGTACGATTTTTTAGGAAAATTTATGCATGTGAAACCTCGTTGTTTTTAATGGATCCACCAGATCTGTTTTGCTCTTTATTTACAGTTGCAAAAATCATAACTGGGGTATTTTAGGGTTTTCCTACTGTTTAATGATTCGGGATTTCAAACCTGTGGTCACGACTTCGACTGTCCTTCTGTTCTTCTTCTTCTTCTGATTTTCCTTTGAATTGAAATTATTTGAAGCAGCGAAATAGAGTAAGGCAGCTTCAGAAACAACCTAAGATCAGAGAGGCATGAATTCTAGAAATTCTAGAAGGTAAATCTACTATTTAATGTCTTGATTTTAGGTAGCTCGCCCTTAGGGTATAGGCAGCAATTTTGTATCACAATCTGATATAAGAATTCATGCACTGCACTCATATATTATGTTCGCATGATGCGTGGGTTGTACGATTTTTTAGAAAAAATTATGCGTGTGAAACCCCGTTGTTTTTAATGGATCCACCAGATCTGTTTTGTTCTTCACTTACAGTTGCAGAAATCATAATCGGGATATTTTAGGGTTTTCGGACTGTTTAATGGTTCGGGATTTCAAACCTGTGGTCACGACTTCGACTGTCCTTCTGCTCTTCTTCTAATGCTACGTTTCTCCACTCTTCTCGAGTACTCTGTGAATTCTTAGCGGTGGGCTCTTTGATTTTGGGTTTCCTCTCATATTTGAGATGGCTTTATAGAGGGAAAGAGTTGGCCTAATTGGAATTTTGTCTGCGTTGTCCTTTTGTGCAGCACATAGAACATACCCCATGGTTTTCTCCTTGAAAGCGCTGTACGTCATGGCTGATTAAAAGCTTGACAATGAACCCTTAAAATAGGATTTTAAGGGATTATTTTTTCGGAGCAATATAGCAATGAAATCTAATCATGTAAGTTAGAGCCAATTGGTATCCCTGCGACTATTTTTAAGGAACGTACGATACGAAAACCAGAAATAACAGGAAATTACAGAATATACGCCAATGATCTTCATTTTTTTCCCAGGCAGTTCACATGCTTTGATCCAACTGTTCGAGCACATCATATTAGAGAACCAATCATTTCTCATGCATTCCAGTATAGATTATATCAAACAGTTCTCTTGTACCCGATTCAGAGATTTTATCAATTAGTTCACTTAAATCCCATCATTTGAGGTCCAAAACATGATGAATATTGTGACATATCTTCCAAATCTTTCGATAAATTTCAACTTTTTAATAAATGAAACTGAGGCTCTGGAAATTTCATGGTCAGATTCATTGCTGGTCTGCTGAGAAAGTTCATTTTCTTGCTTTTTCCGTAAATCAGGCCATTCTTGAAGTCACAGAATCTTACTCAAAGGCTGCAGTGTGCGAATGCTTCTTTGAAACCATTTTGTAACAGATCTAATTCCCATATTACAACTTGAGAAAATGGGGCACAAACACCTTGTGCAAAAACGACTTTGATTTGTACCTCACATGGGCTCATCACAACAGAAAATACACATAAACGTGTTAAACATGGTGACAATCACAGATTGCACCATTGAAACATTAAAACCAGAAATCCTGAAGCAAAGGAAGAAATACTTATTTATAAATTTGTAGACAATTCCACCACACAAAGATTGAACACTAAATGTATATACAATACTGGGAACCCTCACGGGGAATAAGCCCACAACAAGTGGCAGTTGCATTAAATTACGTGATATGAGATTGTAATATCATGTGATCAATGATTGCATAGCCATAGGACTGAGTCATTGTTTGCCACCCGTGCACATCCAAGTACCTTCACCAATGCTGATTTGACCATTAAACACCATCCTAGCAAGAAGGTTGGAGCCTAAGTGTAATGAGCTAAAAGGTATTTTGCTAGGTTTTCAATAAATGTCTTTTGCATAACATTTAATTTTAGCTCATATAAAATGCATGTTTCAAATAATAGTCAAAACAAACCAACATCGAATATATCCACAATTTTAATAATCCAAGTTCAATGTATAATTCTAATATAATAGAATTATTCAACCATGCGGCACACCCTATCCAGATGCAAGCACGTTGAACGCTGTTTTACTAACAATCAGAGTCCCTTTTATGAGCTATGAATGTTTCTATGCCACCAAATCGCTTTACGTAGAATTAAGTTGGAGCTATTTACCAAACCATGGAGCTGTTTCAATTTGATGCTATTGAAACATGCTTTACCCTGCACTAGAACTAGAAACTCGTAATTGTGTTACAAGTATTAATCATTGCGTGCTTTAGGTATAGCGACCCTTGGCTTAATTTTCTCACTCCTGTACCCTTGATGCCCACCCTAGTGTAATTTCGGTGGGTTACTGGCTGTCATGCGATATTTCTGACTTCAGAAATGTTGTTCGTTTAGGGACCCGCTTCCAAGAGTAGCGACTAAACTTCATGGACTTCACTCTATATGCGAGGGTCCACCCCACTGTTGGGAATCAAACCAAATGGGTCCTGTATCAAAACAATCAACAAAAACCCTTGCTATTTATTGATGACGTTCCTGGGCCAAGCGAGAATCAAACCCACTAAAAATATGTATCTTCTAAGTTATGTTTCCGGTGCCAAACAAAATTCAAGAACTCAAATAACTCATTGCCCTTTCTAAAAGGATTCCTGTGCCAAAACAGGCTTCAAGAATCAGAACAATTCACTGCATTTACAGATGTATTCTTGTGCCCAAACAGAATGTATAAAAGGTAGATTGGTGTCAACAAGGGTGGGATCTTTAACTACCGAAATTGACAAGAGAGAGAGTAGGGTCTTCAAAACCCTCAGGGCAAAGCTCAAAACATAAATGAAATGATCCACAATGAATCCAAGTCTCCTTTATTTATAGAATTCCTTGAGGGTTTCATTTTCTTAAGTGGTTGAGTGTGTCTTACTCAAAACCCCTGATTTGGGTTTTTCGCCTAACTTGCCCAAAACTTGCCCACAATGGGGGTTTTGGGGTTTTATCCCCTTTTTTTGGAGGACTATAGCCTACGGGGACAAATAGGCTACTAAGTCCATTGGTCCTCAATTCGTTGAGGGCTTCACACTAGGACATCAAAATTGTTAGGAGACAGTTTGATAGTAGTGGTGCAATATTGGTTCTCATACCATCCTTCAATAGTGTAGTCTTTCACACGACATCACTATCTCATTGGTATCATGACCATGACTAAAGTATCATATCTCAAGGTTGCTTAATCTTGGCATAGCCTTCATAGTGTTTTCTCTTTGTCTTACCTTCCCATAACCTTCTCTAACGATTTACATTCTATGTGCAACATTCTCTCCCCTCTCAGTCTCAGAGAGTTACTCCATGACAAATGGGGATGGTGGAAAGTGACAGAGAAGATTTGCACCCACTTGCCTACTATCTCCCAAGTGGAGAACATAGGATACCTACCATACATGTGTTATCAAAGCTTCCACATGAGTGGAGGATGAGGGTGTAAAGTCCCAAGCGAATTTTTCCCTTAGGATTTTAGTTTTGACTAGGGCTTCAATAAATCAATAACATAGCATATTCATTTATTCACGCAACAATAGGCATCCTTCTATGAAGTGCATCAATAATATAGAAGATTTTTAACAATAATATAATCAAACCACAATAAGATAGGGCTGACCCCTAGTGAATAGTAGATTCATTCAACCAACAATTCACCAATATTATACTATCAATGTTCAATAGGTCAACTCTGTAGCTGTAACCCACACTAGCACTATTCAATTATGTGGTTACTAAACTAATTAATAACTCACTGTTTAACTATTGCTCTATCTGCATTGCGTCTAACTAATTCATTGTCAAGAGGGTTTATGACAACTCCTCTCTTTTGAGCTCCCGCCTGTAGCTGGAGTAAACCATTGCGTTGGCCTTGTTGTAGCAAATTGCCGGCTAGGGTAATCACAATCCCCTTCTAATTCGAACTTGTGCTATGAGATTGCAGACTCCAGAACAAATATCCACTATCTTGCAAATTGCTTGGCAGCTACCTTGTAGTTACTCCTTGCTCGCTGGTGTAGACCCCAATGATATGCTGCCTCTTAAAAGACTTAGGGGGACCCCTTGTTGCTTCAGGAAGTCTTGGGTCAAGACTTCCTACCACTGATCATATTGAGTAATTGGTGTATAATCGATTTGTTTCCCTGTACTATATTTCACTCTGTTGGGTGGGCTTTATTGCGACAAAATTGATTATTGAATACATGGATGTATCGAATGGTCTTCAAAGCTCACTGTGATCTCAGATAGGTGAAAAATGGAATCCATTGTTGGCCTAAGTTGCGTTAGAGAGGAAAATGAAATTCCCCAATTACTTCATTGTATCTCTTGTCTGACGGGGGAAAGGCCTTGGTGCCTCAGAGAAGGTTACCCGCAACCTTGTTTCCATCAACCACCAATTTCGAGTCCTGTTACATCGTGGATAATCACAGAGGGGGAGTTTTGCGGTCTAAGAACCTTTTTTTATCAAGCTTGAGGTGACCATACATACCACAAAAATCCTTCGTTGCTCCTGAACAAAACTCGTTGACCAATAAGAAGCCATAGAGAACTGCTTCCTTGCATTTCTAGAACAAAAACTGAGCTACTCCAAGTGAATAGGTTGGAACAACACAAAGAATAAAGATGAATAGCTAGGGTGGGATCACCTCCACTGAAACTAGACAAGAGAAAAGGGGTCTTAAAACCCTTAAAGCCTCAACTCAAAGAAAACATAGATAATTCAATCCAAATCAATGATGAGAAAATGATTCTATCACTCCTTTATTTATAGATTGCTCATGGGGTTTTCTCCTTCTTAGTCTAATGTGAGGGGTTAGATGTGTAACCCTCAATTTGGGCTTTTTGCCCGAGCTACCCCAAAATTTACCCAATGTTGCCTCAAAACATTGGATAATGGGTTTCCTCCTTTATCAACGACTATAGCCTATGGGGTTGGATATGCTACTCCGTCCTCCCTTGGGCAATCAATCCATAGGGGACACTACATAGGGTAAAACCCCTATTTCTTCACTTGTTAGTTAATATTCCTTTGGCACCTTATATTTGTCATTTACTTTGTAGATGATGTAGCAGATCCAATGCGTGTACTCACTAGTGAAGGATGAGGTTATGCTCTCCATATTCTTATCCTACCATTTCCATTCTTTGAAGTGATCATTTCCTTTCTTTTAGATATCAATATCATTTAGTCGAATAACTGGGGCCTTTGCACTCAAGCTTCTATGATTACTTGATTACATTATATTACATCAACTAATATAATGATTTTAAGTTACGAGGGCCTTAACTAATGAGTATCCATTATTCTAATGACATTAATTATAGATGCATACTCATCTTATTCGCTAACCTTTTATTTTAGCTAGGGGTCATAATTGGGGTATTACTTTAATTTCCCTCTTATTAGCACGACTTTTTGTTGTCTTCCTTCTTTCTTGATACAATGGTTTGGAACATTGTAGTAGTGCTTGAAATTTTGATATTTGGGCCATAGCCAACATTATAATTTCTCTGAGCAACTTTTGATTGCAAAAATTTAGCATTGACCTCATCCATTTGCTCACAGGAATGCATGTTAATGCATATGAAATTTAATTTATAACTATGTCAAGCTTATAACAAAATTCAAACAAGCATAAAGATCCACAATGCGAGGTGCAACATAAAACATCAAGGTGATACTTGTCTTTATAAGCTTGTGGTTATCTTGAATTGTTGTTGCATATAAGGTTATACTTAATTGCTTATCATCTTTGAACATTAATCTTAGTGCTTGTTACTTCTAACTTTAGGTCACCCAAAATTTTTCACACACTTAAGAGTGGTAGCAATGAGCTTTCATAGGGGCCTTCATATTTACTTTATGCACAAGAACACCGTAAATTTATGCATAAATAATATTATAGGCAATAATATCTATATATAAATATTTATGATAAACATATATATGAATATCAAGGGTATCGACATATAAGGTCATCATGATGTGTCTTATATGTAGATGCCAACTACATACATGTATGCCATATATATGGGTATGCTACCAACTACATATATGGTGGTTTCAATATTGCCAGTATACAAGTCTTTATAGGTTTTAGGGTATGAGGATGATAATGACAACCACATCAATGATGGCTGAAAACAACACATACATGATTTTCACATTCATTGATAAGGATGCCAAGATACACTACTCCTAAGATTGACACTAATTTGGATTTCAACTTGCATAAGCAACTCAGTGAAGGCAACATCATCCTTGCTTGAACTTGACTTTCATAGTTTGGTTAACAAAAAAGTTGCATGCTATATATTTCCTTTGCAAAGCTTGTGTAATGGTCATGATCATCATTATTTTTTGCGGTATTTTGTAGGGGATTTACTGCAGATTGATTGAGAAGAAAGCCACAATTTATTACTTTATGCATGTGACCTAGACTAGTGAGTTAGAATCACATTGGCCATAAACTTAGGTCAGCCTCAAGGATTTTGGTTGCTATATCACAACAGGTACTCACAGTGATTAATCGTAGTCTGGACAACACCGTAACTGCGATAGGAATAATAATAGGTTTAGGGATGGAAGAAAACCTATATTGCATGAAAAGCACACATATTTGGAAAATGGATAAATTGACAAAGGTCTATATTAATTTCCCATATTATTTGATAATGTGTTCTTTGGAATCCATGCCCTACAAAGATGTCTCCCACTGGGCAAACCAAGTTAAATTCATGTTAATAGTGGTTATGGATGTTAGAGAAAGGCTTGCAAAAACGAAATCTTTTTAGAATAATTTGAAACTAGGAGCTAGTTTAAGTTCAATTTGGTATAATGTGCCTTTAGGTATAATGTGCTTTTAGTGTGTTTCTTTAGTTTTCTTTTGTACATCTATTAATTTGGCGACCACAATCATATTTGATACATGAGTGATGCGATTGTTCGTCATCTCTTTGGTTTTGATGACGCTTTATTTATGGTTGAACAGTTGATTGGTGCATGATCTCTATTTAAAGAGCATGAAGGATCATTCATTGATGATTGATGTGAGAGTTGTTCATGAAAATTGTTTTCTACATTAATAAATTGTTTTTGTGGACTAATTTCACTCTTTTAGGGGTTTTAACCACATATATATTAGTGTCACTATCTTTGTTTATGTGTGAGTGAATGTCTTTGGCGTTCAAGCTATATGGATATCCCTATTTTTCATGCATTATATTAGAGTGCATGTGAGGCTTTGGTCCTTTTTGATTAGAATTATGATAACTTGCAACAACTATGGAAGGAGTATTGTGTAGATTGAAGTTTGAGTTCATCCTTTATGCTATGGTGCCTAGTAGCTATCTTGCATGCACTAAGAGTTTTTTGTTTTGTAGTTTACAAGCATTTACGGGCCAGGTGGACTCTTCCATTGTGTCTAGAACATCATTTTTGACTGGGAATGCCTTTTGCTTTGTTTGAGAAGGCTTCTGTTATCTGTATTGTCGACATCAACTCTTTTCTCTTCGACAATTCATAAAGGTGATATAACATTTCATTTGTAAAGTTTTTATTTAAATTTTCACTTACATATTCATGTCACTATGAGTAGGTCATCAATAGCCTTTTGTACTTCCCATGGTCTATGGAGTTCCTTCAAAGCACCATAGTGGTCAAACTAGGTTTCCCTTTTTCATCTACCTTGTTGGGTCTTTATATTGTTGAACTTGAGGCTTTTCTTAAAGATCATACCCAAGAAGGAGTTAGATGTCTAGCCCATCATGTGTTGATTTGTTAAATTTGATTAACATGTTCTTTGCTATAGGACAATTACTTCAGAGATTCATATGAACAATTACTTCAGAGATTCATATGAGCCCATTTATTAATCCATCTTATTCCAATTAGCAATCATATTAAACATACTGACAATAACTGAAGAAAGAACATAGATGCTAAACGCAGAAGACAAGCCAAGGACACAAGGATATGGTACCAGCCAGGGAAAAACCCCAAGAAGGGGAAAACCTTTTATCAATTACAATTATTCTTATTATCTCATATCAAAGTATTCGGCAGAGAGAGAGAGAGAGAGAGAGTACAATGGATCAAAGTCAATAATGGCTTGCAAGCATCACGACTCTTGAACAAATGAATGATCCATTTGGAACAACAAACTGGCATGAACTGCATACATGATACTGAAGAGAGTTTGGTTGTCTAGGGCTTCTTACAAGGCACTGTTTAACTGTATCAAAACCCTCCTTATGACTGTGGCTGAGCTTGACATGCAAGGAGTTGTTCTGGTCCTCTTCCATTAGATTGAAAACACTTCAATCAGCTGCGGCCAACCTTCAAACAAGGTCTGGGATTTAATATTGATATACGTAGCTGATACAAGTCCTAACAATAGATCTGCGACTCTCCCTTATGAAGCTCGACCTCCATATACTACTTGATATAGGCCTGCGACAGTCCTAAATTACAGTGACTGCCTTCGACTCCCATTCATCCTCCTGGAGAAGATATGACAAACCTCAACGATACCCTTAGGTATTGTGATTGTCTCTCATGAGACTCACGAACCTGTGATAGAAGAGAAAACCCAAACTCAATCACACCAAACAAAATTTGTTCCTAGTTGCCAAATTTAACACTCCCTTTCAACTAGGGAGAATTCCACCTTCCAATCCATCTGCTATCATAGGTCATCATGCCATCCAGTCAACATGAACCATCTCTGAATCTCATTTCTGCTCTGTTTTGCCGAACACTGATATGAATAATGAAGAAAAATCGATTGAGAGTGAGTCACAAGACCTTGTCACTCTCTACTGACAAAAAATAGTCCTTAAAACAAAGAGTGAACTTCCAATTGAACTTGATCCTAAGTGATCAAGTTGAAGAACACAATGCATCCTAGATGTAGGGAGTATGACAGTACACATTGCGTCCATCGGTATTGCTATGGTCCCTAACCACTTTTCCCAAGTCATTGGTTAGATGAGAATATATCACTTCCTGCTCATAATCACACGTAGGGAAAGGAGAAACCACATCCTACAAACACACACATCACAATCACACATAGGGAAAGGATGAACCACCTCCTACACGCATGCAAACTAACAATAGTAAGAAGAGTCCTACCCGTGGGGAAAGGATGAACCACATCCCACCGACATGTCAACCATCAATTGTAGGGAATGAGTATCCTACATGTGGGGAAAGGATGAATCATGTCCCACCGACATGTCATCAGATGCCTATATGCATCTCTCACTGGGTTGTCCGTAGGAGAAGGTGAACCATTCATCCTGCTCATGTGCCATAGGAGAAGGTGAATCACTCATCCTATGCATATCTCATCACTCATGGGGGAAGGTGAACCATTCACCCTACACACATGTTCATTATCGTAGGTGACGATGAACCTACACATGTCAACCATCATGGAGTATCATAGAGGAAGGTGAGCCACTCACCCTATGGTTGCTCATAGCTCAACAAGTACTCCAAGCCTTCTAAGAGCTCCTAGAGCTGAGTGTTCAATTAAGAATCCCTTCATATGGGGATTAGTGCCAGGCTGCTTTCTGAAAACCAAGACTAGATCTAGGTGATGCTAAATTGACAATGGAAGCCTTATTGCTCTACCCAATAGCACAACTTTCTAGAGATCTTAGCAGAACAATGCAATTCTCTATTTCTTGCATCTCAGGATGAAGAAAATATTTAATTGTTTTGTAATGAATAAAATAGTTAATTAGTGATTAAATTAGTTAATTAGTAATTAGGTTGAAAGGCCATGTCATATAAGACATGACCTTTCGTGAAGAGGCACCTGTGTAGGTATATAAGGAGGCCTCATTTGTAACATTCAATCATCTATCTCATTCTTCATACCTTTTATAATATAATATTTGTATCCTCATGGATATCTTTGTATTCCAAGTGTTCTGGAGTATTTTAACTTGAGAACGAACTTTGTTCGCTTCATTTGGTATCGGAGCAGTCGATCTTCTAGACGCTCATCGCTGCACAGAGCTACGCTCCTTGATCCAGGCCCTTGGCCATTGAAATTTGTCAATGTTTTTGCCGTCATAGTCGAAGCATTTCGCTACAATCTGGAGTTTATCCATCGTTGATTTCGTCAGAGGCCTTTGGTCACTAAAATTAAAAGAAGAGGAAAACAAAAAAAAGTTTAAAAAGAAGAAGAAAGATTTTAAAAAAAAAAAAAAAAATATTAATATAAAAAGAAATATATATGTATATTCAAATATATATATAAGTAAAGAAGTACATATACGTACATACCAAGACAATTTAAAATTAAAAAGGAAAAAGAAATAAGGAAGAGTAGGTAAGGTTATTTTGATTATTCTTTCAGTGGTTTACAAGCTCGTGGTTTTGGAAGCCCATGGTAATTGCCCATGGTATTTGCAAGGTAAAATAAGAAGTAAAGGAATAAAAAATCTCTGTGTGAATGGTAAGTTTACTTTTATGTGGAGAACATTAACCGAGTCAAATACACATATGTGGACATATATTTTATAGATGAATATATGTGAATAGCCACGTTTCACTAGGGTTGTAACCTTTCAACAAAAAAAAGAGTTAAAAAAAAATCAATTGTTAAAAGAATATATATATTTATATTTAATTAATTAAATTATTATTTAAAAAAATAATTGAAGGAATAATAACTTCATTAAAAAGAAGAAGAGAAAGTTAGGAAGGGTTACCTTAAAAACCCAAAAAACTCAATTCAATAGACAAAATGGAATCAATCCTTGATGAGAAGGAAATTGAATCTAACTCGAAAAGGAAAGAAGGAAGATTTCCTGAAAATTATGCTATGTTTGTCCGTGCCCTAATTAGAATCAAAGGGTCACTTGCGGGAAAGTAAGTTCTTATATCTATCGATCTTAATCAAGAGAATAATTATGTTAGTACTAAATGTGCTAACGAATTAGTGATCCCCGAATCAAATATAAAGGAAACAAGTTCATTTCACGCAAATGAAAAACAATACGACATAGGGAATTTACACCTAAGTATTGGCGAGTATTCCTTGGTCTCGCAATTTAACGTTAAAACTTTATTTTGTAACGATAGTGATATAATTCTTGGTTCGCTCTGGATGGACTCACTAGGGTCATTCATCCTTAATACGAAAAAAAAGTTTTTTACATTTTCTTACAAAAAGAAAAACATAACGTTACAAGATCTCACGGTGAAGCCGAACTCACTAACATCGGAAGACATATTAGATATCACAAGAGTAGTTCTTCCAGAAAGTAAAAAAGCAATACAATATTTGCAAAGAGAAGTTAACAAAATCACCACTAACAAGAATGAAGAAATTGCTCGCCTTAAGGACCACAATGAAAAATTGCTAACGCAAATTAAGAAACTGAAGAAAGACAAGAAGTCGTTGGAAACAAGGTGCAACAACTTGTCGAAAATGAAGCATTGAAATCTTCAAATATAGAAGTTCAAGTTGAAGAAAAATCGAACGTTGATCCAATAAATGTCTTAATTGAAGAGGACGACAACCAAGTTGCAGAAGTAACAAATGTCGATGTTGCAGTTCAGACGAAGAACATTCTAAGTTAAGGTCCTGTCACTTACTCAATAACATCCTCGCTAAAGAAAAAGCAAAGTCAAACCAAAAAAGTTCCCTATCGACATCCAAATCACGGGAGCAAACAACTCAACCAAGCTATGTATTCAAAAGAAAAACAAGCTAATATTTCGATGAATACTAATGAATCATCACAAGTTGCCAGTCATCGTAAGGTTCCACAGAAGATTGATTTAGGATGGTTCGATCCATTCTCAGTGCGACAATTTTGTTTGTCACTTAGAGGATCATATCAACTTGTATTGACAAGGATCACTGCCTCGAGACAAGAAGATGTTCGTAGCAAGAAAAGAAATCGAGGCCTTTCGTTGACAAGATTTGAGGACAAAGCTTTTTGAGGGGAAGGCAATGTAATGAATAAAATAGTTAATTAGTGATTAAATTAGTTAATTAGTAATTAGGTTGAAAGGCCATGTCTGATAAGGCATGACCTTTCGTGAAGAGGCACCTGCGTAGGTATATAAGCATGACTCATTTGTAACATTCAATCATCTATCTCATATATTTTATAATATAATATTTGTATCCTCATGGATATCTTTGTATTCCAAGTGTTCTGGAGCATTTAACTTGAGAAGGAAATTTGTTCGCTTCATGTTCTTACTCCCTCTTAAACATGGAGTTCACAAGCCTAAGCTTGTCTTTCCGGAGGGCAAAGAGTCCATCTGGCAGCCTGCTCGCCATAAGATCCACCCACTTGGTGGATAAGTTATTAATGTGAACAAACACGTAAAGTTCTTCCATTGTAAAGTCCTTTGCCGTGCTACATAAAGTAGTATCTATTGTAAGATACATGATTCTTTGCATCTTATTCAACAATGGGTGCATGAATGGCTGCTGTGGAGATTATTTTAAATGGTCATGCTGGCTGCTTCATTCCTTTTCAAAGTGACTGACTTCAGTCCTCAAGAGATACAACAATGCGTTCTCTGCTATTTATCATACAGTCCGACCAGCAGCTCTATGTAGTGCTTTATTAGAATAAGCAGATATTCGTGAATTGTCTTCATCAAGCAATATCAATTTCTTGTCTCCCTCTGAATATTGAGAAGGGTAAAACATAATTATCGAACTATCTTCAATTTGCTATTAATTTGAAGCTCTGCTTCAATCATGGGCTTCCCCTTAGATCATAAAAGGATCTTCTTTGACGTAGCTGAATGACTGTTATCAGTGTATTAGATTACTCAATCCATGATAAGGAAGAGTCTACCTTATTCAGAGATTCTCGTCTATAAGATTATTGTTCATCAAGATGTCAGAATTTGAATTTCCTCCTTTCTTCAAGGTATATATGCTTGTAGGAGGTTGGTACAAAGAACAGTTCTGGAGTGCCATGCACTTCTCCTTTTCACTCCTTCGGATGACAGGAGATAATAAGATCAATTTCATATTTCTCTCAAGAGCGTGACCTGAAGAGATTCTTCTGAAGGAACGATGAGTTGAATGAGCAATCTGCCCATCCTAGAAACAAAAAAGAATCTCATGAATCGGGTTCATAACAATGAACTTGTCTCTAATATTGCAGTCTTAATTTAGGGAGTCTTGACATAATAAATTCAGGCGCTTTTCCTATAGGAACTTTTGGAGATTAGTACTGCAATTTTTCAAAGTATGAAGCTGTTCCAACTCATTCATGTTGAACACAACACAATTCTTTCAATAAGAAAATACAGGAAATTCGAATTCCTTCAGTCATGTTGAATATCATTTATATGGTCATTGGATTAACAGTATCTCCTTTAGCCAATGAGATATCTTTTGAGTTGAATCCCAGATTGCTTGCTTGGTGATAGCAAATCCCGACAAGGTATTAAGTAGACTTGATGACAAGCTTCTGAGAGGGCCTGCACTGAAGGTCCAATGTCAAATAATCCTGCATATATACTTAAGATGGTGTCATACCAATAACAATATTGTTCTTCTATATTACAACTGTTTTGTGAACCTTATACTTGCAGTCTTAATTTAGGGAGTCTTGACATAATAAATTCAGGTGCTTTTCCTATAGGAACTTTTGGAGATTAGTACTGCAATTTTTCAAAGTATGAAGCTGTTCCAACTCATTCATGTTGATCACAACAGTTCTTTCAATAAGAAAATACCAGAAATTCGAATTCCTTCAGTTATGTTGAATATCATTTATAGGGTCATTGGATTAACACTATCTCCTTTAGCCAATGAGATATCTTTTGAGTTGAATCCCAGATTGCTTGCTTGGTGATAGAAAATCCCAACAAGGCATTAAGTAGACTTGATGACAAGCTTCTGAGAGGGTCTGCACTGAAGGTCCAATGTCAAATAATCCTGCATATATACTTAAGATGGTGTCATGCCAATAACAATAATGTTCTTCTATATTACAACTGTTTTGTGTTCCAAGACCTTGTGGAAGAATGGCTTATAAACATCCCTCATGACAATCATCCTTAACACTGGAATATATAGTCTTCATGTCAGCCTATATACTGTATTATGTTCGACCTATATGACAGTTGGATGGTCGGCCTAATAACCAAGAAGGAGCCTCTATATATACACTCCTTGCTGCGGATCATTTAGTATAGAAAATTTTCAGACTGCTCTGAAGAAAGACAGGAGAAAACTTGCGGATATTCCTGAGGCATAACAGAGGTACAATGCGGATCTGAGATCAGCAAGCAAGTGTGGGTATAATACACAGAAGCTGCGGATAACTTTGTGACTTTATAGCGTGGTAAGTCTGGCATAAATACGAAGATGTAAGACAGTGCTCAAGTGTTGAAAGATATGGATCTGTTGCGGATTGCTCTGATATAAACAACGTGGATAAGTTCTGAAAGGAAGAGTGTGTATCACAGTATAGAAGCTGCGGATTGGGTCTAAAATTCATATGATATATTGTGATATGTATTGTGTATCTAAAGTCTGATGTGACGCAAGAGTGTGAGAATAGAAGGAAGGTAAATCTGTGATTTACCTTCCTATCTTCAGTCAGTACACGAAAGAAAGCAATATATCTCAAGGGAGTATGAAGCAAGAAGAAGTGTTTTGGCAATCGAAGACTAAATCAAGGAAGACTTAATTAGAGACCGAGTTCTCTAATGGTGATGCAGGTCAGTTGGTACAGAAGAGAAGGATCAACGTTGTAAGCATACTATGAAGCATTGACAAGGTCTTGGAGGCATTCCTAGGTCAAGGGTCTGAGTCTTGGTCATGGTACTTGTCATTTGAAGATCTATAAGAAGAATTCCTTACGGGTTTTCCTCTCCAAGAGGGAGAGGTTTTTCCTTGGCTCTAGGAACCTAATTTTTGTGTCCCGTGTATCTTTGCCATCAAAGATTTACATTCAAGATATTGTTAGAAGAAGACATCGTCTTTTGAAGATATCCTTTATCATCAAGGATCCAAGAACACCTATATTAAAGATTTCTATCTTAGAAGAAGCTCCTAACTTCTTCGTCATCATCAAGGAAGCTGCAAGCCACTCTACTCAAGTAAGTATCTATGACCTTACTTAAATCTGTCAGTATGACTTATTGTAAAGTGAGCAACAAGCTAGTTGGGTCATCAAACTTTAGTGCATGGAAGACGAGGACATATTTGAATTTAATTGAAGACGAAGTTATGGACTACATCGAAGGATCGACAATTCAACCACCAAAAGAAGATGCTCCAACTCATGTCAGGTACATGAAGGGAGAAATCAGAGCCTGGAGGATTCTCATAGAATCCATTAAGGACTCACTCATTCCCTATGTATCAAAACTAAAGTTTGCTAAAGAAATATATGAGAAACTGGTGGAGCTATTCTCTGTGAGTATTGCAGGAGAAGCAATCTTTTTGAGACAAGAACTATACAAAATGAAATTGTCAAGAGAAGAAGGAATCACTTTATACTTTATGAGGATTTATGAAATAAGAGATCAACTGCAGGAATTGGGAGTAGTAATGTCTAACACTGAGATGACTACAGTGGTGTTGAATGGTCTATCAGAAGAATGGGGAAACTTCACTGCAAGTTTATACAGGAAGAAAGAAGCCACACCATTCCATGATTTATGGTCTCTATGTAAAATAGAGGAAACAAGATTGAAAGCCAAAGATGATACAAGAACAAGTGAAGGGATCAAGCCTTTGCAGCCATATACAAGAAGAAAGGAAGATTTGGAAAATTTGGTCCTCAGAATAAAAGAATAAATATGGACAAAGTACGATTCTTTGGATGTAATGAACTTGGGCATTATAAAAGAGATTGTCCTAAATCTGAAAAGGACAAGAGAAAAAGGGAAGAAGCCCATGTCTCATAAATGAGGGAAGAACCTGATGCGAAGAAATCTAAGAAAGAAGAAGCGAGGGATCTCCACTATGATTGAGATCATCTTCTCCTTTAAGTGATTTCTGTTGGTTGTAAAATTGTATGATAGGAAGCAGTATAGCATCATGATCAAAGCATGGCAGGAGCTCTCGATGAGACAACTCCTGGAAAACCTCACTAATAACAATATTGATGGAAGGCAGTCATCAAGATCAAGGGTCATCATGAAAACATGTGCTGGCATTTTCTAATGGAGTTCTTTATGAATTCACTGATTAGAAAGAACGCGTAATGGTTTCATCAAGAATTCTATGCTACAGAATTCATAGATGTGACGACATATTGATGAAGTAGGTCAAGGGAATGAAGCTCTTCATTCTAGTGATATTGCTACAGGATGACTCAAGGGAAAAAGGTACGAGGCATATATATATATATATATATATATGCCTCATACCTATATATATGGGAAAAAGGTATGAGGCATATATATAGGTATGAGGTATATATATATATATATATATATATATATGCCTCGTACCTTTTTCCCTTGAGTCATCCTGTAGCAATTTCACTAGAATGAAGAGCTCAATTCCCTTGACCTATATATATATGTTTATACGCTGACACTGGATGCTGTTAGCATATATATATATATATATATACACCTCGTACCTTTTTCCCTTGAGTCATCCTGTAGCAATTTCACTAGAATGAAGAGCTTCATTCCCTAGACCTATATATATATGTTTATATGCTAACACTGGATGCTGTGAAGTCAAGTCATATGGTTGCAGGTAATGGACTTCTATATTTAGAAGTATGATCTATGAAGGAGGATCTCTCTCGGTGCACTGACAGATGAAATGAACATAATATATCCTCATGTGGAATATGAGGTGGTTGTATATGAACAAGGAACTGTATGTTAGAAGTTCTTGTGAATAAATATGTGCAGAAAGGAAGAGGTCATGAAGTGCAACCTGTCAAGAGGTAGTTATCATCCGGAAGCCAAGAAGATGTGACTAAATATCTCCTGGGAGGATATGTAGACTCTAATAGAAGTCTAGTAAAGAGGAAGACCCTTGACAAAACATATCATTAGGAAATGTGTCAATCCGAATAAAGGATGCAGATGCCTACAGGAAGATGTCATGGTGAGAGATCATCACTGAGGTAAATTTTGTTTTAAAAGTTCATACGTTTATGTTTATTTGGATGAATTTGTGCAGGGTTGCTAATCATGAGAAATGATGTATGATCCTTGGAGATGATTCGAAAGCAACATGGCATAAAAGGTGGACCAGATAAGAAAGACAGATGAATCACTTTCTGGGAGATGACATGACTCATGAATGAAAGTGATGGATGATTTGTGCCCTATGGAGCTAAAGTTGAAGATTCCTCAAGATCGAAATCCATGACATCAAGGGGAGGAATTCTTCATGAGCAGTTGGGTGTCTCGACTCTCACCATTGCTGCTACAGGTCCTTGATTGAGAGGGAGCCTGGTGATCAGTTTCTTACTTGGAAGAAACTGGGTAATTCTTAAGAATGAGCTTAGGTACATTTCTTATATAGGAATGAGTACATTCCCTTGTGGAATAGGTCCTCCCTGGCTGAGAGGGAGAGATAGACACATCATTCTGGTCTTCACTTGGGAATACATAATGGAGGATTGGGTAATCATCTGGCATTTGATACTCTTTGAGAATGTATTAGGGCATTCAAGATAACAGTCGTCGGGGATCGATTTTCTTTGAGGGCTAGCTACCCAAGAGAAGAATAGTCCAAGAAGGTCATACTTTGGGAACACCCAGGTGGAGTTATGTACCTTGGAGAGACAATGACTATGGTGTCTATAAGTCATGTGTCTCACCAGCATTATCTCATTGAGAGATGGGGTTTGTTAGTCATGGCCTTGCACTAGGACAATGATGGTTGATATGATGCTATACAGATGCGATTACCAATTTGATTCTTCTTATGAGATCCTTCAGTTTGAAAGTGACCATGTACCTGTATGAATACCTCCCTAGTTAGGAGGGAGTGTTGAAAAGTGTAACTAGGATTGGTCTTCATATTGACTATGTAATTATGTATTTATGTAAAGAAGAAGACAAAGATAATAAAATGTATTTGTGTTGTACTTGCCTCATGGATTTCATGAGCAAGATTTTATTATGGGTCAATAGACGTCTTCTTGATGTCTATTAGGGTTTGTCTTCTGTTTATAAATATAATTAAGAGTCATGTTTATGAAGTGTCTAGTCCCAAAAATGTGCTCCAAGACCTTGTGGAAGAATGGCTTATAAACATCGCTCATGACAATCATCCTTAACACTGGAATATATAGTCTTCATGTCGGCCTATATACTGTATTATGTTTGGCCTATATGACAGTTGGATGGTCGGCCTAATAACCAAGAAGGATATTCTATATATACACTCCTTGCTGCGGATCATTTAGTACAGAAAATTTTCAGATAGCTCTGAAGAAAGATAGGAGGAAAATTGCAGATATTTTTGAGGCATTACAGAGGTACAATACAGATCTGAGATAAGCAAGCAAGTGTGGGTATAATACATAGAAGGTGCGGATAACTTTGTGACTTTCAACATGGTAAGTCTGGCATAAATACGAGGATGTAAGACAATGCTCAAGCGTTGAAAGATATGGATTTGTTGCGGATTTCTCTGATATAAACAACGTGGATAAGTTTTGAAAGGAAGAGTGCGTATCACAGTATAGAAGCTGCGGATTGGGTCTAAAATTCATATGAAATATTGTGGTATGTATTGCGTATCTAAAGTCTGATGTGATGCAAGAGTGTGAGAATAGAAGGAAGGTAAATCTGTGATTTACCTACCTATCTTCAGTACATGAAAGAAAGCAATATATCTCAAGAGAGTATGAAGCAAGCAGAAATGTTTTGGCAATCGAAGACTAAATCAAGGAAGACTTAATTAGAGACCGAGTTCTCTAATGGCGATGCAGGTTAGTTGGTACAGAAGAGAAGGATCAACGTTGTAAGCATACTATGAAGCATTGACAAGGTCTTGGAGGCATTCCTGGGTCAAGGGTTTGAGTCTTGGTCATGGTACTTGTCATTTGCAGATCTATAAGAAGGATCCTTTACGGGTTTTCCTCTCCAAGAGGGAGAGGGTTTGCCCTGGCTCTAGGAGCCTAATTTTTGTGTCTCATGTATTTTGATAATTGACTTGATGAAAGACTAAATAAACTAAAGAATAGAAGGCGTAAGTAACTCAAGTAAACTCACAAGTAATTATTAAGAAGAGAATTTGAATTAATCACCAGCCCTCCAAATCCTTAGCACAGTGCGATGTCAAATATCAAAGCAAAGCCACAATATACATAACAAATCGAAGCCACAGGTATGGAGCGATGTCATATGAAAAATCGACGCCACATGTATATAAGTCAAAGCCAAAATATGAAGCAGTGAAACAATACTACAAGTATCACATATAAATCGAAACCAAAAGATGAAGCAAAGCCTTAACTAGGTCTAAAGTCATATCATAGTAATGTGGAAGGCATACCATTGTAATAAGATATTACTATAGCGCGAGACATGTATCCATGCGAGACTGTAACCATGCTGCAATGTAATCATGCGAGACATTACAAAGAATAAAGGAATAGTAAATGCGACACACCCGTGCCAATGCAGCGATAGTCCTGAAGATGTGAGAGACCTGTGAAACCCATTCGAAACTCTCAGAGAAATTTCTTGTATTGTTCGAGTTTAGATTTCTGCTTCAATAACAGAACTTAGGGATCCAAGAGCTTGATCCTTTCCTTGCCATGAATGAATTTTTGAAACTTGATTATGGATGGAGGTCAGCTTCAGAATGCTGATTTTATAGCAAGTCTTGACAGATCCTTAATGTCAAGATCTCAAGGATACCTTAATCAGAAGAGGTCATCCCTTGTAAAGATCCAAAAGAAAACTTCAGAAGAATGAGACTCAAAATACGTAGTCCAGAAAAAAAGTGTTATTTAAAGTTCAGAATTTAAATGCCTTACAGGGCTTCGAGTTTGTGCCATAACCCACTGCACTTTCTGCTGGTCCAGAAGATTGAAAAAATGAAAGGCTGAATTTATTTCCAGATTAATAGACTTATCCCCTTTGCTGTTCTAACCTGAAAATTCTTGATCTAGAAAAAGAATAACCAACTGAGCCAATTTCAAAATCATTGAGTATACAAAATGTTCTTACTTACCTCTGCAATACCAGAGACTTGTAAGAGATCCGAGCCAAATTTGTCTTAAACTGCTCCTAAGCCTCCTAGCTGTTTGTCTCAGACCAACAACTCTATCTCCAAGGAAGATTCTCATCAAACAGAGATTTTAGGCTCTTGCTTTTCCAGAGAAGAGAGCTGATGAATATGCCCAGTCTTGCAGATGGAAGGAGACCATGGAGATTTATCTTCAAACTTCGTTTTGTGATTGCTTTCTCTTACCCTCATGCTTGGGCTTGTCCTCACCTGGAGCTCTGATACGATGTTAAATTTGATGAACATGTTCTTTTCTCTAGGATAGTTACTCCAAAGATTCATATGAGCCCATTTATTAATCAATCTTATTCCAATTAGCAATCACATTAAACATACTGACAGTAACTGAAGAAAGAACATAGATGCTAAACGCATAAGACTAGCCAAGGACACAAGGATATGGCACCAATCAGGGAAACACCCCAAGAAGGGGAAAACCATTTATCAATTCTTCTTATCATCTCATATCGAAGTATTCAGCTTTGAGAGAGAAAGAGAGAAATAGAGTACAACGGATCAAAGTCAATAATGGCTTGCAAGCAGTGTTTTAAAACTTTGACTCGAGTTCGGAACCGACCGAGGGTCGACTCCGACTCCGACTCTGACTCAGTATCGACTTGGTCAGTTTGGTTTTAATGACTCGGTCTTTGTAAAAAATACATTAAATATTAATTTTTTTATAAAAAACTTAATTTTAAAGATTTTCATTCATGTGTCCAAACACAAAGCATTAGAATATAAACAAAAAACAACATAAGATCAAAGTAGGCTCATGAATATATCCATTATATCAAAATGGCACCGAGTGCACTCTCTAATACATACATGATATAGAGATCAAAACAAAAACACATAACCAAGGAGGCTCTAAATGGCCTCTACAACAAAACATGACTAGTTATTACTGCTAGACAAGTCAAGAACCTCTGGCGTAGACTCTAAATCAGAGGGGGGAACCCATTGCTCCTCATCAAGATCTTCAACTGGAACTATGCTAGCACGCTGTGCCAAAAACCAACTCCACAACTCTTCACAAATTCCTCACAAATCCTCACTCAAATGCAATGAGATAACTGTGAGGAAATGAGAGGGGTTGGGTGGCTTTATAGGCTTGGGAGGGGTTAAAGCGCATACCAAAACCCCAAAACCAAATTAAAATCCGAATCGAGGTTCGTTTTGGGCCGTTTGTGGGGTTCGTGGCTTTGCCAGTCTAACTCAGACTCGGCCGAGTCGGTCGGTTTGTGACCGAACCGGCTGAATTGTTGACCGGCTCGAGCACAAACCGGCCTTCGGACCAGTTTTTCTATCGAGTCGGTCCGACAAGTGGGTTAGCTCGATCGACTCGGCCGAATCGGAGTCAGTCCAGCTAGTTGTTAAAACTATGCTTGCAAGCATCACAACCCTTGAACAAATGAATGATCCATCTGGAACAACAAACTGGCATGAACTGCATACATGATACTGAAGAGAGTTAGGCTATCTACGACTTCTTACAGGTCACTGTTTAACTGCATCAAAATCCTCCTCATGATTGCGGCTGAGCTTGACATGCAAGGCGCTGTTCTGGTCGTCTTCCATTAGATTGAAAACACTTCAATCAACTGCGACCAACTTTCAAACAAGGTCTGCGATATAATACTGATATACGGAGCTGATGCAAGTCCTAACAATAGATCTGTGGCTCTTCCTTATGAAGCGCGACCTCCATATACCACTTGATATAGGCCTGCGACAGTCCTAAATTACAGTGATTGCCTTTGGCTCCCATTCAGCCCCCTGGAGAAGATATGACAGACCTCAATGATGCCGTAAGGTACTGCGGCTGTCTCTCATGAGACTCACGGACCTGTGACAGAAGAGAAAACCTAAACTCAATCACTCCTTTGTCCTCCAACTGCATTTGGATGCCTCAAACACTTGAGAGCCATTTTATGATTTGTAGTGAGGAAGGAGGATGCCCTTATATAATTTGACATGATGATTAGTCCTAGATATTTGGAGGCAAATCCAAAATTTGAATTTTCAAATTTCCCGCCTTAACAAAATCATGACTAATAGAAAAACAAATATTTTCGTTGTCCAAATTTGTCGATCTTTAGATCGATTTTGGTCCCCTCGAAAAGAGGAGTTCAATGGGATTGTTATCTCCAACAATTGAGCACACCAAGGTGGAATTTGGCCCTAGTTGACAAATTTAACATGATTTTCATTCTTCCTCTGGTTGATGACGTGATCCTTATAGCTTGCTCCCTCAAGGGATTGCATAGACAAGTTGACACCTTAGACAAATTAGTCTTGTTGACGATGAACCTCAACAAGACTAATTTTACAATCTTCAATTGTTCTAGGAACACCTTCATGAATTATCACTTTTTTTCTAAAGATACTAAGAATATGATTGTTAGAGTAAGATCACCACCTTTTATACAATTTTAAAGATGGATCGGTTTGAATCGAAAACCGATCAAATCAATGGGTCAGCTAGGCCCATATAACAAACTAGTAGAAAAACTTGATTAGAGGGGCTGGTTTGGTACCTAACCGGTACAAACTGGTCCTAACTGGCTAGTTCCAACCTTAACTGGCCCGGTTAGATCTCACATTTGTGGTGGAGTGCAGGGTCACTGATGGCGATTTTTTAGGTGGTTTTTGAGGAAACTTGAAGTTGTTTTCCTTCCAAAACAACTCCCCTTGGCCATAAAACTAACCCTCCCCCTCCTAAACCCTAAATCTAAACGAAAAACCTACCTCAACCCTAGCAATGTTGGCAATCAATGGTAATGTTAAATTCTGAAAGTAAAAATGACATTTCCTTTATCTTTCATTTTCATCCTTTTATATTTTTAACATTACCATGAATTAACTCCGGATGTTTGAGAGTGGTTCCAACCTCGTTGGATTATATGTGGAGAAACTAGAAGTTTAGATCTCACTCAAAGTCCAACAAACTTAATTGTTTTTAGGATTTCAGGGTTTGGGGGGTTGTAATGTTTCCTTTTAATTTTGCCATGTGTGAGGGTATGGGGTTAACATCATGGTATTCAAAATCGGTCGGTCAGATGCCCAATCGGGTCATATTGGCATGAAAGCTCGGTTAAGGGAGGGGTTTGACCAGTGCTAACCGGCTGGTTTATTGATAAACCGACCGATTAGCTGCCACAGCCACAAAAGGGACCCACAAAAGTTGATTTGGCTGGTAATGGGTGGTTTTGGAGGGAAAAGGAGGGTTGTTTCCCTCCAAAAACACCCTCCCCAATCCTTTAAAGGCAGGGGTACCCTCTCATTTGTCTCACAAATCTCATTTTGAGCTTTTGTGAGTTTGATTGAGAGCTTGGAGAGTGTTGAGTTTTTGCTGGAGTAGTGGAACAACATAGAGTTTGAGTTAAGTAGTAGCCATCATGCCTCCAAAAGCCAAGGATACTACATGGGCTCATTGTGATATGATTGATGGAAAAATGATCTGCAAATATTGCCAAAAATCTATTGTACGTGGGGGTATTTACAGGTTCAAGCAACACTTGGTTGAGATAGGAGGCCATGTAAAGCCATGTGGAGCACCAAATGAAGTAATAGGGCATATTAGGGCATAATACCTTCAGAAGTTTGAGACTCAAGTCACTGAACCAATAGAGAAGTTTGTGACTCGAGCAGTTGCAATGTTTGGCAGTCAAGACTCAACCAACTGACTTTGATCATGATGAGAAGTTTCAAGTGATAATGTTGATCACTAATATCATATATGTAGATTTGTAGTAGGCCAATGGCCTCGTAGCTTGTAGCATTGTTTTTGGACTTTATGGTCCATTTGGACCCTCATTGCTTATGTATTTTTCGATGATATGCATTGCACTCAATGCCAATTTGATATATTCACCTTTACATGGTATATAAATGAGCAAACTTTGTATATTTTGTCTCTATTGGCTTGGAATCATGGTTGCAAATCTTAAAAATAGTTTTTTTATTAACAATTAATTATTTAATGTATTTTTTAAAAAACTGGTTCATTTAGACCTGGGTGATAAACCCGGTTCATTAGGTCCATCGGTCCGGTCACTGGTTCTGGTTTTTAATACTATGGTTAACATTTGATCAAGAACATGAAGCCCTTTATGTACCTTGATGTTGGTGGTATTGATTTTTGAACTTTGTTGATGTTGGTAGTATTGATTGTTGAACTCCTCTACCATGACCTTAACAAAAATGAACACTTCACTCAAACCAAAACCATTGGTTAGGCATTGTTAATTTTGGGCAACTAGTTCCAAACTCCAGGTTGCACTGCTCATATGATGATGATTATATTTTTGTGGGATTCCTCTTTCGGAGAGATGCAAGATTGATCTAAGGATCATCTTGTTTGGATGAGCAGAACATATATTTTGATTTTATTTTCCACACATGTGCAAGGTCGGCCAGATTTGTAATGTAGGTTCACAAGCCTAATAGACGTGTCACACATCCTCACTGATGGATATAAATTGGAGAGACTTTGAGATCATTTGCTCATCAACTCATCACACATTCTCTCTTGTGATTTGATTGGTTCGATCAGCCTTTTGGAGGCCTCTCTCTCTCACACGTGCAGAGCTGCAGCTGGGAAAAATTGCGCACTGTTTTAGGGCTAATTGTTGGTGTGTTGACTAGCGTTGACTGTGGTCAAACCTTAGAGTTTTGACCTCCAACTTGTGCAAAAATTCCGATCTTGTGAGGCCACATTAGAGGGCACAAAGATCTAGGAAAAGAGAGACCGTTGACCGAAGCCCTAATTTGTTGCATTGACTTTCTGTTGACCATCTTTGACTTTTGAGGAGCTGTCTTTGAGGGGTGTGTGTGACACTTGGAGGATTGGCTGATCTGTTGGAGAAAGACTTTGTTGGCTGGTGCATCCTGTTGATTGTCGTAACACACACTACTCTTTATCCTTGCTGGCCTAGAAGAATTGTAAAATCTGATCTATATTATTTGCTTGTCTTCTGTTGATCTATTATTATGTTCTATCAACATTTTACTTTCATGTTTATGTGATTGCTAAATTGAATTGGGCCTAAGAAAAATTGAAGTAAAATTGCATTAAGCATAGAACATACCATGGCTATCTAAAATTAACATGGTATCAGAGTCGAGGTGAAGACAAAGCCCAAGATAGTGTTAAAAGAAATCACCGAAGAAGAAATCCTATCAAGGACCAATGGCCCCCCTAACCTATAAGGGTTTCAAATCCTATGATAAGTTGACTGACAAGTCTGATTATCATGCATGGAAGTTGTCCTTGGATTTGGCATTAGAAGATCAAAATGTCATGAATTATGTGCAGGGGAAGATTCTTGAGCCTCCATCAAGTGCACCTGCTGCCACAAAGACGAAGTATAGAAAAGGGGAAATCAAAGCAAAGATGATTACCAGGGATTCTATTCATAAGCACTTGGTTGCTTACATCTCCGAGCTGGGCACATCTAAAGAGATGTATGATAAGCTGGTTAGCATGTTTAGGGCTAGCAATGCTAATCAAGTTATTTTCTTCAAGAATCAATTGAAGAATATCAAGAAGGGCAAAGAAGAATCCATTCAATCCTATTTTATGAGGCTCACTGAAATCAGGAATAATCTCTTAGCTATTGGAGAAGAAATAACTGATCGAGAGATGGTTCTCATTGCGCTTGGAGGTCTCCCCCGTGATTGGTATGTATTCAATACCACTATTCTTAATAATAATGTGATTCCTGATTTTGATGAAATATTGACGAGATGCACTCAAGAGGAGACAAGAATGATGGAGATAGATCATCCCTCTAATGGAAATGGAGGTGACCCTACTGCCTTTGCCGCTCATGCAAAGAAGAGGAACAATGGTGGTCCGAGAAATCAAAACCATGGAAGAGCGGGGCCCAAAGGAGGGAAGGGAAGATGTTACACTTGTAACAATTTTGGTCACTATGCAAGAGAGTGCCCCAATAGAAGGGACTCTCCCAGGGATGATGACAACAACAACTCTAGGGGGAATGACAATCAAAGGAACAACATGTTCAAAGGAAAAAGGAAGGCTCCCTCTGATCGTAGTGGAAATGGGCAACCTTTCAAGTGGTCAAGAAATTCCATGTACGATGAATCTAATGTTGTCGATAATAAAAAAAATGAATATATTCTTGTATCTGCCCTCTCTGATGCATCTCCTCTCGACACCCTAGATGTCTGGTTGATTGATAGTGGTGCTTCAAGGCACTGCACTGGTTATAAAGAAGCCCTCTCTAATTTGATTGAGAAGGATACAAATCTAGAAATTATCCTTGGAGATAATGCCACCTATCTCGTGAAAGGGACAGGGTCTGTGACCCTTCATCTATCTCAAGGTCAAGTCCTCTGCTTACAAGATGTGTTGTACATACCTGATTTGAAGAAGAACCTTGTGTCTATTTCGGAAGTCGAAGACAAAGGGTTCAAGGTGGCATTCGTTGATGGAAAGGTACACATCTGGAAGAAGAACTTCAAAGAAGCTCTTACTATTGGTTTTAGAGTTGATACACTCTACCAGGTTGGAGGAAGTCCATTGGGGGCTATGTCATGTGATACAACTCTTCAAATAGAGTTATGGCACCAGAGGTTTGCACATCTTTATTACAAAGCCCTTCCCAAAGCAAGGAAGGTGGTGACAGGGATGCCTGAATTTAAAGATGATCATGAAGGTATATGTCAGGGTTGTGTCGAAGAGAAGCATACGAGGGGACCATTCCCCTCAAGTGTCACAAAGACATCTGATATCTTGCAGTTGATACATTCCAATTTATTTGGTATGCTGCCCGTGACATCCCTTGGAGGATGTTCCTATTACATGACTTACAAGGCAAGATTTGTTGCCCGAGGCTTCTCTAAAAAATAAGGCATAGACTATGATGATATATTTGCACCTGTCGCCCACTATGCCACCATTCGATCTATTATTGCCCTTCTTGCAACGCAAGGATGGAGTCTCCAGCAGATGGATGTGAAGACTTCTTTTCTGCATGGTTCAATAAAGGAATAAGTGTATATGGAGCAACCTCTGGGGTTCAAAGTCCAAGATAGAGACACCTATGTATCCAGGTTGAAGAAAGCCATCTATGGGTTGAAGCAAGCCCCTAGGGCTTGGTATGAGAGGATAGATAGCTACTTGATGAAGTTGGGCTTCACTCGAAGTAATGTTGATCCAAACCTTTATTTTAAGGTTGATTGAGAAAGGCCTCTCATTCTAGTTCTCTATGTGGACGATCTCTTCCTAAGAGGTGCTAACACTCTCATTCATTAGTGTAAGAGGGAGCTAGCTTCCAAGTTTAAGATGAAAACCTAGGATTGATGCATTACTTCCTAGGCTTGGAAGTCTGACAAAGGCT
Organism: Pinus albicaulis; assembly: GCA_034641835.2. NCBI lineage: Eukaryota > Viridiplantae > Streptophyta > Pinopsida > Pinales > Pinaceae > Pinus > Pinus albicaulis. Next base: position 1,248,136,354 of record CM076575.1, read on the forward strand.
AGGCGAGATTTTCCTCTCAAGGAAAATATGTCGTGAAGTTGCTATTGAGATTTGGTATGGTGGACTATAAGTCTGTGTCGACATCGATAGAACTCAACTTTAAGAAGTTGTGTGGAAACGCTGCTGGGCCCGAGCTAGGAAATCCCACCGAGTATAAACAACTCGTGGGGCCCTTGATGTTCTTAGTGAACTCCCGTCTGGACATATGTTTTTTCCAGTGAACACTTTGAGTCAACATATGGTTGAGCCTCATCACATTCATTGGATTGGTGCCAGGAATCTATTGAGATATCTTTAGGGCACAATCAACCATAGGCTGAGATACACTACCGGGAGTTTGAGACTCCATGGATATACTGATGTCGATTGGGTTGGCAGTGTGTTGGATTGCAAGAGCACATTTGGATGTTGCTTCACCTTGGATTCTGCTTCGATATCTTGGATGAGCAGGAAGCAGAAGTCGGTGGCTTTGAGCACCGCTGAGGCCGAATCAATGTTGCACGAAGAGGGGACGAAGCGGGGACGTTTTTTGGAAGCAGATACGCGGAAGCATCATTTCCCAAAAATCTAGGAAGCGAAGCGTCTCGGAACCGTCTATTATATATATATTTTTTTCATTTATATTAAAAAAACATCCAAAATACCAAACTAGTTGTAGAAGATATGAAAACATGCATATTTGTATACAAATCAAGATAGATATGGCATCCATTGTACATCAATGGTTAATTATTCGAGCATCAACCATCTAGAATCTAGATTCTTCTCCTCTTGTCTCGCCTTTGTCTTTACCTTGATTGTCCAGGGATATTAGTCAACATTTCCCAATTTTAATCAAACTACCTATTCCAAGCCTTAAAATATGGTGGAAAAAGCTTAACATGCTTGACAATGATTTTGACTTCATTGAAAGGTAACTTTTTGCCAAGGCCATGACAAAGGAGTTCAACAATTAACACCACCAACTCTAGGGTACATGAGCACATAGAGGGTTTGGTGCTCTTGATTAAATGCCAATCACATACCCTCATACATGATATAATCTAATGAAAAGCCACAATCTCATTGATCCTAAATTCCTTAAAACTGTTAAGTCTGTTGAATTTTGAATAGGATATGAAATTCTATTTTCTCCATATGAAGCCCGATGGGGCTGTAACCACTCTCAAACATCATGAGTCATTTCATGGTAATGTTAAAAATTTAAGTAAAAGGATGAAAATGAAAGATAAAGGAGAATGTCTCTTTTACTTTAAAAATTTAACATTACCATGACAGGGCATCTAGGAAGCATCTAAGGAGCATCAAGGGAGCACCTTGGGAGTGTCTAGGAGCCCCCAACCCAACTTAATTAAAAAAAATTTAGAACCCCACGAAACCACCCATCCCCTTCTTGATCCACTGGCGATTCGTGCGGATCCGTGCCCAAACCTCCATGGATCCCCAACAAATCGTTTTCTAGATTCACGGATCAAGAATCTGGAACCGCGGATTGGCCTTGTGTGGTTCCAAATTTCCAGGAATCGCCTCAAAACGACGGAACTGCGGATCTGATTTTCAGATGCACGGTTCTGTCGGAAGATCGCCCAAGGATCGGTACGGGACGCGGTTCTGACCTTGGATCCTTGGGGGGGGGGGGAAGAATCGTGCAACGTTGGGCTGAATAAATTGCAACGAGTATGCCTGTTGTGAAGCTATTTGGTTGAGAAAGCTCTTTAGTGAGCTGTTTGGACATGTGCTAGCTACCATTGTTATCCTTTGTGATAACAAGAGTGGGATACGTCTTTTTGAGAATCTTGTGTTCCACGATTGATCCAAGCATATTGATATTAGGTACCACTTTATTCGGGATATGGTACAACGAGGCGCTGTAAAGCTCGATCACATTGGGACTGATGAGCAGGTCGCAGATATTCTCACAAAGCCCCTGGGGAAGGTCAAATTCTTAACCTTCCGTGAGAAGTTTGGAATTGTGGAAAGACCCTATTTTGAGGGTCCTACTTGAGTTGGACTATGAGTGGGAGCTCCAGGGGGCTTGGGGATAACTTCTCGGAGCTATAAGCACACAGGAGGCTAGGCTTGCCAAAACTTGTTGTGCTTCTGCCCCACCGTTATGATATTGAGTTGGTTCACCTCTCTTTGATCTATGCCCCGCACGCATCCTACGCATGGAGTTTCAGATTCATGGGAAGTACCTCTCATTTAGCCAATGAGGTGGGAAATGTGGATAGAGACCAATAGCAAGACCGATGGACGCATCAAAGATTGTCACACTCTCTATGTCTATGATGGCGCGTGTCCAATACCTTGATCTAGGATCAAGTCTGATGAGGTTCTTACCTCTAAACTGACTTCGGGTCAATAAACTAACTTTGGGTTAGTATGAGTCTGTTTTTGAGTTCGAGAGAGGTTTTAACCTCTAAGTTGACTTCGGATCGGCAGTGCGTGATGTCTTTGTGACTCGCCCTTTTTTGTTCTATTTGCGAAGAATAGCCAGAAAGCAATTTATGATAGGATGACACAGGAGTGTAGGATGATATATGATAGTACATGATGGTACTTATCACTGGATGGCACAGGGGGACAGGTGGAGTTCTCCCTAGTTGAGAGGGAGTGTTAATTTTGGCCAACTAGGTCCAAACTCCAGGTTGCACTACTGATATGATGATGATTATATTTTGGTTGGATTCCTCTTTCAAAGAGGTGAAAGATTGATCTAAGGATCATCTTGTTTGGATGAGTAGAACATGTATTTTGATTTTATTGTCCACACATGTGCAAGGTCGGCCAGATTTGTAATGTAGGCTCACAAGCCTAATAGATGTGTCACACACCCTCACTGATTGCGTCGAGAGGCGCAATCTACAACTCAGTATGACTCCGATGTTAAGTATGTCACGTCTTCAAAAAATAATAAATTTTGTTTTTGCCAATGTCGACCAATGCATTAACCTAATCTTTAATTTTATATAACTTGAATATTTAGATTATATATAACTTTTTTAACTTATTAATGGGCTGAGATTAATTATTAAAATACAAGTATGTATTATTTATATAATTTGAATGGATAGTAAATTATCTCACCCATTTAATAATTGCTTTATTATATCCGTGAATTTGAATGGATCAAAATTTACCTTTAACAAAAAAATTTACCACATTGAATTTCCAAATTAAGTAAAATTTTAAACATCTTTACTCTTTACTAAATTCAATACCATTTCCTAAATCAAAGGAAAAGAGTTAATTCAACACAAACAATCAAAATCCAAAATCTTTTAACATTACTTTTAATTAAGTATTTGTAAAATGAATCTTTAAAAAAGAAAAGCCATCTTCTATGGATAAATTAAAATCTTTAAAGATATAAATATTTCCCCATCAAAATTGCAATATTTCAAAATTTAAATAAATAAAAATATAATAAAACAGGAGGTATGGTAAATAAATAAAAGCTATTTTTATACTTACTCCAAAGCTATGGTAAATAAACCAGTCTAGATCCCATCTTTGCTTCGGATCTATCAAGCGCTGAGAGGGATCAAATCTCTCGAGGTGCAAACCTTTCCTCAAGTTTGCACTCAAAAAAAAGGTCTTCACCTCGAGAGATTTGATCCCTCTCGATGCTTGATAGATCCGGAGCTAAGATGGATCTAGGTTGGTGGATATAAATTGGAGAGACTTGGAGATGATTTGCTCATCAACTCATCACACATTCTCTCTTGTGATCTGATTGGTTCGATTAGCCTTTTGGAGGCCTCTCTCTCTCACACATGCGGCGCTGCAGCTAGGAAAAATTGTGGACTGTTTTAGGGCTGATTGCTGGTGCGTTGACCAATGTTGACCATGGTCAAACCTTGGAGTTTTGACCCCCAACTTGTGCAGAAATTTCAATCTTGTGAGGCCGCATTAGAGGGCACAAAGATCGAGGAAAATAGAGATTGTTGACCGAAGCCCTAATCTGCTGTGTTGACTTTTTTGCATTGATTTTCTGTTGACTAGCGTTGACTTTTGAGGCGCTGTATTTGAGGGCTGTGTGTGACACTTGGAGGATTGGCTGATCTGTTGGAGAAAGACTTTGCTGGCTAGTGCATCCTGTTGACTGCCGTAGCGCACACTACTCTCTATCCTTGCTGGACTAGAAGAATTGTAAAATCTGATCTATATTATTGGCTTGTCTTCTGTTGATCTATAATTATGTTTTATCGGCATTTTACTTTCATGTTCATGTGATTTCTAAATTGAATTAGTGTCTATGGTGGTGAGTCAGCTTTGGGCTGAGTGGAGACAGGCAAATTCAGAGCGGGGATCTGCGGTGCGTAGATTGTGCCTTGACGAGGATTGGTAGAGCAAGATAGATTTCTTGCTAATGTTCACAACCCTTGCATTTGAGCTTCTTCGGAATGCTGACACCGGCCAACCTTTCTTAGGAGAGGTATATGATGGCATGGATTCCATGGTTGAGAAAACTATGGAAATAATTTCACAGGAGTCTCCACAGCTTTTGTTTGTAGATGGTCATTTTGCTGAATTAATCAAGAGAATCATTGTTGACAGGTGGAACAATTTCAACACCCCATTGCATACTTTAGCACATGCCTTGACCCCAAAATTTTATGATGAGGAACTTATTGTTCAAAGCAATGGGAAGAGGAAGGCACTCCATAAGGATAGAGAGGTGGCTAATGGGGTGAAAAAAGCCCTTATGAGAATTTTTCCAGCTCATCTACACAGGGAGGTGAAGGAAGAATTTGCCAGTTTTGCTGCAGGAATAGATGATTATTCAGATATATCATCTTTGGAGGAGAAAAGCACCATGAATCCAGTTAGGCGGTGGATTTGTCATGGAGCAAATGGGGTACATTTGCAAAACCTTGCCATTTGCCTCCTTTTACAAGTGGCAAGCTCTTCATTAGCAGAAAGGAATTGGAGCACTTATGGTTTTATTCATTTTGTGAAGCGCAACAGGTTGGGCTCACAGAAGGCAGAGGATCTTGTTTATGTGCACTTCAACCTTCAACTTGCATCTCATAGGGGTCCAAAATATGGCAATGGTCCTTCTAAGGAGTGGGATGTGGATCTAGAAAATCTTGATTTGGATTCTCTCTTGCTACCTTGAATATTGAGGACCAGGATCACAGAAGTGGAATTGGCCAAACATTTTCTTCAGCTACACCATCCACTGTTGAGCATGCTTCTGCTGCTATATTTGATGAGGATTCTGATAATGAGTATTAGTCTTTTGACTTTATTGCCCTTGCAGCCTCATTTGTATAATAAAGGCTAATTTTGAGATTTTCATATATTATAAAAGCTAGTTTTGGATATCTCGATATTGCTATTTTCATTATGTGTTTGTTATCAATGATCATTCATGAGTAAATGTGTTGTAACTTGTAAATTTGTAATAGTTTATGCTTTGAATTAATGATATATCATGTATGTTTTAAACTTGTATGATTTCACATAACATTTCTTAAATGTCCTAAATTCTAATATATATATACCGCGTTTCCCCATTTCCAAAATTTGGGGAGGTCGCATTTCATATCGCTTCCCATTTCGGAAACTCGTTTCCGTTTCCCCGTTTTATGCAACTTAGAACCAAGGACATAACAAATCTAATGGAAGTGTACTTGATGTTTGTAGCAAATATCTCCTCATAGTCCACTCCCTCTCTTTGGGAGAACCCTTTCGCTACAAACCCCATTTTAAACTTCTCAGTGTTGCCATGCATGCTTGATCTTGAAGAGGCACCTAGAACTCATGATTCGCTTCCCCTCTAGTTTTGGCACTATGTCCCAAACATCATTCTTCACAATGGAGTTGTACTCCACCATGGCATCTCGCCATACCTGTTGGTTTGTTGCCTCCTAAAAATTGGAAGGCTCGAAAGAATGTTGATCATTAATGTTGTATTATTTGTAAACTTTTTTGGAGGCATGTTCTTGCTGAAAGTATTTCTAGGACTCTCAACATGCTATTGAGCATCCCTAGGGTCTGACTGAACCATTGAGGTCTCTTGATAGAAGTAGAAGGGGCTCCTTTATCCCTCTCTTCAATTGAAGGTTGTTGTAATGCCTTGGAAATCACTAGTGAGCTCCACCCAACCTTCAAACTTCTTGCTTATCCTCCATCTTTGGAATAGACACATGGGACTTCCTAGTTGTAATGTCTTCGTCAAACTTTACATCTTAGCACACTATTTTCTTCCTCTGCTTTGGAATATGGACCTTCTAAATATTTGAAGTCTCATTGTAACCCACAAATAAGCACTTCTTGCTGGAGGTCTCCAACTTGTACATGGATATAATTTGGACAAACAATGATGCGGAAATGACTCACCTTTGGATTCACAACAATGATTGCCTACTTTGGTGTCTTGTCCTCCAAGATCCTGAGGACACTGGTTTTGGATGTAGATTGTTGTGTTGCATGCATTCACCTAAAGAAACATTGGCAAGTGCTAATCATGTATCATGGCCTTGACAATCTCTATGATGATCTATTCTTTTGCTTGACAACCCCATTATGCTATAGGTTGTATGGTATTGTCAGGTCCCTCTTGATTCCTACCTCCTTGTAAAAATCCTTGAACTCCTTGGAGGTATACTCTCCCCCATTCTTTGATCTCAAGACTTGATCTTCTTTCCTGTTTGGCTTTCAACTAGAGCTTTGAACTCCTGAAACCTACCAAATGCCTTGTGCATGGTCTTCAAGAAGTAGCTCCAAGTCTTGCGAAAGAAATCATCAATAAAGGAAACATAATACTTGCTTTTTGTTATTGACGCTACTGACATTGGTTCACAAACATTCAAATGTCCTCGGTCTAGAATCCCCTTAGACATACTCACTACTTGGTAAAACAACCTTCTCATGCTTGCCAAGTGTGCATCCTCTACATACACCATGCTGCTCAATATTGAACTTTGGAAGATTTGTGACTATCTCCCTTAGAATAGGCAATGCCTTGTGATCATGTATCATGGCTTTAGTAGCCCTCTATGATGGATGTATTCTTTTGCTCGACAATCCCATTATGTTTTAGGTTGTATGGAATTGTCAAATCCCTCTTGATTCCCACCTCCTTGCAAAAGTACTGGAACTCCTTGGAAGTATACTCTCCCCCATTATCTGATCTCAAGACTTTAATCTTCCTTTTTGGTTTTTAACTAGAGCTTTGAACTCTTGAAACCTGCTAAAAGCCTCATCTGTGGTCTTCAAGAAGTAGATCCAAGTCTTGCAAGCGAAATCATCAATAAAGGAAGCATAAGACATGCTTTCTATTATTGACACTACTGACATTGGTTCACAAACATTCAAATGTCCTAGGTCTAGAATCCCCTTAGACATATACTCACTACTTGGTAGAATAACCTTCTCATGCTTGTCAAGCGTGCACCCTCTGGAGTCTGCATACACCATCCTGCTCAATATTGAACTCTGGAGACTTGTGACTATCTCCCTCAGAATAGGCAATGCCTTGTGATGAAGGTGCCCCATCCTCTTGTGCCACAACTAGCACAAGTTGTCATTGTTATGCACCAAAGCTCGAACAAGTACAAATTACCTTCTTTAATACCTATTAACTTAGCTATATTTAGGATAGAACCTTTTGGCCTGATGAGGACTTGCTTGTTCTTGAACTCAACTACAAAGTTCTTATCCTCTATGATTGAAACTAAAAGCATATCCTTCCTAACAACACTTGGTAGAAACAAAATGAAAACATCTCTAAATGTAAAGAGTTGCCTAATTTGAGATGGAGGGGGACTAGTACCAACTCTTACTACTAGGTACATCACATCACCACTAAGCTCAACTTGTACTCTTGAGTCCTACTTCATCATATTAGAAAACAATTGCTATATTGATGTCATATGTTGATATGACCCTTTATCCACATACAATGCATCCCTCATAATCACGCTGGAATAAAGGCAAGATATTATCAAGAAAGCCTTCTTAAACTTGGCAAGGCAGCAAGCTCATTCATCTGAGTTTTTGCAGAGATTGCTACTTGATTTTGTTGTTGCTTCCCTTTACTCTCCTTCTCTGGACACTGTGATGCATAATGACCATGCTTAGACAAACAAAGTACTTGATTTTACTCAAGTCCTTCTTTCTTGGTTGTGAGGTTGACTCCTCACTATTTGTTGGGTCCTTTTCCTTCGTCCTTATTTGATCGACCAAATAGAGCAAGGTCATCACCACCCTTCTTGCTAGCCTTCCACTCCATTTGAGTCTCCTCTTGGATATAGTCATCCCAAGCCTCTTAAAGTTGGGAAGGTTTAAAATCGACAAATAGTTCCCATGAAGTTGGGAAAACATTTAGTGCCATGCTCACTAGCTTTGCTTCTGCAACATTCTCCCTAACCATTACAAGTTGATCACGAATTTGTTTAATCTCCATAAGATCACTGGTGATTGTGTCTGAGATAGTCATTTCTATGGATTTGAGTTTGTTTCACAATTTCATCTTCCTATTACGCGTTTAAGTTTTATTACATATAAGTTTTGTATATGACCATTATTTGTACTATGTTGTTGTGTGGACACATGCCATGGGGACACTGGCTTGAGATTTAATTGCCACATCTGGTGAAAGAGAGGAAACTCTTATTGTAGGCGTGTGGTGAAGACAAGTTGCTATTATTAGAGTATTAAGAGCACCTATCTTGTTGAATCACTTCATCAAACACTTTTTGTGCATCTACTAACCCCACCCTAAGTTGGCATACATGGCAAGATGGATGTTGCTATAATTCTTATTTGGCACGATTCCTTGTCATTCTTGTTGGTGTGGATTGATTTACCTTTGGAGAAGGCTTTCTTCTTAATCCACTCTCGCAAGAGACATGTACTTGTAAATAGTTGGAAGGCTAATTTTTTTCATGAAACATTGTTATGCCTTTTCAAATTGTCCCAGATTAAGCAATTGCCTCACCATCTCCGGAGTGTCATTTATGGCATTGCTTCCTTAATTAACGATGCAACTAGTGTTCTCAATGGTACCATTGTGAAGTTGAAATGTCGAGAGTGCTCTTGCCTTACATTGCCATGTATCTTCTAATTGAAAATTGAGTGAAGCCAATGGAAATGTTAATAGTATAGCCTAGGTTGCTAGAGTATGGGAGTTAGAGTGCCATTTCCCAAAAGACCTCAAGAGCGGACCATCATAGGATTGTTTTTCTATATGTATTTTTATATTATAATGCATTTATATTTAAAAAACATGTAGATTCCAGATTAGTTGCATACTATATGAAAACATGCATCTTTGTGCTTACTTGTAGATGAACACTGCATTACTCTGAATAGCCACTCTTGGGCCTGTGAAGATGAATTCCACTGTTAAACAGAGGTTGAATTTGTAGTTTTGAGTGGCTATTCTCATCATAGTGGTAGTCTGAAGATCCCAGTAGTTCGATTCACCCTTTTTGTGGAGCAGCTCGAATACCAGTGAGAGATACTCTCTTTATTTTAATGTTGGACGAGTTTCCTTGTTGTTTAGGACTGCATATTGGTGGCAGAGCTGGACATATGGACCGTGGGGTCTATCTAATCCCTAGCCAAACCGAGTACCTAATTAATGGGCTGCGTATCAGTGGCAGGGTTGTGTGTAGCTTTGTGGGAGTTCAAAATTAGTTACAGTCAAGGTATTTTATTCTCTGGTGGGACGTGAGTCTGAGTATAATGCACAGCTTAAGCTTAAGCCTTTGATTTCCTGCTGTCCACGAGTTCTGGAGAGTTTATTGAAGGAGATATCTGATAAGCCACTCTTGTGCACTCATCATTGTTGGAAACACATTCTGGGCAGCATACTACCTCTAGGATCAGTTCTGCTTGGAACCACAAGAGCACAAGATGCATGTAAGATACCTTACAAATAATAGATCCACAATTGGCAAGTGAAGTATCAAAATTTAGATTAGCACCCTTAGAGTATTAAGAGCAACAAAATCAGAATTTTTTTACCATAGAAGTCGGAAGAAAAACACCACAATGCATAAGCCCCCAAAGTCTTTTCTTTGTTATTCAGAAACTATTGAGTACATAATCCAATTGATACCGCACAAATTGGGTTCTAAATATAATGATGCAATGTGTACCTTCTGTGTGTGTTTCACATTGTGTTGATCAAAGAACTGCTCCATCTATAATATCCATGTTATCAGGTCCTTGCTATCAAACTTCCTCATATTGATCTTTGGAATGTGGTTGGTCTTCTACCCAAAGTTGGAGTCTCAAAAATCACGATTCACATTACTTTTGTTCTCATCATGAGTTTTATGCTATGTTGCATGAGTTTCTGGTACGCGGGAATGAGTATCCGGCATGGCTAGAAGTTTTGCCCAAATTTACAGGAAATGTCAAGTTGGGAGCAACAATAATATAATATATTAAAATTTAATATATATTAAAAATAAAAATAAAATAATTAATTTATTTGCATCCAAATCTTGCCAATTAGGATTGGCCAGGCACCTCATCTTCATTTGGATAGAAGGGCTTTCCATAAATGGGTTATTTCGCTTAGTTCCATACCCATATCCAGGTCTAAACCCAATGACATACCCTTCCCTTCACACAGTTCCATCAGTTTAAGCAGCACCCAAGCTGGCAACGTCAAATACATCTAAGTTTGCACTTATTCATTGCAGTGAAGCTCCCAAACCGTCAAAAATATGTTTCAGTGAAGCTCTTGAAAAGCTCCAAAGTACCCGTTGAAGCTTTTGACGATATTGGAGCGTTTCTACCAACTCCCAAGCTCCCAAGAGTAGGGGAACTTGGGGTACGTGCTCTCCAATGCCTCAGAGCAGTACCAGAATACCTTGTGACCATTAGGAAGCATTTCTTTTAGCAATATTGTCAAACCTTCCATGTCTACTTTTATGTCCACTTTTAAAACTTCTATGTCCCCTTTTAAACCATCCATCTTAACATTCATCCTCGCTTTCAATTCATCTTTGGTTGCTCTTTGTGAGTGAAATTTGTTTCACTTGGTCCCGTAATTTTGATATATAGTGTTGCATTTCTTCCCCACAACCTTGAGTTTAAGGCTCAATCAAGCTCTAGATCCATCATGAAATGAAGGTAATTTTTGAAGCTTCTAGTCCTTACATTCGAACTCTCTGAGGTTCTCAAGTTTTGAAGAATCACGTGTTATCTTTGAAATTCCATAAAGAAGTCAAGGACCCTAGAAGGATATTGATTTAAGCCCTCTAACTTGATAATTAATAAAATCTACCAAATTTGAAGAAAACTGCTCAATTTGATGTTCTTTTTATATAAAGGAAGGATGAAATCTTGTGAAAGTAGGCCAACCTTTGCAAGGAAACCAACCTGTCTAATATATATAAGTTATTACCTTTATGAGGAGATTAGAATCTGAGGTATGTTAAAATGTTTGAAGGCTTAGATATCCGTCTAATTTTTCCTTTATGGTTTGTTCTATCCATTAGAGCAATCACTGTGATGAATGTCAAGGTGCAAGTTTTAAATAAGATCTAGAGGGTTCTTACATGATATCGCTGTTAGAGTAATAGAGGAATTTGCTCGTATCATAATAAGATATATTTATAAAGATGTTAAGTCATATCAAGAGCAAAATACATTTTCTACAATGAAAGGTTGAGACTTATTGAGCTTACAACAACAAGGGTTTGGAAGTCTAAAGTTTTGAATGTTTTTGGGTTTGTAAAACCCTGGGGCTATTGATATCGAAGATAACGAAATTGGAAAATAAATGCAAGGATGTCAAGCCTCCTTCATTGCTGAGGAATTAAGATAAGACCGCAAATTCTACGGTTTGGAAAATTGAAAGTTTTTTGTTTATGTAATTTGTGGGCTAAACCTTTCATAATGTTGATATTGGAAAATCAAGTTGGATGAAGTTGGAAACATTTGAAGGTTGAATATAGGGCTTGTAAAACCTAGACAAACTTTAAACTATTAATTTTTGATGTCAAAACCCTAGCAAACCATATTGCGAACTCTATCAAGTCAAAATGGTTGGAAATGAAAGCCTATGGCTTATGAACTCAAAGATTGTTTGTTGCTATTGAAAGAAGTAACATGATGAAAGAAGGCAATGACAATGCCGAGAATTTGAGGCTTTGTAAACCTAAAAAGATATTAGGGTTTGATGCTATAACCCTAGTTGTTCAAATTGCAAACTCTTGCCAATAGCTGTTAACCCTACCTTGATATAAATCATTGAGAAAATGTTGGGTTTATGAATTGATTGCTAAAAGATATGACATCTTGATGTTGAGGTTGATATGCAAGTTAGATTCTAAAAGGACTCAAGACCAAGAGGGAGTTTTCTTGATCTCAAAAGATAAGTATCTTGTGTTTCTTTTGTTATTCCAATTAATATTGACATTGGACTATTTATGATTTGTAAAATACTAGGTTGAGTTTGGAGAAGAAAATCTAAGCCTAATGAATGTAACCCTAATTCCTTGTTGATGATATGAACTTGTTGATAATGATGTGGATTTGTTGATAATGTGGCTCATGATGTGGATTCGTGTTAAAATTGGACAACTAGGTCCAAACTCCGGGTTGTGCTGCTCAAATGACGATCCCAATATTTTTATTGGATTCCTCTTTCGGAGAGGTGTAATATTGATCTAAATATCATCTCGATCGGATGAGAAGAACATGTACTTTGAATTTATTCCACTTATGTGCTAGGTCGGCATGGAATAAAATATTGACTTAAATGTCTTAAAGGATGTGTCACACACCCCCAAAGATTCCTATATATTGGAGAGACTTAGAGTTAATTTGACACACATTGGTGTGGAGGACTTCTCTCTCTCTGGATAGCATTGGAGCTATGATATATATGGACTGTTCTTTGTTTGGGTTGTTACGGGTTATGTGTGACACGCTTGGCTAAATGACCTATTGGAGACTTTAGTGAAGCATCTGGCGGTGCCTGTATCTATTATCTCTGTTTTGGCTTGTCTTCTATCGATCTATTAATATGTTCTATCTTCTTCAGTATTGTGCCCCAATCTGAAATGGCATAGAACATGTTCTGAAATTAACATGGTATCAGAGCGTAGGAGAAGACAATGCCCAAGGCAGAATATAGAGGAGCCATCTCCCTCTCTTTGGTCACATCAAAAGACTTGAGAAAGTATTCTTACAATTCGTTAATGATATAGACTTCTTGATGATATGGATGTGAACTCTTTTATTGATGTTGATGTAAACTCCTTGAAGACGTGGATGATGGACTCTTTGATGATGTGAACTCTTTGATGCTGATATGGACTTCTTGATGTGGGTGATAATATGGACTCCTTGATGATGTTGATTTGGACTCCATAATGATGAATAATGCGTACTCTGTGATGTTGAGGATGATAAGTACTCCTTGCTGACAATGATGTATGACTCATTGATGACGTGGATGATGTGATTAGACTCCTTGATGGTGATCTGAACTCCTTGATGATGATGATGATGTCGAATCATTGATGATGATAATGTGGACTCGTTGATGATGAATTGGATTAGACTCCTTGGTAATGATGATTTGTTGATGATGTAGACTCCTTGTTGATGATGATGATGATATGAACTCGGTGATAATGTAGACTCCTTGATGATGATGATAATGTGGAATTATTGATGATGTAGGCTTCTTGATGATGATGATATGAAGTTCATTATGTGGAGTTCATTAAAACGCTAATTTGGAACTGGGTGACAAAATAGTAAGTTTCGATGTGGTCCAGCTCTTTACGAAGATACCCTTGGATGAAGCCGTGGAAGTGGTTAGGGAAGTGGCGGATCCAGAGACAGCTAGGTTAGCAGAAATCTGCTTACGCTCAACCTTCTTCACATTCCAAGGAGAGATCTTTGAACAAACAACAGGGGTAGCCATGGGGTCTCCACTATCCCCCATAGTGGCAAATCTCTTTATGGAAATATTTGAAAAGAGGGCCTTGGACTCATACCCTCTTAAGCCCAAATTCTGGATTAGATTTGTGGATGATACCAGTGTTGACTGGCCTCATGGAGATGATGAGCTTAAAAAATTCCGTAACCACCTCAACAGCTTATCCAAGGATATACAATTCACCATGGAGGATGAAAATGATAACTGTATTCCTTTTTTGGACATTCTTCTCATTAGGAATGAAGATGGTTCCATTGGACATAAAGTATTTAGAAAAAAGGCACACACAGACAATTGTCTCCACGCCAATTCACACCATCACCCGGCTCAGAAAATGGGGGTTCTCGTGACTCTTTTCACACGAGCCTTCAGAATTTGCGATAAAAAGCACTTGGAAGAGGAAATTGCACACATAAGAAAGGCATTCACTAATATGGGATACAAAAGCAGGGACATTATAAAAGCCATACAAAAAGCCAAATCAAGTACCAAAAGAAATCCTCGTGATGAAAACATAACGTCTAGAGCATACCTCCCCTACATCCAAGGGGTCACCGACAAACTTGCCAAAGTCCTTACCAAAAATAACATTGAGACCTCATTTAAACCCCTAATGACTATGAGGCAAAAAATGAAATCTGTCAAAGACAAACTAGATCCTCTCTAGCATAAAGGTGTATACTGTATAAATTGCTCATGTGGTAAATGCTACATCGGGGAAACAGGAAGATATTTTAAGATCAGGCTCAAAGAACATGGGGCCGACATTAGAATTGGGAGAACCAAATCCTCAGCGCTGGCTGAACACTCGAATAAAACCCTCCACCATATCTGCCTAGAAGATGCTAGAGTTATAGCCAATGAAAATCACTATTACAAAAGGAAGATACGGGAGGCTCTTGAAATCATCAAACATCCTGGAAACCTCAATAGGGATGGGGGTTTAGAAGTCAGTAGAAATTGGTTCCCCTTATTTTCCAACTCTTAGATTTTCCTTACCCTAGTAGCAGCTTTATTTTCCTCCTCCTTCCTCCCTTGCGCTTCGCTTTCCTCCCCTTCCCTGGATCGTAGTCGGACTTTTTCACTCTTTTTCTTCCTTCGCATTGCTCCTTTCTTTTCCCCTTGTATATTTTCTTCTTTGCCTTTCCTCTCCTTACCTTTTTAACTTTTTATCCTTAGGGATCTCCCCTTTTCTTTAAGGTGTGTGTTCTTTGCTTGATAATATCTTTTTTTCATACTTTGGTTGGTTGGGCGTATCTCTCCCCTTATGATGGGTCTTGTAACCATTCAAGTAAATACCTTAATCCTCATAAGGTATTACTTGATTGTTTCATATTTTCGTTCTTGGTTGGGATAGGCATTCCCCTCCCCCTCCTTGTAATTTATTTTTATTCTACCTTTTAGTCCTCTTCCATATTCCTCACCCTCTTAATCTTTCCCCTTTCTTTTAAGGTATTAACATTCTCATTTCTTTTTTCTACCTTAATTAATTAATACCTTTATTAATAGCTTGATTCAAGTATTCCTATGAATTTATTAAAATAGAATTTGGATTATTACCTTTTGAGATTTTCTTCTTTTTTGCCTTTTTCCCCTTTCTAATGATGGCTTTAATTTGCATCTTTTCTTCTCTTAGGCTCCGTCCTTTTTTATGTTGTCATTTTAGTTTTCTTTGTTGTCTCCTTATGTAGGTTTCCTCTTATAATCCTTCCCCTTTATAATAATCTTGTCTTTTATTATTTTTTTGCCTTTGTAATATTATATATTTAAATTCTTATCCTTTAATTTTTTTTTCGTAAAACGTGTTATAACCCCTCTTGTTTCCTTTCTTGAATTTATTTCATTCCCTTGTTTTTTGTATTATTGAAGTCATCCTCTATAGTGTAAATCGTCGTCATTTCTGAACCTTTTTAAAAAGCTCGATTTTTATATTAATCTTAAATTATATCTTTGAAATATGGTGATGGTCGGCCTGTATCTTGCACTGCGATTGGGTATTTATAATGTCTTTTCTCCTCTCTTTTTTCACAGAATTTGTCATGATGATGGGTCTTGTTCTAGACCCGAAACGTTGACACTAAAAATGTTCACTGTGGAGATTCCGAAAACAGAAACTCTAAACTCTCACCGCAGAAATCTACAAACTACAAATGATGATATGAACTCGGTGATAATGTAGACTCTATGATGATGATGATATGAACTCGGTGATAATGTAGAATCCTTGATGATGATGATGATGTGGAATCATTGATGATGTAGACTCCTTGATGATGATGATGATATGGACTCCTTGATGACTTGGACTCACATAACTCTTTGTTGATGTTGAAAACTCCTTAATGATGATGTGGATTCCTTGATGATGTGGATTTCTTGATGATGTAAACTCTTTGATGAAGGTAAGGACTCGTTGATGTGATGAGATTGACTCAATCAGAGAAGGCTAAGATCAAGAGGGAGTTGACACACTCTCAAGAGATAAGTATTATCTTGATTGTTTTTATTGATTATTTCATTATGAGTCTCTTGGCTTGCTTGGTTGTTCTTGTTCTTTCGTAGCCTCCTAGTGAGGATTGCAGGTACATAATGAAGACTGCCAAGATGTGGCAATCGTTGGAAATTTCATAAGAACAATGGGACAAGAAGACTCGTGATAAGCTCTATTCTCAAAGGAAGCAAACAAGATCAACTTGATGGAAGCATGTTTCTATGAAGATGGCTAGATGTTTTGAAGATCGATGTTGTTCTAAATATGTTAAAGATGAGCTTGCGATTTTTCTATATAGAAGATTTCTGTGTAAGAGGGAGTTGCTTTTGTAAAGACATGAGCCTGATGATATCTTTGGCACAATGGACTGCAGGTCTATCGACATCTCCCCGATGAATGATTTTAAGAAGCTGCAAGACTTTGATATGGAATTGGTTGATTCTCTGATTGTTTCGTTGATCTATCTGATGATGTTTGTTTTCACTAAAGTCTATGGTTATTTGCTTGATTCGATTATGGTCTGATGGATTCTACTATGATTGTTGATGCTTGCTTCTGTGAGAAGCCACTTGTTATCTGCTAGATTCGATTATGGTCTGCTGGATTCTACTATGATTGTTGATGCCTGCTTCTGTGAGAAGCCACTTGTTATCTGCTGGATTTGATTATGGTATGTTGAATTCTACTATGGTTTTTGATGCATGCTTCTGTGAGAAGCCAGTTTTTGTCTGCTGAACTCTACTATGGTTTTCGATGATTGCTTCTGTGAGAAGCTATTACTGAAGTCTATTATTTCTAAGAGAAGCTTCCTTTGAAGCTGAATGAACAAGTTGAATGCCATTGTTTGCTGAAAAGATCCACCATGGCTACATTTCTGATAATGAACTAGTTGTTGATGTGAAGAATCCCTTTGAAGAGAGAGCGTTAATTACATAGCATCATGATTCCTCCTGTAGACTGTGTTCCATGAGACCTTGTGTTTCGAGAGATGTATTGTTGATTTCTTTTGTAGGTTGTGTGCGTGAGACCCTGTGGTCTGGGAGATGTATTGGTGATTCCTCATGTAGGCTGTGTGCGCCGTGAGACCTTGTGGTCTGGGAGATGTATTGTTGATTCCTCCTGTAGGCTGTGTGCTGTGAGACCTTGTGGTTTAGGAGATGTATTGTTGATTCCTCTTATAGGCTGTGTGCTATGAGACCTTGCGGTCATGGAGATGTATTGTTTATTCCTCCTGTAGGGTGTGTGTTGTGAAATTTTATTGTTCGGGAGATGTATTGTTAGTTCCTCCCTTAAACTGTGTGCTGTGAGACCTCGTTGTCGAGAGGATGATTTGAGATGGATGCCATGTATCTTTCCTTAAGATGAGATTGATGATCTCTCCCTTAGGCTGTGGGCTGTGAGACCTATGATTGGTGGGGGAGATTGATCTTGACAGAGAGATAGATTTGTATTTGCGATCTCTTCGTTAGGCTTTGGGTTGTGAGACCTATGATTTGTCGGGGAGATTGATTTGAGAGAGAGATTGTAAAGTACCTACCTGGCTAAGAGGGAGTGTAGGAAAATATGGTAGCATGGTTGGTATTTTCATGTTAAAAAAGAAATGGAAATTTGAATTTTTAAATTTGCCTGCTGTTAGGGTCCTATAATAATAAGATTCATAATTTTTGAATTGACTTTAATTAGTCTTGTAATATGTACATACTTTGCTTTCTGCAAATTGTTTTCCCATATAAGAAAAATAAAATAAAAAATGTAAAGAGGGTAAAAGTCCTAAAAGAAAAATCAAAGGACTTGAAAGAAAAATATAAAAAAGAATAGAAAAAATGGACCCCAAACACAAAAAAAAGATAAGAATAAGACATGAAAGTGATGCAAGTCAAAATACCACTACTAGTTACTTTTTAGTGCAAAATAAATGATTATGAGCAGCTTGTTCAAAATGCCATAATCCATGATTAGTCAAATAGCTTAATCTTGACTTTTTTCATGCTTTAAATTTCATGCTGATAGATAGAGAATAAAGATCTTGCCAAACAGTTTAATCTTGACAGATCAGTAGTTAGGTAGAGAATAAATAAGGAGCTCAACAACTTAATCTGAGCCCTTGGAAGAAATAAGGATAGAATTAGTTAATTTGCTGTTTTAAAAGAAAAATGAACAAAGGTTTGCAAGCTCAAATGCACTCCAGGTAAATTAAGGAAAAATGTTAAAGTAGCATATGGGTAGGAAGAAAGCAGTTTCACAAAGAATGGATAAACATCATTTGGCCAATTACTAATTTCCCTCCCCACAATGTGTTCCAGTACTATACCTTTCAGTTATAAAGACTCAGAGCATTTCTCTGACTTTTGGTGGGATCGGACCCACATCTTAATGACTGATTGGCACCAAGGTATTGAAATTCCCCCCATTTTCATCCTTTCCCCTTCATAAAAATCCTTTTTTTCCCCTTATATTACTCATTTTACTCTACAAACCCCCTTTTCGTAAGTTTAAAAATACATTTTTACTTAGGAAAAGTAAAAACCCCTTTTTACATTTAAAGATACCCAAAAAAACCCAAAAAATATTTTTATCCTAGGTATAAGTGTTAAAATGTTAAATTTGGGCAACTATTATGAAAATCCCTTCTAAAATCATGTTTTAACACTATGCTTAGTGTATTTTTTCATTCTCTCAGATTCATTTCATTATTAACATGCTAATCTAATGTATTAACTCCTTAATATATACCTTTAGCCTATATTTATATAATTCCCACATATATTACATATCCCAAACCCATATTTTACTTTTAACCTATTCTTATTATTCCCCACGTGACATATTATTCTCGCTCCCCATAGATTAAAACTATCCCTATATATATTAAACCCGCAATGCAAACATTACACGTATACATATTTCGTTTGTTGCGTATAAACCTTTACCCACCTATCATGTTTGATGTTTTAGGATTGTTTCATCAACAAAAATTTGCAGTAAACCCTTGATATCTTTTGTTGAGTCTGTAAAGGTCAAGAAATTGGTTTTTAAAACAGAATTGACAGTTTGACTCAGAGTAACCTAAATTATACCTTTTGCAGTCCAAGATAGACCCTCTGTTATACGTAAAGTCCTTATGTAAACAGTTTAATCTTACAGAAGTGTGTCACGGACCTAAAAACAGATTTTCAAAGATCAAGAGTGTTAAAATTGATCAACCAAACCTATCAATGGCATCCAAAAGTACAATTGTAATTAATCCTCTACAACTTCCTGTTGTAGATGTGGAACATACTCCCTTGGTTGATGCAGACTACAAAATCACAGATCCTGTAACTGAATTTAACTTCCATGAGCTCCACTGCTGGAGCCAAGAGAAATCCTTGGACCAAGTAGATGATGTGCTTATTTGGGAATCTAATTTACCTAAGTATGTTGTTCCTCACACCCATCAATGTCCAGAAGCCATCAGATTGTGCCAATCTCATTATTCTCTAGATTAAAGAGCCATTGTCAATTCTTAAAAGGAAGTATTGTTTACCATAACAACTGAATCTATAAACCAAATGCTTCAATTGCAGCCTGAGCCCAATGCAGTCCCTTTGTTCATTGAACCTCTCACAAAGTTTTATTTGGAGTTAGATTTTCCCAAAAGATTCCAAATCTTTCAAACATTCATGCCCTCCTATGTAGAAATCCCCAAGCTCAACCCTCCATATTCCTCTTCTAAATTCCTAGAAGGAACCAAACACATTATCTCTATGTTGTCTTTTATCCTTGGTTACTTCACAGATGAACATATTGATGCATCTATACTTGGTTTCCTGTCCATTTTTGTGCCTGGTCAGCCCCCTGCAGTTATCTACAATTTTGCCCAGTATATTGCTGATAACATCCATGAACAACTTGTTAAGTTACCTACTAAAGGTGTCTTTAGGTATACTTCTTTTCTTTTCCACATGTCTCTTTACTTTCAGTCAGACAAGTTTCCTATAACTCTTCAAAAGATGGATGTAGAAGGAAATGCATAGTCTATTATTTTTTGGACCTCCTTGATTAGAAAGGAGTCAAAAGGGTTCACATATGCAGACTTTACAGATTGTTTCTTCCATCCATTGGTAAATTTGCTAAAAATCAATGTGCAACCTAAAATCAGTGATGAAATCAAGAGGGTTTTACAGTTGTCAGAACAAAGCAGGAAAGGTGATTGGTATTTATACCAAAATCACACCGAAATCAGAGTTTATGGGACAACCCTCATTCCTTACAAGTTGCCAAAATATTGACCTATGAGGTTGTTCACTTTAGAATATATAAGACAGATTTTGAATTCAGATTCTGTAAATTTCTTGGCTGCTAAAAAGAAAACCCAATTTAAATTGAAGAACCAAGTGGGTCCATTTATATGCAATAATAGAGAAGCATGTATAGAGGCAGAAAAGCAGTTGTCAGAGTACAAATTCAGCAAAAGTTTTCTTTGGCACTATGATCCTTATGGTATAATAAGCAAAATGAGAGTGAAGTGTAAATCAACTCCCTACATTCATGAAAATAGGACTGAGATTGAGAAATTTTCTAACTAATTTGAATGGTTAGAAAATACACTGGTAGAAGGTGATAAGCAAAGTGATACTAGTCGCATTTTGCAGACTCCAGCTCAGGAAGACAACGATATAAAAAGAAATAGGGAAGAAGGCTCTTACACTGCTGAAACTACTACAGAAACCAAGTTTAAACTCAGGTACAACAAGAAACCAAAGATCAATCTTGCAGATAAAGAAAAAGAGACAGTGGAGATTATAGGTAGAGAGATTCCAAAGAAAGACACTGTGCCTTCCACAGTGATTGTAAATGAACAACAACCTACCACTTCCAATACACAATTGATCCAGAAACAACAAAGTGTGGAAGCATCATCATCAAAAGAGACAGAAGATAAAGATATGGACATCAAGGAAAAATATAAAGAGATTAAAGCCAAAAATGAGGAAATTAAGAATGAAATTTATTCTCAATACTTAAAGCAGACTCTTGGCATACAAAACAGGTTGCTTTCAGCCTTTGATTATAAGAATAAGAAATTATTGATGACAGTGCTTCAACCTATAGTGCCAACTCTCAAAACAACATCTGATTATAAAAAGGTTGATTTTGAAGTACCAGTCCAAGGCATTCATCCCTTGGACCAAATTGAATTCCATAAACAGAGTTCAGAAATGATATATTCCACAATGACTACAAATGCAATGAGTGCTCAAAAGCTCCAGAATACTTTTATAAATGTCAAAGATCAGCTTAAAGTTGAAAAAGCTTCTTCATATGCCAAGGATACCAGAATTAAATCCTTGGAGGAGTTAGTAATTGAGGTGGGTTATGATCCTACTAATGTAAAAGCTGCAGAAGAACTAATAAAAAAGAAAAATGCTGATATTGTTGCACTTAGAAAACAGTTGAAATTACCTCCTACAGAGCATCCACAGGCCAAGGAGATTCTACAGGAATTCAATCAAAAGGATGAGATGATGAGTCTCATATTACAGAGGACAACACAAATTAAAGAGATGGAGATTGGGATGGACAAATTGGTCCAAGAAAAAGAAGTTGCCAAAGCCCAAAATGTCTCTCCTACTGTAATTTCTATGGTTACAACAGCAGTGCCATCCACTCTAGCAGAGGAATTAGCTCCAAAAGTTCCATTGGTTACAGCAGTGCCAGTAACTTCATCTACCACTTCTGCCACTGAGTCTTCTACTACAGCAATCCAGAAATTAGATGAGGCCAGTAAATTGGTAAAAGCAATGGAGGACATGTCCATACAAACCAATGAAATAAATAAGTTAAAGGAGCAAATTAAGAATCTGGAAGATGCCAAAAAGCTTGCACAGATTAATGCCAAGACTGAAGAGCAAAAGGCTAAAAGGTTGAGTGAACAACTCAAGAAATTAGAAACAGAGTTGACTTTGAAAGAACCCATGGCACATATTAAAAATAAATTATGGTCCAATATCATTGAATCAGTCAATGATACTTAGCCATAAATACAAGTGATTTATGAACAAAAGGATTTATTGAAATCAGCAAGAGAAGAAATACAAAGGACCAAAGAGGAGCTAGGTACAAAACCTGAAGAGGCATTAGAAATTATTAAATTCCTCAATTCCAAAAACAAGCAAGAATTAGATGAAATTGGAATAACGGACAAAATAGAAACTATACTTGAGGTAAGAAAGGTAATTTCCAAAAAGAACTTGATGAAACAATTGGAAGAAAAATGCCAAAACATGGATATGGCAATCACAAGATTCATGGTAAAATTTGATGTTTTGATGCAAAAAGGACTTCCAAATCTTCTAGTAATCAATGATAAATTGATGAAACAAGAAGATTATAACAAAAATATAAGGGAATTTGCCAAAGAATAGGTAAACAAATCAGATTGGCAAGGGATACCAATAGGAAAAGTTTTGCATAAGAGTTTTGAAAATCTGTTTTACTTGTAGCATGAAGTAAAACACCTTTTTGTGGTCAAACCAACATTTGTGAGATACACTGAAGCTCATGAAAACTTCATAAAGCTAAAGAATATCAAAGTGCCAGACGCCGAGTTCTGGGAGAAATTAACAGATTTGCTGTAAAATCCAATTGCAGTGAGGAAGATCAAAGAAAAGATAAAAACAGTGTTGTTGTTTTTACTGCAACAGTAAAACAAATTTTAACAGTGAGAAAGTGTATCAGTAGTCAAAGAGTGTCAGTTAAAAAAATGTATCAGATGAAAGGTAAAGATCAAAACAGATTGAAGATCAAACTGCGAGCATGAGGGACACCTCATTTGCCCAGTTGCAGCCCAAATCCAAACAACAAGCTGTTTAATTTCAATAAATAGGACAGCTAGCAATTAATTATGCAGTTGTCACTATCTTCTTGCAAGAAGATATTTTATTTTCCAAGAAAAATTCCTAAGATTATTCTAGGATATTTTGTACTAGTTTTTGTATAAATACTTCATCATTTGAAGTATTGAGTGTGGATTAATTGTTGAACATTTCTGTAGTCATATTTTCTGAACCTGAAAGGTTTTTTGTATCAAGTTCAAGTTAGTAGACTGGATCACAAGAAATAAAGTATCATATTACAGGATTCATGTGTTGGGCCACTTAAGTGAAGTATTTTCTCATGTTATTTGTCAATTTTCTTATGTTTTCCATCCATTCATGAATGTTTTCTAAATTTTAATGTTAAATCAGGAATTGTTATCTCAGAATTTGTTAGAAGCAGTCTGTTATTGACTAATTTTCATTTAAATGTTTTTTGCTGATATCCAGACCAGGGAACCCTTAATTGCTCCCTGATTTCGATTGACCTCTGCCTTTTCACTCCTTATCCAGATTAAAGAATCCTTAATTGCTCTTTATCTCGATTAAAACCATTTCACCATCAGGCTCTAAAGATCTGAAGCGACTCTGCTATCTTGCCCTGTGAATATTTGCCTTTGGACCTTGATCCTGATCTGTCTGCTTGACACATTGACTCCATCTGCCCAATGGGTTACAGATCTATAGCTATCCATCTCAGTAAGTGATTTTCCCACCAAATCAAATCAAAACCCCAAAACCAATTTGCCCTATAGAACTAGCCTAAAATCAGATATAAAACAAAGTTAAATCTTGTAGAGAGAGAGCCCTCTCTGAGCATTAGGAAGGCTAGATCCTCAAGCTTAAAAGTAGGTTTGTGGTTACCTCTGATATTCTTTAAACTATAAATCAAAAATCTCACAACTTTTATAAGAGTGATAACACCTCTAAATTTATTAGGTCAGTTGGGCCCCTAGGAGGCACCTATTTGACCCCCACTTGTAGGCTATATAAAGGAGATTAATTCTCCTCATTTGGACACATCACAAATGTCTCGTGCATCTCTAATCCAGCGAAATTACAGGAGTGCCGAAATTTCAGGAGGAGGCCGGAATTCTAGGGATGGCCAAAATATCATGAACTTGTTCATGATTTTGGTTACTGGTTTGGCTATTATCTATCATTATTTTCTGATGTATTGATGAATTTGGGACTCTCTCTCTCGCATAAGGAAAGACTTTTCTGGGTTTTTCCCTTGTGGGTTTTTCCTTGGCTGTGAGCCTAATTTCTGTCTCTCTTATGTCTTTGTTTTATGGTTACTTTACTTCTCTTTCATGTTTATTAGTTAATGCTTTTCTTCTGTATAACTGCCTAAATGATATTGAATTTAATGCTAAGTGAAACTAATGTTTAATTGATTATTGAAGTAGTTATTAGGCGAAGAAAAACTCAATTCTAGCAGGTACCCTAGAAATTGAACATTTTGAATGTATTTCTTCATTTCAACTGCTTATTTTACACATGGTTCAATAGTATGCTGCTGTGTGTCATCATTTGGTGGCTGCCATTTTTTTCCCTTCTTTCCTAAACAAACTAACTTTTGATGATGCATATAATATGAAGTTGAACTTGTAATAAAAATATTGCTCATGGAATGCAATGCATATACCCATGTTCTTGAGAGTGAATATTTCATTTAACCTTTTCCTTTTGCCTTTCAGGGATTATCGTACGAGTCGAAATGCATTGTTTGATGGAATAGAAGAGGGTGGGCTTAGAGCATCCTCTTCTTTTGCCACTCATGAAATTGCTGAGCACGACAATGAACATGCTGTTGATGGACTTCAGGACAGAGTTAGCATACTGAAGCGGGTATGTAGTCATTTTTCCAGTTCCTTCTATTCCCATGCTTCCGAATGTGTCTTGGAATTGGTGTCAAGAAGATGGGAAAAGTAGATCCCTTTGATAGGTTGCTACTGTCAGTGTTCTGTCAATTTTTTATTTGCAAAAATGGACAAATTTTCACCTCTAAAATATTAGCTTTTTGTTGCGCAGATGAAAATCAATTTCTGTGAAATTGACCAAGAGGTGTTCCAAGTGCTGTATAAGAAACTTAATGTTTAAACAATTGGGATTTCAGTATTTGCCATAACTTTTAATGGTCTGGGCTGAATATAATATTAAGGTCCTAACACTGTGACTCTCTTGGGATAATTCCTTAGTATTCTGTCAGACCATAAAATCATTTGCTATTAGAAGTTACGTTTTTGTTTTTTCCCTTGGTTAAGTGCTTGGATCTAATATGTTGCATGAGTTTTCAAAACAGGGAATGAAAAACTCACCCCCAATTGTTTTAGGGGATGACTGGTTGGGGATGATGATCGTCTCTCTCTCTCTCTCTCTCTATATATATATATATATATATATATAGAGAGAGAGAGAGAGAGAGAGAGAGACCAAAAAAACTGCACTGAAACAAACTGTGACCTGCACTTACACATTCATATTCACAGGTGACAACTCTCAGAGGCTTACATTTTGAGGTTAGAGTCAAATCAAGGTTGAGATTTGCAAATATAATAAGCCAAAACACTTATTGAACATTCCATTTTAAGTCCATGAAAAATCACCACAAGTTTATCTACACGATTCAAATTTAAGCTCTTCGTTATGGTCCATCGATTCCACGTAGCCCTGTACACATGCTGACGTTCTCCCCTACAAATCATTCAAAGCAAATGCTGGATGGTATCTCCATCAATAATGATAACTAAGAAAGTTAGGTAAACTATACTCACCTCTTTAGGACTGGGTGAGCCTTGTGGGATGTTAATACAATATTTCTAATCTAGTGACAAAGGAGTACCATTATTACAGTGCACAAATGGTTACATAGTTACTACTAACTAAGAGGATGGAAAATTGTATGGAAGGGGATAAATAAGAAATATGGCTTGAGGTGAACTTGGTTTAACTCTAGAAATTGTTAGCTATGCTTCTTGGGGGCAGATGTTCTATTTTCATAGAATTCACAACTTATTGCAGTAAAGACAAGACATTTATCTATCGAACTCTTCTTGTTTTCTTTTGGCATGCCTATCACAATAATCTCTTTTTGATTGATGAATAAAAGGATATGTGCTATTTTAGAGTCTTGTCCATGTTCAAAATACCAAAGTTTTGAGAGAGTATCTAGTTGAGTTAGGCATTTGTAAACTCTTCCTTTCTGAGCCTTTTCTCTTCAGAAATATCCACATCTGCAACATTCTCTATCTCTGCCTACAAGCTTACCTACCTCAGTCTGTGCTTCTGAAACCCTATTTTATTGCTAATGGCTTGTACAACTCCTTACATTCCCTCTTGAAACCCACTTGAGCCCTCACAACTCGCACAAGTCCCTTTTCCCTTGCTTTCCCATCTGTTGCTTTCTCATCAGCTTGTCTACCCTTGTCGGCTTGCTCATGTGTGTATAACTCTACAACAGTGTTGGCTTTGGAGGGTCACAAATCAGCCTTGCGTTGATTGATTACCAAATGTGCTAAAGGTTAGCCCCAGCATCAATCTACACCTAAAATGGCCGTGGATTTCAACCAGTAATACGCAATTCTTTTAGAAATTTCTACACTCTTTGACTTTTAATGTAAAACAGAAATTTCACCTCTTTAACTAGAGGTTCCCTGTATTTTAGCCCTGTAAATTTTCAACCGTAGGTCTGTTATGAAGTAGAGTATAAAATAACAGTGGAAAGAGTACAATAGTTCACTTCTAACAGCCCAAACTTCTATGCAATTCAAGGAGAAGAGATACTAAACAACCTGGATAAGTTTCAACCCTCTAGTGCAACTTGTCCCACATAAATCAGATCTGAAAATTCACTTTTATCGTAGTTATAACAGCAGTAAAACAACGTTTATAGCAGTAGCAAAACAGCCCATAGACTCTTTAATGGTGATGTCAAATTACTTAATAATTGCCCTTTTACTTATGTCAAATCATTGAAACGTATATAACTGTAATTAACAATACATGAAGGAAGAACATATGTTGCTAAAATTAAAATCTGGAAAATGCATAACTCTTGGACTGCTGAATACTTCATTTATATGCTCAAGAGAAAGTACATGTACGTACCATAGCCTTCTCTCAAGGTCAGTACAAGTACACTTGCTCTCCAAAACCCTCGGTATGGAAAACATGAAAACTGTAGGTCAACCAAGGAGCCCCATTATGTGAGTATTGCTTGAGCAAATCCTCTGAGGCAAGACATTCCTTTTCCTTTTTCTTCTCCCAAAAAACTGGCAATTCTAAATAGGCATTTGTGATAGAGAGATTCACCCTCTAGAGCTATAACGATTCTTGTAGTTCTACACTCTCCCTCCTTGCCCCCACCCAAGGCCTCAAAACTCCTAAAACTCCATTCTCTTGCTTTCCTCTTGACCTACTTGCCTCCTTCAACTTGTGCACCTTCGCACATCTTTGCAACAACATCGAATTTTGTGGGCATGGATTGCCCCTAGCCTCACAAGTTGGCCTTGAGTTGGTTGATTACTACTAGCAATAGAGGTCAGCCCCAACTCCATCAAACAAATTTGGTGGATTAAAGAGTAGCACAATTCATTAGACTGGAGATTCAGAGACAAACGCACATACATGGGGGTATAGCTCCTAGGGAGATTGGTTGTAGGATGAATACAATGATGATTCAAGCACATTTTTAGACAGAGTGGAAAGAGTTACTATTTTAGCAGGCTCCCTACTTTGGAGGAGGCAAAGTTCTAGGGATTGTACAACAATATTGATCACATTTTTATAATCCTTATGTGCTTAGGATTTCGGTGAGGCTTTTCCAAGTGACATGCATGGCTCTTACTAATTTTTAGCGGGTTTTGTTCAGAGACTTGCATGTCAGAGATAAAATTGAGTATGATGAGCTCTACTTATAGATGACATATGGAAATTTCTATTCTTAGCAGTACTTGCATGTCGATTTTGATCATGGATTTGGATTCCTTATTGAAAGATGAATCCAATGATATGGTATCATGAGATTTCGAGCAGTTTTTATTTTTAATAGTAATTGCATGTCAAGTCTAATTACTTTGGATTCCCCATCAAGTTCTAGGTTCGATGAGTGTGGTTTTGTCAGAATCTGATATATTTCTATTTTGAGCTGTCTTTGCATGGTTGTATTGACAATATATTTGGGTTCCCCATTAGATTCTGTGTCTAATGAGTATAATATTATGGACATGTGGTTAGGGTTCCTCATATCTCTTTCAAATAGTTTTTATTTTTTTTCCATTTTTAAGGGGCATTGCTATTTTTGGCATGTCTATTTATATCAGGGTGATGTGGTAGTATGAGAGGTTAACACATGGTAGTAGATGGAAGGGACAAGTGGCAAGATTCTAGATGAGTCTTCCGTGAGGTGGCAAAACTCATGGGTGTGACATGGCAATAAAGACAATTGATTTTCCTCCACTATATTTTTCTCTCTCCTAGTGAGTTTTGGTCTCCTTCTTTCTCTCCTACTCCCACTCCTTTTTTATCTCCTATTTTCCTTCCATCTTTCACTCTTTTTCTTCCTACTTTAACTCCTTGTTTCACCCCACCCTTTCCTCGACAAAAAAACATGTTTTTCCCTCGACAACTTGAACTCCCAAAATTATACCAAGTCGAATTTACTAAAATTTGATTGAGGAGGAAAATAAGCTAGCTTGAATTGTTTGAAATAATATTGGGCAACTCGACCTACGCTAAAATAGCCTCAAGGATATTTTTATCTCAAGACAACTTAGAGACACTTTAGTTAAACTCAAGCAAGGGCCACTTAGCTAGATTTTCTTCTCTAGTTCGAGCTTAGTTGACTCAATCATGTGTATTGATGGCCAATTATGGAGAATTTGACCTCCTTTTCTCAGCTGTATGAATTGAATGGGGAAAACATTATAATTATATGGGAAAGGTCAAGAATAAAAATCAAATTATATTGAGCAAGGAAGCATCATTACTTTCTTGTCTTCATCGTTATTCTTTCTTCTCTTTTCTAGCTTTTACTTTATTGTGTAAAAATATCACGATATTCAATTTTGTAATAGCCATCTTGGCGTAGGAAGGCTCTTGGAATTTGCAGGATAAAGCTTAGTTTTGATTGTTGAAAATAGTAGCAAGAGAAGGTCTTCTTTCTGCTTGTTCCTTGGCCAGAGAAAGGTCGAGATCAATCTTCCTTTTACCATGGACGAGTTCCTGGAGTTAGTAAATTCATGCACAAAGTTGGAAAGTTAGTTAAGTGGATCTCCATGTGCCAGTTCGAGTTTGGAAGAGAACGAAATTGGGAGCTACAGTCTTAATTGAATTAAGGACAAGTTTAACTAGTAGTTTGACTTAGTTAGCTAGTCAATCTCAACTCGTGTTCTAAATTTGTACTTGCCAGATATAGCATGGATCAAATTGATAAAAGGAGGATGAAGGCACAAGTTTAATCATCTAAGTAGTTATACAGAGGTTCAATTTTTAGTTATTCATCTAAGTAGTTGCAGAGTTTCATGGAAATTCGAAATGTTATCAAAGCAGAGATCTGATTAAAGACTAACACACAAAGATTAGTTTGAAGCAGGTAGTTTGGTTAGGTTTTGGTCTAGGGAGATACCACTGTTTTGCGTCTTTATTGCCTCTGTTATGATAGTCAAGTAAATGACCTAAGAGAGGCTTGTAACACCTCAGATCCAAGAAAAGTATAGGGTTGAGATTTCTATGTTTGGAGGAGTAGGGCCGAGGTATAGGAGTATTAGTACAGGAGGCCAAGAAGCTTCTCTCAAGTGCAGATTGAAGGCCCGAGTTATCTCAAGACAGAGCGAGGAGGATACAGGTTTGTGAGGACGAAGTTAAAGGGTTATCACAATATGCTTTAGGTTGAAGATTGGTCATAGATTTTGAGAAGTGTATCTACAGTAGGTCGAGGCTAAAATGTATTTTGATGCTCATGTTTTATGTAGAAGATTACTAGTGGAATAGGTTTGCCCTACAGGGTTTTTAGGGCAACAATTTGTGATATCCGCAAGTGCAATTCTACTCAAAGACAGAGAGCAAGGAGTAGTGTTATGAGCCTAAGGTGTCTCGAGCAAAGAGGAGGATGTCTATAACAAATCTGAGTTGCATGAACTAAGCCAGGTTATCTCAGTGCATAATAGTTTGAAGAGCAGAGTAGAACAATTGCTTGGAGCCTCAAATTTCTGTGCATGGAAGGAGCGAATCACAATAGTGTTAGAAGATAATGGGGTGGGGGAGTTCATCAAGAATCAAATAGTTCCACCTCTAGATCCCCAATAACTGGCCCAACATACTAAGAATGACACCAAGGTGAAGAGGTTCATTCTAGAGGGGGTTAGAGGCCATATTATTCCTCATCTCTATGAGAAGAAGACAAAATATGAGATGTTCAAAGCCATCTTGGATCTGTTTCAACATACTAGTCATGCCAAGAAGCTTTCTCTGAAAGAGAGTTAAGAAGTATCTAGATGAGCAAAGATGAGCCCATCATCACATATCTTTCGAAGTTCACTCATGTGTGAGAGGAGCTAGGTGGTGTGGGCGAGACAATTGCAAAAAAAGACATTGTGAGTCTTGCACTTTTGGGATTCCACAAGTCTTGGTATGGCTTCCAAGATGCAGTAAATGGTTGAGAAAATTTTTCGTAGTTAGGAAAGGTTATGGTGTGATTGCGTTCAAGAGGAAATTCAGAGAGGGATGAGAGATGGTAGATTGATGAAGACAAAGGTCAAGGAGAACTTTGCCCTGGCAGGGAAAAGTAAAGCCAAGGGCAAGAAGGGCCAAGTCCAGTTAGAAGGGCGAGAAGAAGAAAATAGATCTAAGCAAGATCAAGTGCTTCCATTGACACGATCTTGGGCACTATGCTACTAAGTGTCCTAATCAGAAGAAGGAACGTAGAAAGGATCATGTAGCTACATCAATAGAGGTAGATGCATTTTTTTGCCCAGTTTGAGAAAGATTTCTCATTGATTGCTTGCATAGTAAGCTTAGCAGACAACAACATATGGTATATTGATTCAGGAGCATCCTTCCACATGACCGGGAACAAGAAGTATTTCAGTCACCTGAAGGAGAAGGACGTGCAGTTTCAAATTGAGCTAGGAGATGATGGTATGTATGCAGCTAGAAGAGTTGGTACTGTCAGTTTTCGGAGGGTGTCATGTAATCCTCTTCATCTCATTGATGTCCTCTATGTTCTAGGACTAATGCAGAATCTTGTTTCTGTAGCTACCCTCGAGGACAAGGGCTGAAGTCATCTTCAACGGAGGTAAGGCTTACCTCCAACACTTAGATTTTGAATGTAAGAAGCAGATAAGTGTAAGGAAGAAGAATCTGTACTTACTATAGGTTGAGGCAGGCACAACCTTGAGCTGCAAAGCAGGAAGCTCTCAAAGAATAGAAGTGATGGTTGAGCAAGAGCAGGATAGAGCTCTCAAGATGGAGCCTGTGCTAGTATCTTAGTTTGAGTCTCAGCTAGTGGGCAGTGGGGCCGACTAGCAGGATGATAAGTAGAGCCTAGGGGGAGTGGAGGAAGCCACTCAGTTAGTGACTCCTAGTATAGGGAGAGTTCGAGCCGAGTGGGTTGAAGTTTTGTTCAAGGGAGATCAAGGAGAGTTAGATCTTCTAGTATCACATTCAACCAGAGGAAGCAACCACAAAGGTACATGGGGTACATGGCACTTATGACTGAAGTGATGGACTCACAGTGCATGGTTGGAAAGAACATGCCTTCAAATCAGATTCCGTAGAAGAAAGTAGGGAATATTCTAGTTCAGAGGGAGCAACTATAGGAACGGAGAATGTGGTAGTGTTGGAGACATATCCATGTGGATGATGTTCTTCCAAAATCACCTTCCTTGCTAAGAGGGAGTGTTGAAAATAGTAGCGAGCGAAGGTATTCTCTGTGCTTGTGCCTTAGCCAAAGAAAGACCACGATCAATCTTCCTTTTACCATGGATGAGTTCGTGGAGTTAGTAAATTCATGCGCGGAGTTGGAGGGTTAGTTAAGTGGATCTCCAAGTTGTAGTTTGAGTTTGGAAGAGAACGAAATTGGGAGATTTAGTCTTGATTGAAGCAAGGACAAGTTTAACTAACAATTCGACTTAGGTAACAAGTCAATCTCAACTCGTGTTCTAAATTTGTACTTGCCAGATATAGCATGGATCAAATTGATAAAAGGAGGACGAAGGCACAAGTTTAATCAATTGTTTTGTGCACGAGGTTGTGAGACAAAGAAAGCTCATGGGATTGTGAGAGAGAAAGCCTTGATTGTGGAGCACATGGATTGTGTCCCAAAGAATAGGAGCACGAGTGCGCTAGAGTTTAAGGGCATTGATTGTGCTCAAGTGTGTGGAGTTGGGGTCCTAAATAATAGGAGTTGAAGTGCACATAGAAATAGGGGCCAAATGCGCTACAAAATAGGAAATTTTGATTGAAAGGAGATAGGCCGAAGTGTGCTAGAAAATAGGAGATAAGCGGAAGGATTAAGGAGGCTTAAGTGCACAAGTAAGGAGGAGTAGGATTGTGCAAGAGATCAGTGAGTTTGTAGAGCAAGTCAAGGAATCAACAAAGGATCTATTGTGTTTTGGATCCAAGATCAAGTTGTGATCAAGGAAGGCTAAGATCAATTGTATTAAATGATATTTGTGTGAGAAGCAAAATGCTTTCTCAAGAGAGACAAGTTGCTTTGTAATAGATTCAATTGCAACAAGAACAATCAATAAAATGGGCATATCAAGAAAGCAGGTTTTCCCTATTGGGTTTCCTCAGAAAAATAATTGTGTCAATTTGTGTGATGTGTTTTTATTTCAGTGTTTTTATTCTGCTGGTTAGAAGTTGTTAAGAGGCTCCGTATTTTGGTGAAAGTTAACTAGTTTCAGTTTTCAATTATTCATCGAAGTAGTTGCAGAGTTTCATGGAAATTTAACATTGATCAAGTCAATCTTTGTGGGATTGTTTGGTGTTTTTAATGGTATTTCATGCATGTTGGTAAAAGTTTTTAAGGTATTTTCTTTGGTAAAATCTGCCATTTAAATATGCATTCTATGTAATTTATTATCCATATAAAAAACTTATTTGTGAGAGATTATTCCATACATTTTTTTTTTCTTTTGTTGTTTTGAAGAGTTTTTTATTTCCTGTGAATAGAGGATTATATTTCAGCGTGTGATCCGTAAACTTTTGTGGATATTCCACTAGTCAGTTCGTCACAACAGATCTGATAAAATTATACTTAAAAGTTCCAAAATATAAACTATTACAATTTTATCTCTTTAGATTTATAACTCTGTAGATTATTGTTATTACGTATGCATGTGAATTAAAATTATGCAGAGAATAGAGAACGACAAAATAAAAGCTGAAAAACACATTTGACACACGATATGACCTAGGAAACTCGTTTGGGAGAAAACCTAGCTGGAAGGTGAGCTTGCACTGCTCTCTTTCTCTGAATGGAAATCTACCTGCGAGTACAAAGAAGTATGTCCTGTGGCCCGTGGGCTGCTATAGTGCACAAATCCTCTCTGTGTGCTCTACCTCCTATCCCTTGTAGCTATTTTTGCTCAACTATAGAACAAATGCACTCGAAAGAATGGAACCCCTTTTCGTCCTAGTGGCTTTGTTATAACACAACTTGATAGCCTACTAATGGTTAGGTTTGACTACCTCAACTCTTAACCAGAGTTACAATATAGACTCTTCTAAAGTCTTCTACATCATAATCACGTGGCTAGCCCCTTTTCCATGAATTATGGGGGATAACAAGGCATCCTCTTGAATTTATGGTGGTGAAAACAGGAAGGTCAACTTTTGAGCGACATAACTTTCACATATGGACTCCAATTGACGTGAATCTTGTGCCATTGGAAAGGTCTCTATGTGTAGAATAAGGTAATAAGGTGTTGAGCTAAAGTGGTCAAAGTTTTACCCCCAAAAAACGTTGTTTGATGCCTCAAAACGCTCCCTAAATGTTTCATACCCCATTTTCTCGAACTAGACCGACAAGTAAAAATGGTCCTGAGAGTTGATTCCTCCACTTTTTCCACTTTGAAAGCATCGAGATGGATGACAAACAATATAATGATCCAATCCAGATCAAACCTCCCTATTTTGGGAGGCTTTTGGTCCCCAAACGCTTCAACTGAATGAAGTGAGGAAATTTTTCCTCCACCTTTTCACATGTGTACCATTTAACTTTGCCTGGAAGTTGTCCTTTCAACCCATTCTGCGAAAGGTCATGCTGCCCTTGTCTTGTAGTTTTGGACCTCTTCTGCAAAATTGTATCTTCTATCAACTCTGCTTGAGCACCTGGTGCCAAATTCTCCACAAGAGGTAGGACTTGTTCCTCTTCCTGATCTAGCATGGAGGGCTCATAGAGTTTCAGATTCTCTATATTCACAACTGAGTAAATGCGGATACATGTTGGTAAACTGAGTTGATAGGCATGATCACCCACCTTCTCTAGTATCTCGCTGAGCCATGATTTTCTTACCATGCCACCGTAGCCTCTCCTTGTTCAACTGTAGCCATACCCTGTCTCCCACCTTGAACGATTTCTCTTTCTATGCTGATCATGCTAGGCCTTATACTTCTCCCGTGACTTTTGCAGTGTCTCTTGTACCTTTAGATGGATTTTCCTGATCTTCTCTATAAATTTTTCAGTGCTCAAGGCGTCTCCTGTAAGATCTTTCCTCACTCCTCCTTGCTGCCCATGTGCAATGTCCAAAGGTGAAGGTGACAAATATGAAAATTTGGTTTCAAATGCAGACTTTCCTATAGAAGTGTGGACTGTTCTATTGTGAGAATGCTGTATATATACCAAATTTTCATCCTAGGTCTTTGGATGCTTCTGGTCGTATCCCCTCAGAAGATGCACCAAAGTCCCATTGACTACTTTTGTTTGCCCATCTGTACGTGGATGGAATGCTATAGTTCTCTTCAAATTCGTGTCCATCTTCTCCCACAATGTAGTCTAGAATGCACTGAAAAATCCTATGTCCCGTCTGAAACAATGCTCCTTGATATCCCAAAGTGCACCTAGACTTGTCCAAAGAACAAGTTTGTTGCTTCTTGCCCACTGATGGTCTTCTTACAGGGCATCAAAATAGACATCTTGCTAAACCTTTCAACTGCCATGAACATGTAGTCATGTCCTTTCTTGGTTGTTGGTAAACCTTCTACAAAGTCCAA
This sequence comes from Pinus albicaulis, assembly GCA_034641835.2. Taxonomy (NCBI): domain Eukaryota; kingdom Viridiplantae; phylum Streptophyta; class Pinopsida; order Pinales; family Pinaceae; genus Pinus; species Pinus albicaulis. The sequence continues at coordinate 1,248,171,845 of CM076575.1, forward strand.
GGAAATGATTTCCCAAGGATGAGTGGGTACAAGTAAGGGATGACATAGACCCTGTTTCTTGTTGCTAGGCTTGTTGGTACAACAAATCATGCATCCTCTTACGAACATAGCTACTCGTTCTTACAACTTGGGCCAATACACATACCTTTGGACGTTGGCAATAGTCTTCCCTACACCAAAGTGCCCTGCAACCTTGGAGGTGTGAGCCTCTCTAATTAGCTGCAATTGCTCACCTTTAGGAACACATAACTTATCCAACCTATAGAGTAACCCATCTTGGAGATGGTAGTCAATGGTTCTGTCGACATCGTGCACATGACTCTGACTCTGCAACTGTTGAAAAACCTCCCTGAAGTCCTCATCCTCTGAATATGCCTCTCTGTATGCATCATGGGTGAATGGTTCCATGTGCATATGAGTTCCCAAAGCTATGACCTTTGGTGTGGGTGGCCTTGAAAGCATGTTGACCGACTTGTTTGTGCTGCCTTTCTTGTACTTAATCACTAAATGAAATTGCTGTAGAAACCCCATCCATTTGTAATACTTGGTCTGCTGTAGCTTACTTTGGGTCTGTAGGTACTGTAGCAGTTGGTGATTTGTGTAGATTACTGTCTCCTTTCCCATCAGATAGTGCTTCCACTTCTTCACAACTTGCATTAGGGCATAGATATCCTTGTCATAGCTAGGGTAGTTAAGAACTGCCCCACGAAATAATTTAGAATGGTAGCGTACAAGCTTTCCTCCTTGCTTTAAGAATGCTCCCATAACATACCCACTCGCATCTATCTCCACTTCAAAGGGCTACTGCAAGTTTGGTAATGCCAGAACTAGTGCTTGACCGATGTTCTTCTTTATCTCCTCCAAAGGCCTCTGTTGACCCTTCCCCCACTAGAAACTCTTGCCACTTGCTGTTATGGCGTGGATTGGTGCTACTACCGCTGAAAATGAGGTATGAGTTTCCTTAGGTATTGTGCTGCCCCAATGAAACTCCTGATCTGAGAGACATTAGTAGGCATCGACCATTTCATGATGGCCTCCATCTTGGCAGAATCTATTTTTAGCTCACCTCAACATATTACATACCCTAGATACACCAAATAATGTTGTGGAAACTCACACTTGAGATTTGCTAGCATTTGGCGTTTCTTTAATGTTTTCAGCACTTGCGTCAAATGTGAGATGTGCTCCTCCCAGGTAGCACTGTATACTAATATATCATTGAAATAAATGACAACAAATGAATTTATAAAAGGTCACAATACATCATTCATCAATCCTATAAACATAGCCGGTGCATTGAATAGGCCCAATGGCATGACTAACCACTCATACAAACCTTGCTTGGTTTTGAAGGCAGTCTTCCAAGAATCTTCTTCTTTGACACGAACCTGGGGATATCTAGACTTGGCAAAGTATTTTGCATGCTATAACTGATCTAACAAATAATCTATCCTAGGTATGGAGTACTTGTTCTTGAGTCTAATTTTGTTCAAAGCCTTGTAATCTGTACACATCTGCCAAGGCCCATCCTTCTTTGTCTCATTGATGATGGGAAAACCACATGGTGATGTACTTTGTCAAATGACACTGTTCCAATAGTTGTTGCAATTGTTTCTTCACCTCATTTGCTTCTATAACAAATTGTTGTACAACCCAATGTTTGGCAATGGGGAGTTCAATTGTCGACAATAGTTAGATCTTGTGCTCCACTTCCCTCTTAGTTGGTAACTCTTTAGGCTTTCAGAACACATCCCTGTATGCCTGTTGAAACTCTTCTAGTTGTTTCTGTTTCTTAGTACACCCTTCCAGGATGCCTTGTCTCTTACTAACTCTTTTACACACCGATTTTCTCTTAAAAACATTAAAACATACTTCTTGTTGGAATTGATCAACTTCTTGGCTTGGTTGGCACTTATCAATGTAATTTTCGACTTGCCTTTTTGCAGATTGACGGTGAACAATTTTCCATCCTTGATGAGTCGATACTTGTTGCCTCTCTGTATGAATATTGCATCTCACATGTACATGTAGGGACTTCCCAACATGACTCCTCATACATCAAGGGGAACCACATCTAGTTCTACTAAATCAATAAAATTAACATTGATGGCAAATCTAAATTTCCATTGTTTTGTTACCTTAACTTTGCATCTTTATTTACCCATTCCAGCGGATATGGGCTTGTATGATCACGAAATTCCAATCCCAATATCTTGAACAACTTTGCTGCAATGAGATTCGCATGCAATCCTGAGTCAAATAGAGCATCAATCTTGGTCTTCTTACTTGTATCTTTATATGGAATAGTTTGGTGATTTCTTTCTCTTCCTGTTGCTGAAGGTTACTCATATTCACCTTCTTTTGCACTGATGTACAAACGATCCTCTCATCCACGCTCGAGTTGCGTTCAACTTGGTTGCTCGAAATAGTGGCCATGAGATTCTTCTTCTTATTGTCTTTCTTTTTGTTCTTTGGGCTAAGCTCTGGATGCAACTTCTAACACTTCTCCTCTGTATGGTCGTCAATGTTGCAGTGGTTACTGAGATCTTTGCACTGGTGCGCTGTGGCTGCAATTTTTTTATCTTTTCTCCCTTTTTGCTTCTTCTTCCCCTCTTTAGAAGCGTCTTGTTGCTCCTTCCGCTTCAATCCACTTGATTGCACTTTATTTAGACCTATGTTCTCCAGGTACTGTGCCTGTACACAAGCGTCGTCCACCAATTTGGGCTTTTTTAGCATCACTTACTGTCGCAGATGGCGGTGCAAACTCCCCAAATAGTTGAGTACATCTGAGTTCTTTGGGGAGATACCCAGTATTATGGCCATCTTTCTGAACTCTGTGGTGTACTTCAACACAATTTGCCCTGTTTCTTGCTTGAAGTAGTGCCACCAGATCCACTTGTTCTCTATATACCTAATAAGGTAAAATTGTGACTTAATGAGGGTTTTGAAGTCCTCCCACTTAGTCACTGGAGGCTCTCCCTCCAACATTAAGGTCTCCATGTGGCTTTCCACCAAGTTAGGGCATGGTCCTCTAATTTTAGCCGTGCAAATGAAATCTTCCGTTCTTCCTCAATTTGATGGACACTAAAATGCACTTCTAGTTGTTGCAACTAGTGATTTAGATTCAAAGCGTCGATCTCGACATGGTATGGCCTGATATCGACCTTCGCTTCCATTTTGAATGGGGGTTGTGATTGATTCATGACACTCGAACTGGGTTGATCTTTTTCGGGTTCTTTCTTCGGTTAGTTCTCTGTTTCTTCCTAATCTCTTGATACCCCTTCTGATTTGTCCTCTGCATTAGAAATCGCATCTTCTTTGAATATCCCAAGCTGATTGCTTAGGGTTTCCATTAGGAGATTTACATTACAATTTATATCTGCGACTTGTTCCAGCCCAAAAAATTCTACTCCGTAGTGTCACTAGGGTTATTCACAAATTAACCGACCATCATTAGGGTTTTACCACTCTTGGCCCAGCTGATCTAGATCCCTTGCAATTATCCACAATATACCCAAAGAAACCTGCTTTGATACCAATATGATTTGTAAACTGCTGTGGATATTCCACTGAATAGTTCGTCACACCATATTCGATAAAATTATAAACAAAGTTCCAAAATATACACTATTATAGTTTACTATCTCTTTCGATTTATAGATCTGTAGCTTATTGTTAATAGCATGTGTACGTGAATTAAAATTATGCAGAAAATAGAGAGTACAAATTAAAAGCTCACAAACACTTTTGGCACACAATATGCCCTGAGAAACCCTTTCGAGAGAAAAACCCAATTGGAAGGTGAGGTCACTCCACTCTCTTTCTTTGAATGGAAATATGGCAGTGAGTACAAAGAGGTATTGCATGTGGCCTTTGCATTGCTATAGTGCGCAAATCCTTTCTGTGTGCTCTACCTCCTATACCTCTTGGCTATTTTTGGTCAGCTATGGAACAAATGCACTTTAAAGAATGAAACCCCTTTTCCTCCTAGTGGCCCAGTTCTAACACAACCCGAGCTTACTAGTGGTTAGGTTTGATTACCTAAACTCTTAACCAAAATTACAATCTAGACTGTTCTAGAGTCTTCTACATCATAATCACATGGATAACCTCTTTTCCATGTATTATGGGGGCTAACGTGGCATCCTCTCGAATTTATGGTGGTGAAAACATGAAGGACAACTTATGAGCATCATAACTTTCGCATACAGACGCCGAATGATGTGTTTCTTGCGTTGTTGGAAAGGTCTCTATGTAGAATAGGATAGTAAGGTGTTGCGCTAAAGTATCAAAGTTTTACCTCCGAAAAGCGTTGTTTGATGCCTCAAAATGATCTCGGAAGGTTTTGGACCCTGTTTTGGCTAGAGTTCCAAACTGGGACTTGTCGGTAAAAATGGTCCCAAGAGTTGATTCCTCCACTTTTTCTTCTCTGAAAGCGTTGAGATGGATGAAAAATAATATAATGATCCAATTTGGATCAGTGCTTGATATGATCTGGTCGACCATTAGACAATCTCGACCTAATGCAAAATTTCAGTGTTTTCAAGAGAGTGTTAACAAAAAAATTAACCCTATCATCTAAATCTAAAAAGCTAAGCCTCTAGTGTCTATTGCAATGTGGAAAAAGTCGGAGTCGGGATTAAATCGGCAAGGGTAAAAAAGTTGAAAAAGTCGGCAAAGTCGGGACTTTTTCGAAAAAGTTAGCAAAAAGTCGGGACTTTTTCGAAAAAGTCGGCAAAAAGTCGGCAAAATTAAAAAAATACAAAATTATTCAAAATTTTTCAATTTTTTTAGCATCTAAAGTATCTACAACATCAAATAAATGCATTTCCACATAAACATGTAAAGAAAGCTAATATATAATATGTATATGAAGTCTAGTGCTACATCACATATCAAAATAGTGAATCGAGTCCTGAATCTTGAGTCTCAGTCTCAAGAGTCAAAATATCAACAAAAAATATAATAATGTATATCATGAGTCATCTCCATGTCATAAAGTAAGTCACTAAGATGAAGATCCCCTGCCCCTTTTACGGGAATAGGGAATGGCTTTGCCTTTTCCTCTAGAGGAAGAAGGCCCTGCCCCTCGGGAATCAGATGGACCCAGTCGTCCTCTAGAAGCAAAAAAAATAGGTGGCCTTTGTGCTCTGCCACTGACGCTGCCACTGCTACTGCCCATCCTAGATGGTGTCACCTCCTCCTCCACATCCTCCTCCTGCTCTGCCTCCTGACTCTGCTCCTCCTCCTCTACCACTGGCTCCTCCTGCTGTACAACTGCTTCCTCCTCTGGCACTAGTGCCTCTGGATCCACATCTAACCAATCAGGGGTCGATTCCATGACCGGCCTCTCAGTCTCGACCCTCCATGCAGCAGTGGTATCAATATTGTCCAATGAAATGGCATCCATGTCAGGAGTTTTCTGAATTTGTCTCATCCACAATCGAAGATTGTAGTAGACATACACCATGTCATTGAGACGTTGGGATTCCAATCTGTAAAAGGGTCATAGATTATAAATTAGTACTTGGAAAATTTATATAGTAAAAATAATCAAATTATTTCAAAAATTTAATTTGAAATTTTTTTACCTGTTGCACTTTTTGCTATGTATTTTGTCAAAGACACTCCAATTGCGCTCACACCTAGAGGAACTACATGTCTGGCTGAGCACTCGGATGGCAAGCTTTTGGAGATGGGGTACTCTACCACCATAGCTTGTCCACCAAGCATCTACAAGTTAAAATAAAAATGAGAAGCAAAAATTATGAAGAGACGATGAATTATTAAATTTGAAAGTTGAACAATGAAAATTAAAACAAACTGAAGCTTACCTGGCATTTTGGTCGTCCTATCCTTAATAGCCATGGTAAAACCAAATGTGCCACCAGCCATCCTATATATTTCCATTTCTTTGGAAATTTCTTCATGTTCTTGCTCAGATAATACCATCCTCTCAACACATGTGAAGAATCCATCCATCACCTCGGCATCAAATCTGAAACCACAGGAGTAAGAAAATGCGGGGTTGAAGTAGATACCTGCAGCATGAATGGGGCGATGGAGGGTATTGTTCCATCGGTCATCAATCACTCTCCATATGACCTGTTGTTTCTCTAACCCCTCATCTCCCTTATCTGCATAATAAGCACGAATGGCTTATTTGGCCCTATCCATGGCCTCATACAAGTAGCCCATTGCGGGCTTCTCTCCATCAACCAACCGAAGAACCCTTACCAAAGGTTCTGAAATGGCACACACCTCCTCTACTCCTGCCCAAAAGTTCTGATCATATGAAACAAGTCTGCATATGCCCTCTCCCTCTGGTTTGCGGCTAATAGATAACTCACGCCAATCCTGTGAAAGAAACATGCTCTTCACGTCCCACATAGAATTCAACAGTGACTGAAGAGATATGAATGTAGTGGCAAAGCGTGTTATCGCAGGACGCACCAACTCTTTGTTGTTGGTGAATCTTCTCATCAAGCTAAGCACAGATGCATGATTGTAAATAAATTTTGTTATGCTCTTGGATGATTCAACAATATGTCTCACCATAGGAATCTTATCTATATCCTCCAACATCAAGTCAATACAATGAGCAGCACAAGGTGTCCAAAACAGGGTAGGATACCTCTCCATAAGCAACCTGCCAGCTGCAACATAATTTGCAGCGTTGTCCGTTATGACTTGGACAACATTCTGTGGGCCTATTCCCTAAATGAAGATGTCCAACAACTCACATAATAAACGCGCATCTTTAATGTGTGCAGATGCGTCAACAGATTTCATAAACATTGTCCCCTTGGGACAACTAACCAAGAAGTTAAGAAGGGTCCTACCCTTCTGGTCAATCCAACCATCTGACATGACTGTGCATCCAGTGTGTTCCCAAGAAGCCCTAAACTCCTCCAGTCTAGCAGTGAAATCATTCTTTTCCTCTTGAAGAAGAGGCCCTCTCAACTGTGCAAAGGTAGGGGCTTTGTACCCCGGGCCAACGACAACAACAACATCAAACATAAGTTGGTAGAATGGGTTTGTCTTGGCAATGTTGAAAGGAACATCACTCCATAGAAGACATCTACTCACCAACCTGTCAACTTCTGCCTTTTCCTTTTTTTTAATTGCTGATTTGATGCCAGGTTGCGCACCAGGTGTCGTTCTAGGGACAAAAAAGGATGAAAAAGCTGAGGGGGTGGAAATGGAAGGTAATGCTGAACCAGAAGAAGCACTCTCACTTACCCCCTGTGTTGAGCTCCCTACAAGTTGCCTTTTTATTATTGCCCTAGTGTCTTTGCCATCTTCTTTTTCCATCAAGGCTTTAATGGCCTGTCGGATCATTTCTGGACCCGGATTTGGGCAAAGTTCTACATTTTGCCCTGGAATTTGCCCTATATGGCATTTTAATCTGGCGATACCCCCTGACATATGCTTTCCACACAACTTGCAAGACAAATACATTCTATTGAGTCCTCCAGTTTCGGGTATAGTATCAGGTTCACCATACTGCCAGAAAGGATCCAAAATCCTTGGCATTTTGTTTGAAACTTTTTTATGTTTGAACTTTGAACCTGGGCACAAAACAAAAATTTAAAGAAAAAATTAAAAATTGCCCATCACATAAATTAAAATTTAAAATCACTAAATAGTATGAACTGAACGCTGAATGTGTTGAATTTCAAGGAAGGAATAGCCATAACCAACTGTACACATCCATGAATACCACCTTAAGAACTATGATAATGGCAGCATCATTGAAGATTCATTCTTAGTGCAGAACAGTGGCAGGTCATACATATTGTATTTTGATGGGCCACCAGTCATTGATAATCAACATTAAGAGGAGCGAGCATGCTTTATCAAACTTCATGTGATAGATCAAGATCATAGAAGGCAACTCTGGTCCCACGGAAGAGGAATCTGGTAGGACAGTTGGCATCCTGGAGAAGGATTGAAGATTGATTCTAAGGACAGAATTTGGGAGATATATATGGATGGCAATCTTAGGGATGAATATATGGACAAGGAAAGAGTTGGTCATGCTTATAGGTTTGAAAGTTTTTTAGAAACTAGAACAGTTAGCATCTCTGTAAATGCTTCCAACATTACACTATGCCGATTCTAAACTGGATAAGGAGAAAATTTCTGGATTTGTCTCTTTGCATTTAATTTCTCATTGCTGTCATAAGCAAACTCATTGCTGTCCTAAATGCTCTTTTATGTCATTTGAAATCTGAACAATACAGTCAAATTGCTTCTAAAAGGAATGGGCTTCAATTGTGGCATTTGGCATAGAGGTAGCTCTCTGTTGAGAAATTATTAAATTAAAACTTTCAGAACTGTTTTTGCATTCAGAATTAATTTGCTCAGTTCATAGTGCCGACAACCCTTTGACAGTCAACAACGAGGAGGGCACTGTTGTCCTTGTGACGAGTTTTGAACAAAATTTTGATGAAAAATTATGGCTGGGCAGTGGTGACAATGGCCTCTCTGAATATCAAAGTTCAAACAGAGAGTAAAGAAGAATATAGTGTAGATTTGGGGTCTTGTGGTATTCGATTATGAAGATGGCAATGGTGAAATTTTTTTAACTTACCTGGCGGCAGCACTGAGCAGCAAACCCTGGCGGCACCCAATCTGCAAGCTCGAGCTATCTTTAGCTCCCTCCCAACGCAAAGAAGCCACGTATGAATTCAATAAAATGTTAACAGTTAAAAGTTTAAACTTTAAACCCTCTTGCTGGTCGACAGAGTCTCCACGGACCACAACAGCTGCTCCACTGTTAAATGCAACGCGGGCAGGCGGACATCTGACAAACAAAACTAAATAACACATAAAAAACGAAATTTCCAGCTTTTATAAACCCTTTCATGATTTTTTGGATCGAATCGGGAAAAAATCGGGGATATTACGATTTAATCGGGACTTTTTCAAATTTGAAAAAATCGGGAAAAAGTCGGCCGATTTAATCGGCGTCTTGAAAAAATCGGGACTTTTTGAAAAAGTCGCGATTTTTTCCCGACTTTTTCCACACTGGTCTATTGTAAACTAAGAATTACAAAATTGTTGTATTTGAGGAGACAAACGGAAATAAAAGGCCATTAGGATGAGTGATCAGAGGTTGTGCCTTCTACTTATTGCTGCCAGAGGAGAAAACTTGTTTGGGATGGCTCCTTATGTGCTTTTCTATGTGTCCTAGCCTCGATCTATTGTTGTCATTTGCCTTTGCATGTGATCCAGGGATAAAAGAATGTCTCTCTACTTTCATTTTTTCATTCAATTCTTTGCTAAGGAGAAATTTAAGGTGCCAATAGATGTCCAAAATTTACATATATTGGAAGTATCTTTCGTGGGTATGACCAACATTGGGCACCCAATTTGCAACCTCAACTTGCACTTCAATGTTTATAATGGTACATTGCTCATGCACCAATTCTCTTTCCAACTGAGTTAATTGCTCTTACACTCGCTGAGGATGAGTTCTCAATACCTAGATGAAAAACTTTTAGCTCTCAATTGGGCCCTGGTATGCCCACATCCCTGATAATATGCATCACCTTGATAATCATGGACACACTATGTCAATCCAAGTCTCCTAAGGCTTGTACGAACCAATCAGAAGGAGAGAGAATGTGTGAGGAGATGATGTCCAAAATGAGGATTTAGTCTCTCCTATTTATATCCATCAATGTGTGTGTGTGACACATCTGTTGGGGCTTGTGAGCGTACATCACAATTCTAGCCGACCTTGACAATTTGCACATGTGTGGAAAATAAATTCAAAATCCAACTTCTGCTCATCCAAACATGATGATCTTTATATCAATCTTGCACCTCTTCGAAAGAGGAATCCAACAAAAATATCATCTCCATCATATGAGCAATGCAAAGTGGAGTTTGGACCTAGTTGCCAAATTTAACAGCTCTAGCCATGAAATCATGATTTCTGACACTCTTAGTGTTGGAAGCCTCAACCCTCTTCCCAAGGTAGATTCGGTCCTCATTGATCCCTCACCTCACGGATCAAATTTATTGAGTGTATAGAAGTCCATCATGAGTTACCCCTTTCCTCGATTTGCCTTTTCCACCCCTCTGGTGCGTCGTTTACTTCTTTTTGATAATGCTTTGAATAAAAGCATAACTTAGGAGCCCAAGTTTGCTTTTAAATATTTAACATTTATTTACCCCTTAATAATGATGAATCAGTTTATCACGCATTTTGGTTGCGACATGTAAGAGTTCCTTTATGATGTGTTGGAGCATCAAGTGCTCAAGGAACTAGGTGATGGCTAATGAGGGGGTTAGAGCTCATGCTAGGATTTTTCCCATGTGATAATTAATGTTCCAACCATCTTTTGCATTTTCACTCTTCTTTTTCTTTTAATTTTGGCCAATTTATGCTTTTAACATTCATTTAGCTGTGACAACGTCCTGGAAAAAGTTTTCGGCCCAAACTCTAGGATGAGGATAAGAGAGTGCCAATCCCAATGAATCAATGACCACAAGCCCAAAGAATGAAGATGGAATCTCGAGAATGATGGAAAGCGTTAAACATTGAATAATCATAGACACACTACTTCAATCCAAGTTTCCAAAGTAGTGCCCCTCTTATAACCTTAAGACCTTAGAGGAGGTCCCACTGGACTATGGTAAAAAGTAAACCCTTTGTTAAAGTAAGAGAACAAGTTTATAGTCAAGATCAATCAATCATCCAGATCACCTCGTAATCCATGTCAAAATGCCCAAAACATTAAGTAAAAGTTCATGATTGCAAGATGGTTAAAGTACCTGTCAAATGATGGCTCACATTCCTTCAAGAGGATTGTGGGATGATGGGGGGTGTCTGACTGATGCAAATGGTGGAGAAATATGACATATCATCATGTACTAAGCAATATAGTGTTGTTGGTTGGTTGGTTGTCCAAAGGAGGAGAAAATTTTCTTCGATGGGATCAACCACTTTTTGGTGGGTAACACTATAACATGACCTAGGGTGGACAAGATTGTGATGACTAAATAGGTAATACATATAGTCCTATGGAGTATTCAAGACACATTTCAATTCTTATGAGAAAAAAGCTAGCTTTAAAATGGTTCATGGGTGAACACCCATAACACACTCACAAAGAATAAAGGTGAATAGAAAGGGCAAAATTCAAAGAGGAAAGACAACAAGGCAAATGAGAAATGCATCTGGTTAGAAAAGTAAAGGTTGAAACATTTAGAATAGGGAGATGCAACTACCATGACCCAATTTAGGCTCAAAATCATCGTATGGAATTGTTAAGGTACCCATGGAGGAGAGGTCATGTTATAGGGCCCAAAGCTACAAGTTAAGACCTAATTATCTTAGTTGAAAGTCATGCACCTGAGATTTGGCAAATGCAAGATTTATTCAGATACATGAAATGGTCAAATATGGAATTGTTAAAAAATTATAAAGGACATAGAGGAATAACATGTTTCATAAAGAAAGCTTGTTAGAATGGTGACATGTGATCACCATTACAATAAGTAGACATTAAAATTATTACATTTTGTTGGAACTCAAATATAACAACATTAGCACTTTTGTGGCATTATGTTATTTTGCCTCATAAAAATCATATTTCTACAAGTGGGATGGACTTAATATTTAATAGTCATTCTACATTCATAAGAATGAATGACATTACAAAACTTAAGGACAAAGGGAGAATAATGTTGGTGTAGAACTTCAATGGATAATAGGGAATTTAGAGATGGTAAATTACATTGAGAACAACCACCCATTGTGTCTTATAGAAGACAAAGATGTATGGAAAAAGGAAATTAGTAGATAAGGACATACAAATCATGCACTTAGAAGGTGGAATTCTACACGTAATGCACATGACTCTGTCATTTTTAATGAAGATACTTTATGGGCACACTTGGGGAGGGCCACATGCTTCACACACAATGGACTGAGAGTGGTGGAATATATCGTGCTTTCATCAAATGAACTAGATCCAATGACTACACATCTTAATTGACAGTTGCCACAAAGAACATAAAGTACAATAAAAATCATTCTTCAAAATTCATAAAATTCTAAGGAGTCATTAGAGAGTCATAGATCACAACCACACTTTATTAGGGAAGAATGGAATGCTAATGAGAATTGTGAGGAATTGGTGGGGGGTGCCTAGTCTTAGCCTAGGCAAATGCTAGACTCGAGGTAGGAAGAGAGTAGGATGATCATTTGAGGTGAACCTTTGGTTGAATAGAGCATACAAAGAAGCTAGCAAGACTATGGAGGAGGAACTCTTGATCATTGCCAAGAGTAATTTCAAGGCATTTTGGAAGGTGTTGGACAATAAAACAACAATTGCACAAAATGATATCTTTGACAAATAATCGTTTTTATGTGCAAAGAGATAAGATGAAGATATAGCAACAAGGAAAATATCACTAGAAATCAACATTGAGCATGGACTTTTCACAAAAAAGGTAGTGGAAGGCATCGAGAAATTGACTTTAGTAAAGTGGAAGATACCAATGGTCTCCAGGTGAAACACCAAAATTGTGGACAATATTTCCTTAGCCATGACATTATAGAATCACTAAATCAAAATTGAGATTATCGCAAAAGGTTTTTTTAGAGAACTCGATAGCAAGTCGTATATTACCCATCTTTAAAGGAGGGGAAACAAATAACTTTGTTAATTGTAGGATGATCATGGTCTACCTAATATTTTTGAAAGTAATTTGAGTAATATTGAAAGAAAAATCAACAAATGGGTAGGGGAGGTAGTGAATCGAGCTATAGGCCAAGCATTTCAACCCAAAGAACTCAGCCATTGATACCTACCTCATACTTAGGTATATCATAGAGAGGGCATGTGATACCAGAGTTAAATAAGAGCTAAGGGTCCTTACCCCTGCCTGTGCATATGGCCCAAACTTCAAACATATAATTATACAAAATTATTTATTGAAACTCAAGACCATTAATAGATAAACATAAAAAATAATTCATTAATAAGTACATAATCCACAAGAGCTGTGAGTGGTAAGAAACTTACTTTTAGAATGAAGAAACCTAGTTACTTGCAATGTTGTGATTTGTAATCGTTGCGCTCCAATCAACGGTTCAACTAACTGCAACCAATATGTGGGAGAAGACTCTCCACCCAACCATAGGCATAGTTGCACCATGTTTTTCGATAGTTGGCCATCTCAGGATGTGTGTGCAACACTCTAACACTTCTCTACTTTTGGGACAATAGGCATTGAAGTTTTGAGGAAGTGTGAGCAATGCTCTAACATTCGAAACAATAATGGTCGAATGTTCCTAGGAAGTGTGAGCAACACTAACAATTCTCTACTTTTGGAAAGCCAGGGTTAAATCCATTTGGGTCTATCATCACCCCAAGGCTCTAGACTAGTGTTGGAAACATCCCGATAAGATCCGGATTTCATCGCCAAATCACGCAATTTTTTGGGCTAGCCGATGTTTGCCGATTTTTACCAATATTTTGATGGTATCATAATTTTGCCAATGTTTGCTGATTTGTATTAATATATTTCTCATTTTTACTATTTTTTGGTTTTTCGGATCCTTGCTGATTTTATCCTGATGCCGATGTTTGCAACATTGCTCTAGACCTTTTATGCCCAAACATGCATCTAGCTTGATATTCATGTACCCTAGGCATTTCGAAAGACTGAACCAAATCCAACCACAACATATTAAGGTATATATCCAGAGGCATCAAAGTCCAATCTCCTAAATCCCTCAGTGAGCAACACTAGCCATTTTCTGGACTTTGGCAACACAACTCCAATATTAGGCACCTGACCTTCTCAAGATGTTCCTATGTACCATTAAAAATCTATGCAAGAAAAAATAAACATTGGCATAAGTAGTTGTTTGAGTTTGTACCTAGCCCATAAGGTGTTGCGTATTCTTCCTCATAGATATGGGATCTTGCGAGATCATCTAATAAATTGACCCTTTCGACCCACTAGTGGATTACCTATCACCACCTCACAACATGCAACCAATGCATTAGTTATAACCATAGCATCATCATCTGATATAAAATAATCCATATGCTAACTCTTTTTTGTCATCATGAGAACACTACATTATTGTTATCACAAGCACCACATTCTCACACATGCCATCATTAACATATTGTTATAAAAATCACATGCAATTACCACTTGCCATCACATCTTGGAATACCATCATAATATTAAAACATCAACATATCTTTATCAAAGTCATGACATTACAACACCATAATAAATGGATTCCACTGGTTATCTTAATACCACAACATAACATCATAACTATGATAATCATCTCAACATATATTACATGTAGAGTGACAGACACCATAAGCATTGTTATCAAGATTCATTAGTAAAATCAAATTCATTAGCATTTATTAATAATTAATACCAACTGTTACATCTAATGCAATAATATTAGTTAACATCCATCTATGATCTAGGCTAGATCACCACTATGAGTGCCATGATCTCATCAAGATGCAAATTTCTTTTTGATAAATTTTTCCTCTTCTTCCAACAAGGAAGTTGACAATTTATAGGATAGGTATAGTAACCATGCTCGAGCTTTTTTTAAAGTTGGTAGCTTTGGTCAGAATTTTCATTAGCAAAACTCTGTAGACAACTTGTATTTTTGACCTTGACCAAGTCGGTCTCAAGTGTTGATTTTTAATGTACCTTGGACAAGTGGTTTCCCATGGGTTAATCTCTACCTAGGGAAAAGTGTCCAAGATAATTCTTTTCCTAAGTGTGACTTTATAAGTGGTAAAGTCAATGTTAAATTATAAAGTGAAAAGTAACTTTAGACAGAGTACAATGTGGGTACTTTATTTAATAGGTGAGTTAAAAAATAGAAAGTGAGAATTTAATGCGCATTTTATTCTCATCCCTTGATCTAAATGAATCTGAGCCATTAGATTTTAGGCTTGCCCAAAAGTTATTTAGGGAAACAAAAAGGGGAATAGAAAAGAGAGACTGCATTCATTCTTCATGAGTTGATTGGAGAAAGGAGGCTGAGGGTTGGAGAAAAGTTCTAAAGGAGAAATTTGTTGTAGCATGTTGAAGGAGTGATTTATAGGCAAAGTTGGGCACAAAAATCAAGGCATAGAAGACATCAAAAGGTACAGTGCCAACATCATTTAATGCTGTGAGTTGCACGCGGTTCAAGAGAATTTTTTGATTTAAAAAAATCCGTATGTAGTGTACCTAGAGGAGATAATATAGGGTACAGAGGGAGGTACCCAAGGGAATAATATGATGTATTAATATAAGAATGATAAATAAATGGGCCATAGTTAATAAATAAAGTGGTTAACCCACATTATGTAAGGGACCACATGTAGAGAGGGAATAAAGTGATAAGCCCATTGTATTGGAGGTATGGTATTGAGAGACCCATGGTAACTACTCATGGTATTACATGTATGAAACCTATATAGAGGTTAGAGACTCTCCATTGAGAGATGTCAAGGATTATTGTATTGGCAAGCATATGGCTTGTGGAGTGATCTCCTTCCTTAAGGAGTGAATGTATGGTGTTGCCCTACCTCAAGGGTTTTGATATTAATGAAGATCTGAAGTTTTATCTTCTATGGTGTTATTTCTTGGGCATATTTTCCATTTCTATACATTTTCTTATCAGATCTACTACAAGTGGTATCAGAGCACTTTCTTGGGCAGAGTTTGGAGATTTGTTTTTTCATTTTTTTTTGCAGGAAATTTTTGGGCGGCGAGTTTGTAGAGAAGATCTGGAAAATTTGGCGAAAAATTTTCAGAAATAAATATCCGATCTAGATTCCTTATGGAAAAATACCCAATTTCAAAAAAAAAATCAGTTGAATCAGAGTCCGGATGAGGGAGTTATCACTGATTTAAAATCAGCCATTTTTTCAGAAATTTTGTGACGTCGGGGCAGTTGCAGCGCAAATCTGTGTTTCCAGAGTGCCTAGATCGGGATTTCAGCCATACGGTTAGATGCAGAATGGCTATTAAATTTTCGAAAATAGGTTATATTAAGGATTCTGAGTTATATTGACCGAGTAATGTCCATTTTAAATTCTTGCCAAAGAAATTTTTGGGCGGCGAGTTTGTAGAGCAGATCTGGAAAATTTGGTGAAAATTTTTCAGAAATAAATATCAGATCTGGATTCCTTACGGAAAAATACCCAATTTCAAAAAAAAAATCAGTCGAATCGGAGTCTGGATGAGGGAGTTATCACTGATTTAAAATCAACCATTTTTTCAGAAATTTTGTGACGTCGGGGCAGTTGCAGCGCAAATCTGTATTTCCAGAGTGCCTAGATCGGGATTTCAGCAATATGGTTAGATGCAGAATGGCTATTCCATTTTTGAAAACAGGTTATATTAAGGATTCTGAGTTATATTGACCGAGTAATGTCCATTTTAAATTTTTGCCAAAGTAAGTGATTTTCTTCAAAACCCTTACTTTATTTTATGGATTCTCGCAAGATGAAGTTTACAGGAAAAGATGATGGCCCTAATATTGAAGATTTTTTACAAAATCTCAAGGCTAAATATTGAAGTTTTTGGATATGCTCCATAGGGCTTCATATGAAAGATGAGGCAAATAAATGGTGGACCTCACTTGACAGCTCAGTGAGGAAACTTCTCGAGAAAAAACTTGAAAAAGTCCTTTTGGACAAGTGGTCTCAAGCCGGAAAGAAGGATAGCAAGAGCCATAAAGACTTATTTTCTACTAATATTTCCATATTACGGATTCATGGAAGTATTCAGAAAGAGAACATCGTTGTGTCTATCATTCCTAGTTGCAAGCATAATTGTATCAATGTGAATTTGGCTAAAAAATTGCAAGTTCCAGCAAAGCATATTGAAAACACACAAGTTGATAATGAAGATGTTCAAATTTATAAATATTTGAAGATTTCTATCGATAAGTATGTGTTTCATTCTAATTTTTATGCTTCATATATGGCTATTGTGGATGTTGTTTTGGGACATCCTTGGATGGAATCCGTTGGTACTATCAATTTTAATGTGCAAAAGAAATTCATGCAGCTCTGGTATAAAAAGAAGAAAATTACATTGCACGATATTTGCATTAGGAGCCATGCAAAGACCGAGGAGGAAGAAGCAAAAATATCTAACGACACAGACACATCAGATGATGAGCCTTTGATGGTAGACAGCCAAACACAGACATCAAAGCAAGTACCAATAAAGGAACCAGACACCACTCCATCACCAATCATGGAGGAATTAAGGAAAGATATTATATCAGTTAAAGCTTCAACATATCACCACCCGCATCACCCAGCAAGACAACAACCAGCAAGGTGGAAACGAATTAGCAACAAGGACAACAACCCCTGGAAGACACATCGAGAGGTGCGACGATCCATTAACAACACATCAACAATGAAGAACCACCAGAACCCGCTTCCATCTCAAGCAAGCAAGGCACCGACTAGATCAAGTGTTCACCTTTCCCTTGGATGGCTAGATGCACATGAATGGTACCAGTGGAATACTCTTTTGAGTAGATCTTATTATTTGTGTTCTTTTCATGTTTCGGGGACGAAACATGTTTAAGGGGGGTGTAATGTAGTGTACCTAGAGGGGATAATATAGGGTACAGAGGGAGGTACCCAAGGGAATAATATGATGTATTAATATAAGAATGATAAATAAATGGGCCATAGTTAACCCACATTATGTAAGGGACCACATGTAGCAAGGGAATAAAGTGATAAACCCATTGTATTGGATGTATGGTATTGAGAGGCCCATGGTAACTACCCATGGTATTGCATGTATGAAACCTATATAGAGGTTAGAGACTCTCCATTGAAAGATGTGAATGATTATTGTATGGGCAAGCATATGGCTTGTGGAGTGATCTCCTTCCTTAAGGAGTGAATGTATGGTGTTGCCCTACCTCAAGGGTTTGGATATTAATGAAGATCTGAAGTTTTATCTTATATGGTGTTATTTCTTGGGCATATTTTCCATTCCTATACATTTTCTTGTCAGATCTACTACACCGTACAACTGGTACAATGGTATGGAAATCTGCCCAGTCCATTCGGAATCCGTATAGTACAATTCATATCCGTATAATACATATTTTCAGCTTCAAGTGGGCATGGAAATCGAGGCAAAGTGGGCACAATTTTCAAGGAGTTTTGGGTTGAAGAGATAAGTTGTACTTTGCTGTTTTGTTTTGTTTGCAATTGTATTTTTTTTGAGCTTGAAAGATAAATAAATTTGAAGAGCTCTCAAATAAGTTTTCCCCGGAGAAGATTGAAAGGGGTTTTGCCTAGGAGTTGACCAAAATCTGTGTATTTTTCTGTGTCACTGGTCTGTTCATGTCCATATTTATTTTCAGCATGTGTTGACAATCCCATGTGTTTTAATATGAAAATTTCATTTCCAGAATTCTATATGTTGAATGTATGTTGACGGGAAAGAGAATTTAACTGAATGAGAGTGATAAGGTGAAATTAAAACCAGGTTGGGATTGCAACAAACTTTTTAGTCATCAAATTTCAACATGGTATCAAAGCTACATACTGAAAATTGCAGTTTGAACAACAAACAATGATTTTTGGACAACAAACTCAGTTTGGACAACAAATTGATATTTTGGGACAACAAGGTGGAATTTCACACAAATTGAACTTTTGGGATAGCAAGGTGTGCTGGAAAGTTCATTTCTCCATTTTCATGGTTTTGTAAATTTTGGACAACCGTTATGGCCATGTTCTTAAGGATTGAGGACAGACTGGATGAGATATCCAACTATGTTGTTCGGAAGGACAAAAATCAGAGAGTGTTTGAGGAGGCAACAATTTGCGACATAGTGCGGCAAGAGGTTGTACCTCCTATGACTACAGATGAACTCGCTGAATTCACAAAAAATAATGCAGAGGAAAAAAGGATTTTGATGGACAGTTTGAAGGATCGTGTGATTCCTCAGATGAGAGGAAACACATATGCATATATGATGTGGACAACTCCAACCACTCTCTATCAGTGTACCAATGAGAGCAGGAAGATGGTACTCAAAGAACAATTGAAGAACATCAGGATGACAAAGCCTGAAAGTGTTGTTCATTATCTTGGTAGGGTCAAACAGGTACTCGATGATTTGACTACTATTGGTGAGGCAGTTGCACCCACAAAGTTAGTTAGGATAGCTGTAGCAGACTTCTTAAGTCTTGGGAGGTCTTTGGAGATGCTGTTACCTCTAGGGAGAATCTTCCCAATTGGGACAAATTTTGGGATGAATGTGTGCCACATGAGATACGAAAGACTGGCAGTGGTGGGGTGAAGATAGTAGATGAGGAGGATGTAGCCTTGATAGCCAGTGGGAAGAACAAAGGGAAGGAAAAGGAAGGGGCCTCATCAGATGGGGCTAAGGGAAAGGAGAATAAGAAGACGAAAGATACAAATATGTTTAACGTCAAATGTTGGGCATGTCAGAGATGGGACACTATGTTGCTACGTGTCCTGAGAGGAAAAACAAGGGGAAGAAGGATACTGCAGCTTCAGCAGAGGTGGAGCAATTTGTTTCACAGTTTGACAGGGACTTTGCATTTATTACTTCTACATCTAGTAGGAGTACATCATCTGATGTGTGGTACATAGACAACGAAGCTTCCCGCCATATGACAGGTGCACGAGAGTTCTTTTCAGAGCTTGCAGAGAGGGCACTGGATATTGAGATTGTACTAGGAGATGACCACAATGTGAGAGCTGTTGGTGTGGGGAATGTGACCTTTCAGTGGGAGTCTTTGCCTCCTCTGAAGGTCATGGATGTTTTCTATGTTTTGGGGATGAAGAAGAACTTGATTTCAGTGTCTGCTATGGAGGAAAAGGGGTTTGACGTCACTTTCTTAGGAGGGTAGGTATTGATGCATCCCAGGGGAGCTTCCATTACTTCAGCCAAAGTGATTGGAGTCTGCTCTGGGAAACTATACAGGTTCAATTTTCAGTCGGCAGGAGCATTGGTGAGTAGCACATTTGGTAGCACTCACACTAGTACCACCAGCAGTAGAACCTTGTGCGAGTTATGGCACATATCCATCATGGAGCTTTGAGAGTTTTGAGGGAGATCACTACTGGAGTTGTTGATTTCAGTGTCGAGCATTATGAGGTCTGCAGAGGGTGTGCTTTGGGCAAGTACACCAAGTTACCATTCCCATCAAGCGACAACAGATCTACAGGTATACTAGACTTGATTCATATTGATGTTAGTGGTCATATGTCTCATGTATCTTTGGGTATTATGTTATATTCATTGATGACTACTCTAGGAGGATTTGGATATATTTCTTGAAGACCAAGGGTGACGTCTTAAGTCACTTTAAAGAGTTCAAAGCTCTTGTGTAAAAAAAGATAGGTAGGAAGCTTCAGGTCTTGAGGTCAGACAATGGTGGTGAGTACACCGATGGTGGGTTTCCTGAATTTTGTGCACAAGAGGGCATTAGGAGAGAGTTCATGGTTCCTTACAACCCTCAACAGAATGGGGTGTCTGAAAGGAAGAAAAAAGCTATTGTTGGGGCTGCTAGAGCGATGATTCATGATCAGGGGTTGCATTTGTTTTTGTGGGCTAAGGCCTGCAATATTGCTGCTTATCTTTAGAATAGGAGTCCTCACTGAGGATTGGGGAATATGAATTTGGATGAGGCTTTCACTGGAGGGAAGCCTCATGTAGGACATCTTTGCATCTTTGGATGTCTCACGTATTCTTATATCCCCAAGGAGCAGAGGATGAAGTTGGAACCCATGATAGAGGAGGGTATCTTTATGGGTTACAGCGAGACTTCGAAGGCCTATCAGATCTTCATTCCTTCTAAATGAGAGTGGTGATTAGGAGGGATGTGAAGTTCGAGGAGGAGAGGGCCTATCAAAGATCACGAGAGTATGATGAGAGTGAGTCAGAAACTTCTCCTCAGCAGGGAGGTCACGTATAGGGAGCAGGACCTCAGGGTTTTAGATTGACTGGTAAAGGAGGTACTTCAATGTCAGTGACATATGGGGCACTAGTGGCGAGTTCACCGAGCACTTCTTTAGGGAGTGCACTGGTACAAAGTTTACATGGCACTTCAGCTGACACAGGCACATGTGTCGGTACAGGTTCTTCGAGGACAGGTGCTGGTACATGCACACTAGGGTCAGTTGGCAGACCTTCAGGTTCACCAGACTGAGGGGCAGAGGATGAGGTTCCCTATGGGAAAGCTTCTTCGGGGAAGAGGAGGCCCAAGTGGCTTCAAGACACCTTGAAGGAAGTAGAGTCCGTTGGTCCTCCGAAGAGGGTGAACAGGGAGAGTGTGCCACCTGAGCGGTTTTGCAGTTATGTAACTAAGGCTACTCGCATTGTTGACTCTAAGCCTATTAGCTATGAGGAGGCTGCCAGCCAGGATGTATGGAGAGAGGCTATGGTGGAGGATTATGTATCTATCAATAAGAAGAATGTTTGGGAGGTGGTGCCTAGGCTTGAGGGAAAGTTTGTTGTGACTTCCAGGTGGCTCTACAAGATCAAGCATGTTGCGGATGGCAGTGTTGAGAAGTTCAAGGTGAGGTTTGTGGCTAGAGGATTCTCATAGATAGAGGGAGTTGACTATGATGAGAGCTTCGCTCCCCTAGCTCGGTACACTTCTATCCAGTCCCTTATTTCTATTGTTAAAGAAATGGCTTGGCAGATCCATCAGATGGATGTGAAGACTACATTTCTGAACGAAGTTATAGAGGAGGTGTATGTTTAGCAGTCACAAGGATTGGAGGTACTTGGGCAGGAGACCCATGTATGCCAGTTGAGGCGAGCACTCTACGGACTTAAGCAAGCTCTGAGAGCTTGGTATTCGAGGATTGATACTGAGGCTGAGTATATGGCCTCTAGCTAGGCTAGTTGTGAGGCCATTTGGCTTCGCAAGTTGTTGCATGGCCTATTTGATCAGGAGTTGAGACCGACGGTTATTTACTGTGATAATCATAGTTGCATTAAACTCATGGAAAATCCAGTGTTTCATGACAGGTCAAAACACATTGACATTAGATATAATTTCATCAGGGACTATGTTCAGAAGGGGGCAATGAAGCTGCAGTGTATATCAACAGATGAGCAGGTGGCCGATGTTCTCACGAAGTCCTTGCCAAGAGGCAAGCATGTCCATTTCAGGGACAAGATGGGTGTGGTGAGAAACACTTTCCTCGATAAGAGGGAGTGTTGATTTTTAATGTACCTTGGACAAGTGGTTTCCCATGGGTTAATCTCTACCTAGGGAAAGTGTCCAAAATAATTCTTTTCCTAAGTGTGACTTTTTAAAGTGAAAATGACTTTATAAGTGGTAAAGTCAATGTTAAATTATAAAGTGAAAATTGACTTTAGACATAAAGTACAACGTGGGTACTTCATTTAGTGGGTGAGTTAAAAAATAGAAAGTGAGAATCTAAGTCATCTGACACGGGGATTCGGGATTCGATGGACACGCGGATTCGAGAATCGAATTGGGGACACAGTGACCCCCAAAACAATTCGATGGACACGCGGATTCGAGAATCGGATTGGGGACACGGTGACCCCCGGAACAGGACACGTTCGGATATATATATATTAAAAATTAGATATTTTTTACACAAATTCATACAAATTCATTGATTCAAACATAGATTTAAGATCTTAGATACTCATACATGATACATGATACATTGATACATTGATACATCATACAATTGTCAATCATACATATTACAAATTTACTCAGAAAGACAAAATAGTAAGATACTGTAGTTTTCTCATTAAGTCATCAAAATCAAACTGTGTTACATAAGTACTAGCCTCTAGGCTCTAGGTAGTACACTGCCAATGGCAAATAGAAATAGAAAATACAAAACAACTACAGTGTACAAGTATACAAGCTTCAATGAGTCATCAATCCTCATCATCATAATCAACATCACTGTCCTCATCCTGATCATCATGCTCACCATTGCTCTCCTTTGCTGCATCCTCCTACTTTGTCATCTCTGCATCCGCTGGTGTGGAGGATGACGCCTCTACTGTATCGCCATCATCAAATGTGACAGGCTCTAGCACTGGCGCATTGAGATCCAATTTGTCCAATGCCAACTCAACACTGCTGTCCAGACCCATATCAACAGGAAAGACATCCCACATTTTTTGTCTCTCCCTTCAACCAATCCTCCCTCTGCTTGTAGATGAGACGAGGGTTGGTGTGCACATACACCATTGTCTCTGCCCTGTAGAAATTTCCTGTTTTCCCACCTCGGTTTTCAGTTTCACCTTATTTCTCCTTTTAGTTAAATGCTCTTTCCCATATCCTTACATTCAACAACAGAATTTTTTTTTTTTTGCTGAAAACACAAATTCTGGAAAATTTACAGAATGCTGGAAAATGCAGAAATAAAAATCAACAAGCTTAAAACAACCATTCAACACATTTAAACACTAAGATTTTTGGTCAACATGACCCTGGAAAAACCCCCTACAACTCTTGGGGAAAACTAGTTCGAAAGCTTTTCTTTTATTTTCTGAATATTGCTTTTTACAGTGAAACAGGAAAAACTCAGAAAAAAATTCCAGCAACCAATTTACAGACTTATCTCGATTTCCGTGCTTGCACACCGCCTCGGAAATTGTGCCAAATCAGCAACAACAGAAAACAGAAAATTTACAGCACCTTAGGACAGCATTAAATGCTGTACGGCCACCTCGAGAAGCGTGTCGGAACAATCGTACTTTGCTGTACGGACTGTACAGGTTTTGTACAACAACCATCTCGAAATCCGTGCCAAAAATCTGGGCTGTGCTGTTGTCCTCTTCCTCGGTTTTTGTGCCGAAAATGACAGCCACCCTCTTCCTTGGAAAACATGCCTGATTTTTGTGCCTTGAAGTGCGTGCTTGCTGCTATACCCTCTTCCTCGATTTTTGTGCCTCCTCACTTAGAAACACTACCTCTCCCTTGCTGTACGGATTTTCTGCCTCGGTATGTGTGCTAATAAATGCTGCTGTACCTTTGCTGAAATCTCTTCATCGCTGCCTTCTTCTCACTGCTCAGAAAAATCTCCAACTCTCTTTCTCTCCTTCTCCCAATCTGCTCATGAAAGAATGAATGACCTTTTCCTCCTTTCCCTCCTTTAACTTAACCCTAAGTGACTTTTGGGTAATCCCTAAATCCAATGGCTGAAATAGATTGAGATCTAGGGTTGAGATTAAATGCTCATTTAAATCTCACTTTCTATTTTTTAATTCACCCCACTTTAATAAAGACCCACTTCGTCATTTATTTCCAAAGTCACTTTTCCTTTCTAATTTTACATTGACTTTATTAAAGTCACTTTAAAATTAGACTTTAGTAACTTTATCACTTAAAGTCACTTTAAAATTAGACTTAAGTAACTTTATCACTTAAAGTCACTTTAAAATTAGATTTGACTTTATAAAAATTATAAAGTCACTTTAGTTGAAAAATTAAATTCTTTTGGACACTTTTCCCTAGGCCAAAGATCAAAGCCTTAGGGAACCACCTGTCCTCCGGTAACCAAATTTCAACATGCCCTGGACTGCTCAAGCTTGCTCTTCTTCACACTATACAAATTCCCATATGTGCACCAATTCCTCTCGCAACAAGAGGATGAAGTGACTAGAGAGAGGAGCCTCATGGCTAACTAATGTAGAGGAGGGCTTGTTGCCCCATGAGTTGCCCACCAAGAATAGGGCTTCTCAGCCCTCCTGTCTTGAATCACATCATATCCTGCAAATTTCCCAGTGCCAGTGGAAAACTCTACAAAGGCATCCTCCATCTCATCAAGGGATGCCCTCTCTTGAAAAATCCTCCTGAATGTAGCTTTCCTCCCATGTGAGATTTCACCATCTATGTGAGGAGGGAATTTGCAGGAAGGTCCACCATTCAACCACTCATGGCTATAGTATTTTGGGTTCAAGGAGTGAGCCAAACAATGTAAAGTTGTGCAATTCTTGTCCCATTTGCTGACAAGAATATCTTGTATGCTGGTGAAGAAGGCCTCTTGTGATGTCTCACACTCTGGGCACTGACTCTGTAAAACAATGGTCCTCACAGACTCAATCATGGAATCCCATCCCTCATAAACCTATCCTAGGATGGTTTGGTCTGTATCTGCAAATCGAAGCAAGGAAATGATAGGCTCCATGATCTAAATGACTAGATCTACCTTCTCCCACCAGATATCATCCAACACTGTGTCCTTCACTTTCTTTGAGGCTACTTGATCTGTCTTTCTCCAAAAAGACCAAAACTCTGAAATAACCATGGCCCCAAGAGCAGTCTTGACCTCCCTCAACCTCTTCAACATGATGAATGAAGATGAAAACTGTGTATCCACAATCTTCAACAATGATAGATTGGTGTACTCCTTGTAGATAGTGAGGGCATTTGTATGGTTTTGTACAAAGTTGCGGATATGCCGTGCATCCTCAATAATGGCTCCAATCCAAAGCACATCAGAGGCAATAGTTTTCAGTGCTAAGTTCAATGAATGGACAATGCAAGGTGTCCAAAATATTTGTGGATATTGTGCTTCCACAATCATGCCAACAACCTTGCAAATAGGCTCATTATCTGTAAGGATTTTCACACAAGAATCGACGCCTACATCTTCAATAATTTTAATAAATAACTCACCCATATATTGTGCATCTTTGTACTGTCCAAGTGAATCCACTGATTTCAAGAAAATTGGACCATTCAAGGATGACACCATGAAGTTGATGAGTGGGTGGTGTGCTGGATTTGTCCATCCATCATAAACAATGCTAACCCTAGATGTTGGCCATGCTGATTTAATAGGCCCAAGCATTTTGTCCACCTCTTTCTTTGCCTTTGTCAACAATGTGGTTTCTGAGCTTCTTTGACCCAGGAGGCACATACCCTAATGGAGCCCCATGACTAAGAGGTCAACACATCTCAATAAATAGTGGTGACCGTGCAACATTAAAGGATATGAAGTTCCGATAGAAAAAATGTAATGGTGAGATCAAGCTCTTCCCTCTTCTCTTTTTGAAAAATCTTGTCCATTGGACCAAGTGTAGTTGCCTTTCTCTTTGCTGATTGTCCCCTACTAAAACTCTCAAAAGGGAACTTGTTGCTGCTTTTCCTTAAGAATGGAAGGGGGTCATCATTCTTGTTTTGTTTTGATTTTGATGCCACAGTTTCCGCACCAACAAATGCCTCTTTCTCCAATTCCTTCCTTTGTGGCGATTCAATTACTGTACAAGCTGAAATGCCACAACCTGGCAAAGCCAACAAATGAGCTTTCACACTGAAATATGTGCTAGTGAAATGGGAGTTGCAAAAATTGCATTTCCATGAAAAATTGCCTCTTCCCTTTGCCTTGCTGCCTGGCCCTGCCTCTCTTGTCACATATTTCCACAATGGGTATTTGGGGTCATGAGTTTGTTTTCCCTGAACATTTGAAGTTGTTGTTGCAGCCCCACTTCCAATAGATGGAATACTTGCAGACCCTGATGAAATAGGGACAGGAGGGGCATCTCCAATGGGGACATTCTTCCCCTTTCTTTGACCCTGCCTTGCTGCCCTTGATTGAGCCATGAATACTGTAAAAAATAAACAAAAATGACCAAATATATAAAACATTTACACATGCAAACACTAACAGCGAATTAAATGCAGAAACCTAGAGAGATATTGCATTCACCGGATGCTCGAATCTCTTTGAAAACACTCATTTTCTCCTTGCTAACCCTTGCTCCTTGCTCACTTCACAAACAAACAACGATGAGAAAGAATGACTGTTCGATTCCAGCTGTACGGGATTCGATCGTGTCCATACATAACACGATCGAGATTCGACGTGTCCTGTACGGTCACGATCGAATCTGTCGAAAAGGGTACGAATCCGTGTGTGTCATGTTCAACACGACGGATTCGGGACTCGTGGGCCCCACCCTATGAATCCGGTTTCTTAGGTGAGAATTAAATGAACATTTTATTCTCATCCTTTGATCTAAATGAATCTAAGCCATTAGATTTTAGGGTTGTCCAAAAGTCATTTAGGGAAACAAAAGGGGGAAAAAAAGAGAGACTGCATTCATTCTTCATGAGCAAATTGGAGAAAGGACGCTGAGGGTTGGAGAAAAGTTTTGAAGAAGAAATTTGTTGTAGCAAGCTGAAGGAGTGATTTCTGGGCAAAGGTGGGCATGGAAATCAAGGCATAGAAGGCAACACAAAGTATAGTACATACATCATTTAATGATGTGAGCTGCACGTACTTCTATATAAGTTATTGGTTTTTTTGAATTTTTTTCTTAATTCGTACATCCCGTACAGTGGTACGGAAATCTGTACAGTTCGTCCGGAATTCGTACAGTATAGTTTGTATCTATACAGTACAAATTTTCTGCTTCAAGTGGGCATGGAAATCGAGGCAAAGTGTGCATAGTTTTCATTGAGTTTTGGGCTGAAGAGATAAGTTGTACTTCGTTGTTTTGTTTTGTCTACAAATGTATTTTTCTTGAACTTGAAAGATAAATAAAGTTGAAGAGCTCTCTAACAGGTTTTCCCTGGAGAAGATTGATGTGGAAATTTTGGTTCCCAACCTCGGCTTTCAATGTCTCCTTATTTCTCCCATAAAGTTAAATGCCCATTCCCATAGCCATACATTCAACAAGCTAGAAAAATAAATATTTTCTGAAAACACAAATTCTGGAAATTTCACAGTGCTAAAATGCATAAATAAAAACTCAGAAAAAATAAATCAGCCACATACAGAATTTTGACACGCTGATTTTTGGTCAATATGACCCTAGAAAAACCCCTTACAACTCTTGGGAAAAACTAGTTCGAAAACTCTCTTTATTTCTGAATAAATGCTTTTACAGTGAACATAAATACACAGTAAAAATTACAGCAAACACTAAAAACCACTTATCTCAATTTTCGTGCCACCTTCTACCTTGAAAATCGTGCCAAATAGCAAATAGAAAAATTACAGGAAAAATTACAGCAATAAATGCTGTACTTGTTGCCTCGAAAAACGTGCCAAAAATTGCTTGTACGAAACTATACAAACAAGACAATAGTCCCTTCCTCAATTTCCATGCCCAGAAAATCCGTCTCGAAAATTGTGCCCTTAATTGTTGATTATGCTCCTCAAAAATAGCACTGTCATTTCCTCGAAATGCGTGCAAACTATTGTACGATTTTTCTCCTCGGTAACCGTGTCAATAAATGCTGCTATATGGATTTTTTGCCTTGGGAAGTGTGCCCTCTTGCTGTATGGATTTGCTGTGTGTCTTTTGCTACTCTCCCTCCGCTTAGAAATTTCTCTTCAGCTTTCTCTCCTCCTCTCTCAATCTGCTCATGAAAAAATGAATGATCTTTTCCCTCCTTTTCCTCCTTTAACCTAACCTTAAGTGACTTTTGGGGAATCCCTAAATCCAATGGCTGAGATAGCGTTAGATATAGGGTTGAGATTAAATGCTTATTTAAATCTCACTTTCTATTTTTTAATTCACCCCACTTTAATAAAGACCCACTTAGTCATTTATTTCCAAAGTCACTTTTCCCTTTCTAATTTCATGTTAACTTTATTAAAGTCACTTTAAAATTAGACTTAGTAACTTTATCACTTAAAGTCACTTTTAAATTCGATTTTGACTTTATAACTTTATAAAGTCACTTTAGGAGAAAAATTAAATTCTTTTGGACACTTTTCCCTAGGCCAAAGATCAAAGCCTTAAGGAACCACTTGTCCTCTGGTAACCAAATTTCAACACTCCCTCTTATCGAGGAAGGTGTTCTTCACCACATCCATCTTGTCTCTGAAGTAGACATGTTTGCCCCGTGGTAAGGATTTGGTAAGAATATCTGCAACCTGCTCATCAGTGGGAATATACTCAAGCTTCACAGCTCTCGTTTGAACATAGTCTCTGATGAAATGATATTTGATCCCGATATGCTTTGACCTGTCATGAAATACTGGATTCTCCGTGAGTTTAATGTAACTCTGATTATCACAGTATATCACTGAAGGTCTCAACGAATGACCAAATAAGCCAAACAACATCTTGCGAAGCCATATGGCCTCACAACTAGCTGGACCGGCTGCCATGTACTCTAGTTCCGCTGAACTCAATGCTACTGACTGCTTCTTTCGGCTGAACCACGACACCATTGCCAAACCCAACCCAAAACAACACCTTGAAGTGCTCTTCTTATCAGAAGCACAACCTGCCCAATCAGAATCAGTGTAACCTACCAATCTCACTTCATCTCCCTGCCTGTAATCCAGACCATACTCCATTGTCCCCAGCAAGTACCGAAAAATGTGTTTTGTAGCAACCCAGTGCACCCTCCTGGGCTCACACATGAACTGGCTCATTGTGTTGACTGCAAAACATATATTTGGTCTAGCGTTGACCAAATACATCAAGGGACCAATCCACTGTCTATACAAAGTGGGATCCACCAACTCGGAATCTGAAGCGTGAAGCTTCTTCCAGTTGGTGATCATCGGTGTCGACATGCGTCTACAATCCTCCATACAGAACTTGCCAAGGATGTCCACAATATACTTCCCCTGCCCTAGGAAGAAATGCCCCTCCTCCTGCCACACCTCCAAACCCAAAAAGTAATGCATCAAGCCAATGTCCTTCATCTCAAACTCTGACGCAAGATCTCTCTTGCAGCTCTCTATGAGTCTCTCTGCACTCGTAATGACCAAGTCATCCACATACAACACCAGAATGAGAGGCTCCTCACTTATCACAGTAAAGTAAAGGTTTGGATCTGCATCACTCTTTGTGAAACCCATCTCCTACAAGTATGTATCTATCTTGGAGTTCCAAGCTCTGGGAGCTTGCTTCAGGACATAAAGGGCCTTCTTCAGTCTGCACACATGGGACTCCTTCCCATGCACCTTAAAGCCCTATGGCTGCTCAATGTACACTTCCTCCTATATGAAGCCATTGAGAAATGCGGTCTTCACATCCAATTGGTGGATCTTCCAACCCATCTCTGCTGCTATCGATATGATGGAGCGAATCAAAGTATATCGAACCACGGGAGCGAAGGTCTCCTCATAATCTACTCCCTCTACCTGGGAGAACCCTCTAGCCACAAACCTTGCCTTGAATTTCTCAATGCTGCCAATTGTAGCATGCTTTACCTTGTAAAGCCATCTGGAAGTAACCACAGATTTTCCCTCAGCCTCGGCACCACTTTCCAAACATCATTCTTCATGATAGAAGAATACTCTTCCTGCATGGCTTCTTTTTAGGCCTGCTGGCTAGCTGCCTCCTCATAGCTAGAAGTGTTGGTTAAGGTTGTCATTGATGTCAATATGGCATTAACTGAGATGCCAATATTCTTCAGATGCTTGGTTCCAGATGATGATGTCATGACTTTTGTTTAACAAGGATGCCATCAATGATGATGTCAACCTACGAAGTTGTCAAGACAAAGAGGTCTTGCCCTAAGAAGCACTTGAACTAACTATAATATTGCCGAGTGCCAATCATGTGCCTTGGTTGGTGATATAGACCCTAAGTGCCAATATACAAGCCCTTGATGTGAAGGATTATACTTGATGAAGCCATACTCGTGATGATGTCATACTCTTGAATGACCACTCTTAATGATGGTACTTAATGAAGGTTGGAAGACTAGATGACGACGTGGAATATCTTAGTTGATGGTTGGAAGACATGCATGATACACTCATTGCTGATGTCCTGCATGATGACATTATGATCCTACAATCAAAACAATGGAGAAGCCCAACAATAGAAAAGCCAAACAAAGAAGACATGCTGTCCCAATCACCTTCTGCACGTAAAATTTCAAGGACAGTTACAAAGAAAAATGAAATTTGGCATCTTGGAGGCAGCTAATCACAATGAGCCCTAGACCATATTGAAGAGGTTTTTTTCCTCTTTCTAACAAGCCCTCACTTGCCCTCAAACTCCCAATGGTTGATGAGATACTAAATTTTTAAGTTAAAAAAAAATTAATTAATTATGAGCTGACCTACACTCACACTCTCATGTCGGCCCTTTTCCCTAATAGTCACGTCCTTTCAAAGATGAAACCACTATAAATATAAAGGTAAACTCATTTGTTTCAGTCAAGAAATTTTGGTGATTATCTCAACAAATATGAGGACTGCAACTCGGTGAATAAGACACAGAATTTCAGTGCAAATCACAGGAACAACAACCAACGAGGCCGAGGAAACAAAGAAGATCATTGTTTTTTGTGATTGGGTTAGGGAAAGATCATTTGACCTCTGAAACAACTACTTAACTCACCATAGGCAGCTATGGAATAAGCTATAGGCAGCCTAATTTACCCTCGGACCTGTGGAATTAGAACAGACTTTGTGTGGCTTGGACACGTATAGGCTGCATTCCTCAGACTTGTTGTGATTACCCTTGAATCTGGTGCTTCTATGACTCGGACCTAACCACTGTCATACTCTCAGAGTTGAGACAACATTCTGTGGAAATTCTGTAACTTGGACAATGAAACATTAACTCAGATTGCAGAGACTTGAAGCTCAGATTTGTTGGGGGGCTGAGACTAGTAAATAGCCACCTCAAATTTGTACCTCGGACCTGTGAAATTATCCTGTGAAAGAACTAGAACAGTCACTTGAAGTGTCACCTATAGTAAAGCTCGGATTGCAGAATTGGAAGATTCAGATCTGTGATAGGAGGCTTGTTCTGAGGCTTGAAACAAAGATTAGTGTGTGACAGGTGTGTAGATTGCCTGTGAGAGACACCTCTACCTTAGACCTGTGTTGTGAAGGGTTTGGAACTGCAAAGGACAACCACCAGTGAAGAGGACAACCACCAGTGAAGAGTGCAATCACATTTGTTTAAGGCTTGGTGCTTGGATCTGTGAAGTACTAAGCCTTGAACCTGTGATCAACTAGCTTAGTCTCAGGGGTATAACGTCAGAATAGTCAATCACTAACAAGTTGTTTTGTAGAAGGTACACTTGAAGATTTCTGAAAAGTAAGGTGTCTTTTGTTGAAGCAATATTTATTGCATCTTGAAGACCTGAAGAAGCTCTCTTGGAGATACTTGTTGGGGCAGCCCTTGGCAACGTTTTGAAGCATCCTTGCTGGAGGATTTTAAAGATTATATTGAAGCCACTTTGTGAAGACAATCTTAAGGAGTAGGCCATTTGGAGCACCTTGTGAAGGTACCCTTGGAGGTCATGATGCATTGAAGTCATCATGAGGAGACCTTCGAGTTTTAGTTTGGTTAATATGAAGAGTTGTGGAGACACCTTCATGATAACACAAGGTTGTCATTGATAAAGTTATGTGGAGACTAAGTGATGGCATTGCAGAAGATTGACAGGGCTCGTTGAAGAAGACATTGGGAGCCGTGAAGAATAACCAAAACATATTTTGACGAAGTGAAGTTTAGGGTTGGTGCCCAAGAGGTTGGAGCCTCATAGAGATAAGGTCGATGCCTTGGAAGATAGGGTTGGAGCCCTAGAGGATTGGAGTCCTCAAGAAACCATGTTGGAGCCTGTATTAGAGATAGGGTTGGAGCCCTAGAGGTTGGTGCCTCAAATTGACAAGGTTGGAGCCTTGGAAAGTCCAAGTCGGTGCTTGGCACAATACAGGTTGGAGCTTGGAAGATTGGAGTCTTCATCTAGAGTTGGAGCCCTATACTATTATTGTACTTATTTATTGTACAGAAGAAATTAATAAAAGTATTTATTCCATCATTGTCCATTTTGTGTTCTAAATATAAGTGATCTAACTGGTAAAACTAACAATTGAAAAGAAATACTGATTCACCCCTCTCAGTATTTTTAACAAGAAGGCTCAGAGTCGATGA
Source organism: Pinus albicaulis (assembly GCA_034641835.2). Classification (NCBI taxonomy): domain Eukaryota; kingdom Viridiplantae; phylum Streptophyta; class Pinopsida; order Pinales; family Pinaceae; genus Pinus; species Pinus albicaulis. The sequence goes on from CM076575.1 coordinate 1,248,204,744, forward strand.
TGTTGGCAACCATTGCCATATAGCTACAGAACCTCTTAGGTGGTCTGCTCTCTTTGACCGACCTCTTAGGCCCAACAACAGATGTGGCCTCTCTCAAGGTATCCTGAAGCCACTTGAGCTTCCTCTTCCCTAAGCACACTTCTCCCACTGGAGAATGAAACTCCTCCTCCTCATCAGGAGCTTGAACTCCTGACTGTCTGTCTGCTGTCCTCCTGCCTGAACCTGAACTTGAACCTGTAGACGCTGAAGTACCGTATGAACTGTCCATCAGTGGACTCCCTTGTGAACTGCTCTGCACACTTCTTAGCATGCTGCTCGAAGCACCACCCCTCTGACTCTGTGAGCCATTGCTCACTGATGGACCTGACATGGTAATCTATGTAACTCTAGATCCTCCTGATCCCTGCCCACTGGATTCCCTGTGCCTGACTCAGCTGCTCCTGAGGATCTGGCCGATCCACATACTCTAACTCCCGTGACCTCTTGAAAGACCTGTCCTACTCGAATTCACATCCTGTCTGACAACAACTCTCCTTTGTGCAGGAATATAAATCCGAAAGGCTTTCGAGGTCTCACTGTATCCCACAAAGATACCCTTCTCTGCGGCGGGCTCTAGCTTGGTCCTCTTCTCCTTGGGTACGTAGGAGTATGCAATACACCAAAAGATACAGAAGTGACCAACATCAGGCTTTTTCCCAGAAAAAGCCTCCTCCGGAGTAACATTCCCCAAGGCACGATGCAGACTCTTGTTCTGCAAATATACAACAGTGTTGCTGGCCTCTGCCCACAAAAACAATGGTAACCCCTTATCATGTAACATGGCTTTGGCAGCCCCAACGATGGATCTGTTCTTCCTCTCTGCAACCCCGTTCTGCTGGGGGTTGTAAGGAACTGTGAACTCCCTCCTAATGCCTGCCTCCGCACAATACTCAACAAAATCACCAAGGGTCTTCGACCTCAGGGACTTGATCTTCCGACCTGTCTGAGTCTCCACAAGAGCTTTGAACTTCTGAAACCGCTTGAAGACCTCACTCTTGGTCTTCAAGAAATAAATCCAAGTCCTCCTGGAGTGATCATCAATGAATAAAACACAATATTCATATCCACTCAAGGAAACATGAGACATTTGACCGCTCACATCGGAATGAATCAAATCAAGTATCCCAGTCGATCTGCTGTCACTGCTGGGAAAAGGGGATTTGGCAAACTTGCCCATAGCACATCCTCTGCATGTATCAAAGTGATCAGTACTGAAATCTGGCACACATGTAGTGATCTCCCGTAATGTCCTCAAGGCTCCATGATACATGTGCCCCATCCTGCTGTGCCAAATCTCGCACAACTCTAAACTGCTAGCTTTGCTGTTGGTACTACTGCTCAATGCCAAAAGGGGCTGAAATGCAAACTTGTACACCTTTGCATGGCGTACACCAATCACTCTGGCTGGCTCAGCTGGAGCGCCCCTGGGATATATAAGCCCTTGTCCTATACTGAACAATATCTCATATCCTCTGTCCTCCAATGCTGAGACGGATATGAGGTTCTTCCTCATCCATGGCACATATAGAACATCTGACACCTTCAAGGGAGGTTTGGGTTCTCTATCAAATGTCAATGTCCCCACACCGACTGCTCTAACAACGCTGTCATCTCTGAGTACTACCTCTATATCAGTGCCACTCTTTGAAAGCTCTGAGAAGTACTCACGGATTCCTGTCATATGACGTGAAGCCCCACTGTCAACATACTAGATACTTGAAGATGCTCTGCTAGTGGAGGGAAATGCACACTCCCTCTCAACCTCCGTGGCAGGTGATCCTGCACTAGTGGACTCATAAGCAATGAACCCAAACTCCCAGTCAAAGCTATCCGTAAAGTCCTCTATCACTGTTGATGGTGCCATGCTCTAGTTCTTCCCCTTCTTCTTCTTCTCCGGACACACAACTGCATAGTGTCCCATCTTCTGACAATTCCAACACTTCACCTTGGAATAGTCCTTCTGCGTGTTCCTTTGTTTACCTTTACCTTTGCCTTTGCCCCCACCAACACTTGTGGAAGCATGCTTCTTGCCCTTGCCTTTCTTGCCTCTTTCCAACAGTGCTACATCCTCATCCTGCTCAACTGGTTTGGCTGCCCCAAGCTGGCTCTTTCTGATTTCTGTCTGTATGCAATCATCCCAAAACCTCTCCTAAGTGGGAAGGGTCTCATGTGTACAAACCCCATCAACAAAGTTCAACGATGAACTGGGAAGGCCATTCACTACAATCCGCACCAACTCAGTGGGTGGAATGATCTCTCCAACTGCTGCCAATGCATCTGTCACATTAGTAATCTTTGTGAGATATCCAGTTGCACTATTAGTCTTACCCATCTTGATGGTCTTCAGCTTCTCCCTTATGACCATTTCCCTGTTCTCATTGGTACTCTGGTAGAGATTGGTCAATGCTGTCCACATCTTATGAACATATCTCTTTCCTCTCACATGAGGAATGCAATGGTCTTTGATTCCATCCAGAATTAGTCTCTTACCCTTGTTATTGTTTTTATTAAAGTCTGCCAACTGAAAAACATCAATAGACACATTCACAGGGTGTTGTTGGGTATGCACCATTATACACCAGACTTTTGCCTCCTCAAAGATGCTCTGCATTGTCTCCTTCCATAGATTGTAGTTACTATGCCCATCCAACCTATCCTCCACCCTCAAGCCCAAAGACATGCTTGCTGTCCTAATAAGATGAAAATAACACTACTGTAGTAAAGGTACTGTTTTTTGTGTGAAAAATCAGCTTGCTGTAATTTTTCTTTTTGCTGTCCCAAACTGCACTTTTCAGCAAAATAGCTCCGATACCATGTAGAAATTTTGGTTCTCAACCCCGGTTTTCAGTTTCTCCTTATTTCTCCCATAAAGTTAAATGCCCATTCCCATAGCCATACATTCAACAAGCTGGAAAAATAAATATTTTCTGAAAACACAAATTCTGGAAATTTCACAGTGCTAAAATGCAGAAATAAAAACTCAGAAAAAATAAATCAGCCACACACAGAATTTTGACACGCTGATTTTTGGTCGATATGACCTTGGAAAAACTCCCTACAACTCTTGGGGAAAACCAGTTCGAAAGTGTTAAAATTGGACAACTAGGTCCAAACTCCATGCTGTGATGCTCAGATGAAGACACCAATATTTTTATTGGGTTCCTATTTCAGATAGGTGCAAGATTGATATAAATATCATCTTGATCTAATGAGCAGAACATTTATTTTGAATTTATTTTTAATACTTTCAAAATATGTGCAGGTCGGCCTTAAGGTTTTACACCCCCAGCAAATGTGTCACACACCCTTAGTGATTGATATAAATAGAGTCAATGTTGGAGGACATTTCACTCATCTCATCCTCACACATCATCTCTCCTCTTCTGATTGGTTCAAGTTCCTTGGAGGCAGTTTTCGGTTCACACGTGGGAAAGAAGGACGAAGAGAATTCTGCTGTTGCTATTGCTGCTGGTGCTATTGTTGTTGCTGCTGCTGTTGTTGCTGTTGCTACTGCGCGTTGACTTTTCTGGGCAGCATCGACTTTTCTGGGGTCGACTTTGAGTTGACCGTGTGGCTATTTTGAGGATTGTTGTGACACATGCTGGGTTGGCTGACCAAGGAGACTTTGCTTGTTGAAGCATCTTGTTGACCGCCGTAACGCACCAACACATCTATTTGTTTCTGGTTTGTCTTCTGTTGATCCACTGGTATGTTTTATCAACACTTTACTTGATTGTTTATGTGATTGCTGTAGTGAAAGTAAAGTTGCATCAAGCATAGAACATGTACATAAATTTACATGGTATCGGAGCTGAGGTGAAGACAAAGTCCTAATTTGTAGCAATCACCGAAGAAGAGGATGGGTTCCTCAACCTACAATGGCTTCAAGGCTGATTTCAAATTGACTGGGAAGGATGACTTCCATGCTTGGAAGATGACATTGGATCTTATGTTGGAAGACCAAGATGTCATGGACTATGTGCAGTGTAAAATCTAAGAGCCTCCATCCACTGCAACTGCTGCTGCCAAAACTGTACAAGAAGGGGGAGATCAAAGCAAAGCTGATGATTAGGGACTTAATTCACAAGAGTCTGGTTGCCTACATCTCTGAGCTGGGCTCATCCAAAGAGATGTATGATAAGTTGGTCAACATGTTCAAGGCCAACAATGCGAGTCAAGTCCTATTCTACAAAAATCAATTGAAGAATCTAAGGAAAGGCAGGGATGAGTCTATTCAATCATATTTTCTAAAGCTGACTGAGATCAGGAACAATCTGTTGGCTATTGGGGAGACAGTAGTTGATCGAGAGATGGTACTCACTGCACTTGGAGGGCTCCCATTCGAATGGCATGTGTTCAACACTACCGTTCCAAATAATAATGTGATACCTGACTTTGATGAAGTACTGTCGAGATGCATTCAAGAAGAATCAAGAATGAAGGAGCATGAAAATGAAGGAAATGCTGCCTACACTGCTCATTCTAGAAAGAAGAACTTTGGTGGTCCAAAGAACAAAGGAAAACCAGGGGCCCAAGGAAAGAAGGGCAAGTGTTGCACTTGTCATAGGCCTAGTCACTATGCTAGAGAATGTCCTTTCAAGAATGATTCTCCCGATGGTGATGACAAAAACAACAACCAGAGGTATGAGGAATCAAATGTTGTTGATAAAAGAAATGAATACATTCTTGTATATGCCCTCTCCGTTGCATCTCCACTTGACACTATGGATGTCTGGTTGATAGATAGTGGTGCCTCAAGGCACATCACTGGGTTCAAAGAAGCACTCTCTGATATGGTTGAGAAGGACACTAATCTGAAAATTGTCCTCGAAGATAATGCCACATATCTCGTGAAAGGGACATGGACTGTGACCCTCCACTTGTCTCAAGGTCAAGTTCTCCGCTTGCAGGATGTACTCTATGTACCAAATTTGAAGAAGAACCTTGTGTCTATATCGGCCATGGAAGACAAAGGTTTCAATGTGGCATTCATGGATGGAAAGGTGCGCATGTGGAAGAAAAGCTTCAAGGAAGCTATCGGGTTTGGGTCTAGAATTGATACACTCTACTAGGTTGGAGGAAGTCCACTAGGAGCAATGACATGAGATGCTATCCGACAGACCGATAATGACACTAAATATGAGATGAACAAGTTCAAAAACTGTTGCAAAGAAGTTGGCATTAAGAGGGAGACCACATCTATATATATACTCCTGAGCAAAATAGTGTTGCTGAACGAAAGAACAGGACCATTGTGGAAGCTGCCCGTGCCATGCTATGTGACCAAGGTCTACCGAAGTTTCTGTGGGGAGAAGCTGCAAACACTGCTGTGTACATACAAAACCAATGCCCGCAATTTGTTCTAGACTCCAAAACTCCCGAAGAGGTTTTCTCTGGTAAGAAACCTGATGTATCACATTTTAGACTTTTTGGATGTCTTGTTTATTTTCATGTGCCGAAAGAAAAGAGGAGCACGCTGGAAGCTTCTGGGAAGAAAGGAATGTTTGTGGGCTATAGTGAAACTTCGAAGGCCTATAGAGTCTTTGTGCTTGGTCAAAGGGAAGTGGAGATATGCCACGATGTCACTTTTGACGAAGATGCTTCTCTGAAGAAAGTAATCAATCTTCCGAAATCCCAGGAAGATCATGAAGCAAGGCCTGAAAATCAAGAAGAACCGAAGGATGAGACGATGCCTGATGTTGAAGGACCGATGGACCCGATTGATCTACGTCCTTCACTGGGAAAGAGACCATCATGGCTCAGGGACACTCTTGAGGATGTTGAGGGACATACAGCCCCAAAGGGGGACATTCCGTGAAAGCAAGAAGCCGAGTAGATACCAAGGGTATCTAGTAGCCATGAGTACTATTGTACAATCCGAGCCTGGATCTTTTGAGGAAGCCGTAAAACATCAAGTCTGGAAGGATGCTATGCACGAAGAGTATGAGTCCATAATGAAGAACGATGTCTGGGATGCAGTTCCAAGACCAAAGGACAAAGTAGTTGTCACCTCGAAATGGATCTACAAGATCAAGCATGGATTTGATGGAAGTGCTGAAAAGTTCAAGGCAAGATTCGTTGCTCGTGGCTTCTCTCAAAAGGAAGGCATTGACTATGATGACATATTCGCACCTGTGGCATGATATACCACCATTCGATCTATCATAGTCCTTGTTGCTACGCAAGGATGGAGTCTTCATCAGATGGATGTGAAGACCGCTTTTTTGCATGGTGCGATAAAGGAAGAGGTGGATGTAGAGCAACCTCTGGGGTTCGAAGTCCAGGATCGGGACACCCATGTCTGCAGGTTGAAGAAAGCCCTCTATGGGCTGAAGCAAGCACCCAAAGCTTGGTACGAGAGGATAGATAGCTACCTGATGAAGTTGGGCTTCACTCATAGTAATGCTGATCCGAACCTTTACTTCAAGGTTGATAGGGAGAAGCCTCTCATTCTGGTGCTGTATGTGGATGACCTCTTCCTGACAGGTGCTGACCCTCTTATTCATCAGTGCAAGAGGGAGCTCACTGCTGAGTTCAAGATGAAGGACCTAGGACTAATGCACTATTTCCTAGGCCTGGAGGTCTAGCAGAGACCTGGCGAGATTTTCCTTTCTCAAGGAAAATACATTGTGAAGCTTCTGGAAAGATTTGGTTTCGTGGACTGCAAGTCTGTGTCGACACCAATGGAGCTCAACTATAAGAAGTTGAGTGGCAACGCTGCTTGGCCCGTGTTAGCATATCCCACTGAGTATCGTCAACTTGTAGGGGCCTTGATGTTCTTAGTGAACACCTGTCTGGACGTATGTTGTGCAGTGAACACTTTGAGTCAACACATGGTTGATCATAACATTCACTGTGTTGGTGCCAAGAAACTCTTGAGATATCTCTGGGGTACGTTAGACCATGGGTTGAGATACACTGTCGAGAGTAGGACACTCTATGGATATACTGATGCCGATTGGGCTGGCAGTGTGGTGGATCGCAAGAGCACATCTGGATGTTGCTTCACTCGTAGATCTGCTTCGGGTAGGAAACTGAAGTCGGTAGCCTTGAGCACCGCCGAGGCCGAATACATTATAACATGTATTGCCTATTGTGAAGTCACTTGTTTGCGAAAGCTCTTCAATGATTTTTTCGAGCATGTGCTAGATGCCACCGTTATCCTTTGTGATAACCTGAGGGGGATTCGTTTGTCATAGAATCTCATGTTCCACGAACGATCCAAGCATGTTGATGGTTGGTACCACTTTATCCGGGATATTGTATAGCGAGGCAACGTAAGGCTCGATCATATAGGAAATGATGAGCAGGTTGCGAATATTCTCACAATGCCCTTGGGGAAAGTCATGTTCCTAGCCTTCCGTGAGAATCTTGGAATCGTGGAACGACCCTATTCTGAGGGTCCTGTTGGACGATGAGCTCTTGGAGCTCTGGGGGGCTCTAGGGATAGCTTCTCGGAGCTATAAGCACAAACGGGGCTAGGCTTGCCGAACCTTGTGGTGCTTCTGCCCCACCATTATGATGATTGAGTTGATTTTCCTCTCATGATTTGTGTCCCTTATGCATCCTACCCATTGAGTTCCAGACTCATGGGAAGTACCTCTCATTTGGCCAATGAGGTGGGAAATGTTAGAGACTAGTAGCAAACACTGATGGACACATCAGAGATTTCCGTACTCTCTATCTAGGATGATACGTGTCCAACCACTTGATCTGGGATCAAGTCTAGTGAGGTTTCAGACCTCTTACTGACTTCGGGTCAGATAAACCAACTTTGGTTGGTATGTGACTCTTTGAGTCCATGTGAGGTTCCAGACCTCCAACTGACTTCGGGTCAGGTAAACCAACTTCGGGTTAGTATGAGACTCTTTGTGAGTACTATAGAGGTTTCGGACCTCTGGGCTGAATCTGTCAGTCGAGAATGATGTCTTTGTGATTGTCCCACTTATGTTCTGAAATAAAGAGGCCAACAAAGCAAGTTATGGCAGGATGACGCACAATGTTTGATTGCACAGGTGGATGGAGTTGTCCCTAGTTGAGAGGGAGTGTTAAAATTGGACAACTAGGTCCAAACTCCATGTTGTGATGCTCAGATGAAGACACCAATATTTTTATTGGGTTCCTCTTCCGGAGAGGTGCAAGATTGATATAAAGATCATCTTGATCTGATGAGCATAACATTTATTTTGAATTTATTTTTAATACTTTAAAAATATGTGCAGGTTGGCCTTAAGGTTTTACACCCCCAGTAAATGTGTCACACACCCTTAGTGATTGATATAAATAGAGTCAACGTTGGAGGGCATTTCACTCATCTCATCTTCACATGTTTTCTCTCCAATTCTGATTGGTTCGAGTTCCTTAGAGGCAGTTTTTGGTTCACACGTGGGAAAGAAGGACGAAGAGAATTCTGCTGCTGCTGTTGCTACTGGTGTTGCTGCTGCTGTTGTTGTTGTTGCTGTTGCTTGCTACTGTTTTGTGTTGATTTTTTTGGGCAACATTGACTTTTCTGGGTTGGCTGACCAAGGAGACTTTGTTGGTTGAAGCATTCTGTTGACCGCCATAACGCACCAACACATTTATCTGTTTCTGGTTTGTCTTCTGTTGATCTACTGGTATGTTCTATCAACACTTTACTTGATTGTTTATGTGATTGCTATAGTGAAAGTAAAGTTACATCAAACATAGAACATCTACATAAATTTATAGAAAGCTCTCTTTATTTCTGAATAAATTCTTTTACAGTGAACATCAATACATAGTAAAATTTACAGCAAACACTAAAAACCACTTATCTCGATTTTCGTGCCACCTTCCGCCTTGAAAATTGTGCCAAACAACAAACAGAAAAATTACAGTGATAAATGCTGTACTTGTTGCCTTGAAAAACGTGCCAGAAATTGCTTGTACAAAACTGTATGGAACTGTATGGACATGACAACAATCCCTTCCTCTATTTCCGTGCCCAGAAAATTTGCCTCTAAAATTGTGCCCTTAATCGCTGATTCTGCTCCTAAAAAATAACGCTGTCCTTTCCTCGAAATGTGTGCAAACTGCTGTACGGATTTTTTGCCTCAGTAATCGTGCTAATAAATGCTACTGTACGGATTTTTTGCCTTAGGAAGTGTACCCTCCTGCTGTACGGATTTGTTGTGTGTCTTTTGTTGCTCTCCCTCCGCTCGGAAATTTCTTTTCAGCTTTCTCTCCTCCTCTCTCAATCTGTTCATGAAAAAGTGAATGATCTTTTCTCTCCTTTTCCTCTTTTAACCTAACTCTAAGTGACTTTTGGAGAATCCCTAAATCCAATGGCTGAGATACCTTTAGATCTAGGGCTGAGATTAAATGCTCATTTAACATTTTCTATTTTTTTAATTCACCCCACTTTAATAAAGACCCACTTAGTCATTTATTTCCAAAGTCACTTTTCCATTTCTAATTTCACATTGACTTTATTAAAGTCACTTTAAAATTAGACTTAGTAACTTTATCACTTAAAGTCACTTTTAAATTAGATTTGACTTTATAACTTTATAAAGTCACTTTAAGAGAAAAATTAATTCTTTTGGACACTTTTCCCTAGGCCAAAGATCAAAGCCTCAGGGAACCATCTGTCCTTTGGTAACCAAATTTCAACAATTGAAGGGGTTTTCCCTGGGTCTAAGTTGACCAAAATCTGTGTGTATTTTTATGTGTTGTTCGTCTCTTCATGTCCATATTTATTTTCAGCATGTGTTGACAGTCCAATGTGTTTTAATCTGAAAATTTCATTTCCAGAATTCTATATGTTGAATGTATGTTTATGGGAAAGGACATTTAACTGAATGAGAGTGATAAGGTGAAATTAAAATCGGGTTGGGATTGCAGGAAACTTTTTAGTCATCTAATTTCAACATCAAGAAGGACAAGTCTTCTCCACATGTGGAAAAGCCACCTCCCAAGTCACATATAAATATGATTTGTTGATCCTCATTTGGACTATCATCATCACACATCAATTCATCTGAAATTTGCAGAAGTTTATCCACACGTGCGAAGGAGCAAGGAGACATTTCAAACCAATGTTGACCAACCCCTTTATTCTTTTTGACTTTCATTGACTCAGGCTGTATGGATCTGTTTCACTGTCTTGGAAAGTCGAAGATTGCAGGAGGACTTTGACTCTATTTGACCAAATATCAGATTTGGAAGATTCCGCTGCATTGACTGAATCTTTCTCTGTGATGACTGGAGGCTTTGACGGTTGACTCTGACCAAAATTTTCTGGAAGTTGCAGGATAAATTTTGGCTTGTTGACCGAGATACAGGAGGCTGAAATTCGGCCCTTTGACTAGGTTGTTGACTGGTAACAAATTGCTGGTTTTTTTCTCTCATTTGATTAGATTTGACTTGAAAGTCAAAGGGTTGACTTTGACTTATTTATTGATGTACTAAATTGCATGTATCTCAGCTGAACATTAAATGAATATCTCCTAAGGAGAAGAATTGATTTGGGTTTTCCCCCTTGTGGGGTTTTGCCCTGGTCTTGACCAAAAATCTCAGTGTGATTGTGCATGGCTATATTTCATTGTTTATTACTGTTCGCTTTATAATTTCTTAACTGTTTTGGGGTGAATGTAATATAATAAAATATTGCTTTAAATAATTATAACAGCAGAGAACTTGAGAAAAATTAACAGTTTTCATTTATTGTCCTTATATAAGTACATCATTAAATTTCATCCAAGCCTTGTCATCTAGAGCTTTAATCTTTAGCCATATATTCTTTTTCACACTTTACATTGTTACTGGTCATAAATATCAAAATTTAATTTCTCAGCCTTTATATGTTTGAAGATTGGACTGACACATATATAGATGGTTTATTCAGTCTAACATATCTTGATTTCATTAACATTATCCCCTGGTCACTTCAAAGGTGGATGCAAATGACACAAAAATGATGGGCCAAGTATAATAATGATGAACTATGGTACAATGTAATGCTCCAAACTTCTAGATTAAATAGACAAAAATTACATAAAGAAATTCCAAACATGGATTGCTAAACATGTAGAAAGTTTCATTATAAATAGATTCACATGAGAGGTGAGTAGGAGGAAATGTACATGGGAGTTGAAGAACCCAACTTACTAACAACTTGTAAACATCGAGTTGTTGTTCACTGGTTCGTGATCTTGTTGATCTCAACCAATATGTGGGGGACGATTCTTCACTCAACCAGAGGCTTAACTACAACATGTCTTTCCACAGCTAGTCAACCTTAAACACTCAATAACCTACTTCTTCTAGCAGCTAATTATTGTTTCTCCATAATTCTTTGGGACAAACGATGCCTCACAGCCTCCTCATTTATGAAATAGAACTCTTTTGTCATGGAAAGAAAAACTTCATGCACATAATCCACTTCCCATCATGCATTTCTATTTTTATCTTAAGTTTTTTATTTATTTATAAATTTATCTTTTACTTAATTTCACCCATTTTTATTTATTTATAAAGTACTTAGTTCTATTTATTTACTATGATCTTTCACTTAAATAATATGGGGCATTACATACTCCCCCTCTTCAAGTAACTTCATCTTGAAGTTAACTTTAATTATGTTAAATCTCCTAATACTGACCATATTTATTTTCTCACTGTTGGACATTGGATAAACCAATGCTCCCGGTGTGTTTTGCAACATGGACTAACTGCCTCTCGTGGATCCTTATCTCTGGCAAAATGATCTTCAGCTAGCACCTGTGGATTTTGGTCTAACGACAATCATGATTCCAACAAGAGGTATCAGAGCATAGGTCACGAGTTCGATACACACTCAACTTGCGTTTGCGGGGGGGGGGGGGGGGAATTGTTGGACATTGGATAAACCAACACTCTCAATGTGTTTCGCAACATGGACTAACTGTGTCTCGTGGATCCTTATCTCTGGCGATGTGATCGTTAACTAACACCTGTGGGTTTTGGTCTAATGACAATCGTGATTCCAACACTCACAACAATTATTTATTCCTTGCAATTTATTTTGCTATTCAAATAAACTTTGAATTGTTGAAAAACCAACCTAGATCCATCTTAACTTCGGATCTACCAAGCATCAATAGGGATCAATTCTCTTTTCACTCTAAAAGAGGTTTGCACCTTATGAGATTTGATCCCTCTTGGCACTTCATAGATCTGGACTTAAGATGGATATATGTTGGGTTAATTATTAATAATTGATAATTGATAATTATAATTATTAATTTAATTTAATTTATTTTTACTTTTATCTAATTTGACACTGTGAAAATGTTTTAATTGTAGTTTATTTTTATTTCTATTCTTATTTAATTTGACTGAGTCAAAATGTTTACATAACATCACGTAACATAACATAATCTTACAACATTTCTTCCATACTGGGTTGGAGAGCGCCTCTCGGCGCAATAAAATCATTGGTATTTTAACATCAATAAATTTATATGCAAGGGAAAAAAATCAGAGCGAGATCAATCACACATTACAACAGATAAACGACCACAACTATTGTCCTTCATTAATTTAATCTAAAACAAATTAGGTGTAATATTCCCAAATTAGCAATAGCTAATTTGAATATCAGTCTGTATCAATTTTGTCGCCTCCAGTGAATTGCAAACAACAGTGAGCGGGTTGTGGTCTCGACTGAGCGCGCGAAGGCAAGCACGCGGCTGAGTTGGCAGTGTGGGGTCGAGAAGGGCTGCGCGGGAAGGAAGGATCTCGGCTGCGCGGCAAAGGAGGGAGTCCGACGTTCGAGAGGAAGGCCGCATACTTAAGGGAGACAACTTCCTCGTTTTTGATTTACTGTTGAATTTTATGAAATTGATATTGGTCGCCAAGACTAAGAGCACGCCGGCTGATTAGCCAGTCTGCAGCACTGTTTAGTGCGCCGAGTGTCTCCGAGCGGAGACCTCAACCTCAGCCCCGGGGGACTTCGAGTGCCTGCTCGGATGAGGCAGTCCCATTATTGTTTCGTAGAAGGATTGGGTCGGAAACTGGTTGCAGAGCAGCGTTCAGGAGTGGTGGCGCAGTTTGTGTGGGAAGAGCGCAGACCGTCCAGTGTGAGCTCCGTATTGCTACCATTGTGGTGGTTTCGGGTCAGGAGGAGGTGCAAAGACAGACCGTGCCAATTGTGGGCCTGAAGCCGAACCGGGAGTCTCTCGGTGAGTCCTTTACCAACCGCAGCATATTAGCAGCGTGCGGCAGTGTTTCCAGCCGCTTGAATACCGCAGGAAAGCCGCTGTAACTTGTTTTCTGGGAATATCTTTATCTTGCCTGCGCCAGTTGAGCACTGTCATCTGGGAAATTTTTTGTAATCGTTATCATTCCTAGCATAATAAAATGGCCTAGTAATTTCTCAATTTAACGTGTATTTGTGCATGAGCTGTTCCTGTTATTTTATGTATATTTGAATGTTTGCTCATAGAGTCATTCTATCGCTATAGCATTTGCTGTGTTTTATAAATTTCCTTAAAAAGGAATATTACAGTGGTATCAGAGCATGGTTCTGGCTCAGCCTGTGGAAATTACCATAATGCCTACATTCTTACCCCCAGTGCCGAGTGAGAAAGAGAGGCAGCAGGATCATTTACCCTTGGGAGATTATTTCAGAGAATGGCAGTCCAAGGGGGAAGTCTTCAAAGCAGCGTTGCCTTTCAAAGATTACTGTCAGCTCAGGCAGGATGAAAGAAAATGGAACAACGGAGGATCTATAACGCAGAGCTCAAAGTTGCAGAATAATACTGGAAGGTCACCTCTTCCCATGAATGAGAAATCCACTGATCCCGGTGAGTCTCAGCCCAAGAAGAAGATGAGTTTATTCTCATCTCTTTTCAGAACCAGAAGAGATACATCCGCCTTTGAGGAGGCCAAGAAGATTGAAGAAAAAGAAGAAGAAGCCCCATGTGCTTCCTATTCACGTCAAGAAGAGATCACATCAACTCTTGAAGAGGTGGGTGAAAACGTTGTCACACTCATGGAGGAGCAGCCACATGCATCGACAGTTAGGGCAGCCAACACTTTTGAGGATGGGACTCTTGCAGCTCTACAAGAAGTTCCAAATGCACATCAAGAGCAGCTTGGTTGCACTGCACTGTGCAACATGGAAACGATCAAGAAGGAATCAAACTGTCATTCTCATGAGCCATTGTTGGATTGCACATCACATTGGAGGTTGGGGTTTGAAGATTTGAAGATTGATGGTAGACATCTTGCAGTGAGAAACCTTTCCTCCCTTCAATATGACACCTTCTCAATGAGCTCCTCTCAGCTCAAAGAGGAACTTCTACTTTTAGATCCAGGACCTCATTGGTTTTGGAAGACTATGGATGAAAGGGAGGTCTCCAGGGGAGATCTTGTTGGAGATGCACTTCGGCACACTTTTCTTCCCTTATCACAAGAGCAGATAGAAGATGGAGGACATCTTAGGATGGATAACATCTCTCATGCTTGTGTTGGACATCCCTTGAGCCATACACATCATGATGGGAGGTTTTTGCCTACCACCTATTTGATTCTTGATAGGGTCTCATTGATCCTTGAGAAGTTTATATTTCAAAATCCCACGAAGTGCAAAGTCAGAAATTTGATTTGGGAGGATGGTAGCCCTCATGGGAGGAGTACCAGGATGAGGAGAAGGAGGCATCCACAAGTGATTGAGTGGATGTGGTTGATGAGCAAGGAGCTAGAAGGCTACTTACAGATCTATGATACCGGGCAGCAGGAGGCTTGGCTGCGCTGGTTACTCTTTAGGGAGTTTGGGCATCATTTGTACCTACAGATCTATGATACCGGGCAGCAGGAGGCTTGGCTGCGTTGGTTACTCTTGAAAGAGTCTGGCCATCACTTGGCAAACACTCTTCCTAAGAGTAGGAGGACGGAGAGAAGATGGCTGGATACTTGCATCATTGAGCAACATAGAGGATGGATGTATGGCGTTGATATGATACTCATATCATTCATCATGTCTTCATCACATGAGTTGTATGATGGAAGTATGGGGCAGCAGCAAACTATCTTGTTGCTTTGCTTGTTTCTGGGAGAGCAAGGGCAGATTTTCTCTCACGCTTTGTATGATGTTGCAGGAAGAGGGGATGGCACTATCTCCTTGATCTTTGATGATGGCTTGGAAGCACTTCCAACTTGGGAGGTGTTCCACATTTGTTGCAGCATTATTGGAGGAGTCTTTGACGAGGAGCATGTCAAAGAACAGAGCTTTGTATTGACCGGAGCTTATTTGCATGAGCTCACAACGCTGTTACTGTGGAGCAGAACCTCATGGATGAAGTCTGCCTGGCAGAGATATAGTGGATCTATAACCCATAGGTCCCAGGATCACTTCATATTTGTTGCACTTGATGAACAAAGAGGAGATAATGATGATAGAAACATCTATGGCATATTTTGCTTGACTTGGATTTCCAAGCATGAGGAGGATTACCTTCTGGCAGCACTTGGTTCATTCTTCTTCATGTGCATTGCTTCACAAGAGGGCAAGCTTGTCACATTGCTCCATGAATTGTATTGGGCCAATCTACATGATGGAGGCAGGCACCTCTTTTGTGGCCTTGGGAAAATGTTTTGTCATCACTTGTATGCTCATTTTATGCACTCTAACATGTATCATATGAAGACATCCATGAGTAACAGGAACATTTTTCCATATACTCTTATCAAGCAGCAACTTGTAAAACTGCGCTGTACTTGTTTGGGAAGCCGTTGGTACCTCTTTTCATCGCTTGTAACCTTCAGCGCTTCCTTCATTTTGCTGCTGATCATGTCTCCATTTGCTGATATAAATAAGATTTGTATGGGAGGCTTGATTATGAAGGAGACCCATGAGCTGTATGTGTCTTTGAGTGGGAAGAATTCTCACATTTTTTGCACTACATGTTCTAATGGGAGCATGGGAGGAGGCATGGCCACCACTACTACGTATGCGTTCTCTTTTGAGGTGGGCCATGAGGTTGATAGTCATCCATTGTACAGTTATGGGCAAG
The DNA here is from genome assembly GCA_034641835.2 of Pinus albicaulis. Lineage (NCBI taxonomy): Eukaryota > Viridiplantae > Streptophyta > Pinopsida > Pinales > Pinaceae > Pinus > Pinus albicaulis. Next base: position 1,248,220,802 of record CM076575.1, read on the forward strand.
TGTTTGGTCTTATGTTGTTGTCATATTCAGCGATTTACTATCCATTAGTAAATGTGACGGATCTTGTACATTGCTTGCCATGTGATTTTCTGAAGTTGCAGTGGATGAGACTACGTTGTATCCTTGTGAGAGATTGTTTGCGTCATATATCATCATGTAAAAACTTCAGCAAAACTCTCATTAGGATGATCCATGATGACCATGTCCTATTCTTCATGGATGGAATGTTTTGGGCCAGCTTATTCTTCATTATTGGAGGAACCTTCTTTGGAGGATTGCTCCTCACTTTGCCATGGGAGGGCAATAATTTTGCAGCCCAGGACCAGCATATACTCTACACTTGTCATGAGGGGAGAGAAGGACAGCATGGGGTAACCTATGATGCTTGCCAAGTTCAAATCTACAACCCACCTTCATTACCGGAGCTTGAGGTGGAGGGCAGACCCAGTGGAGATAAGGCGGAGGTAGAACAGGAGGGCATTCCTTCTGTATGCCAGGGTGAGGACTCTTTTTCACATGAGTCCATAGGATTAGTTGAGGTCACTTCTGCGGAGCGAGGGCAGTTATGCATGGATGGTGACAGTAGATCGGAGCTATATTCTAGTGTCCAGGGTGAGCAGTCATGGAACTCTGCGAGAGATACTCTGGGTGAAGAGTCACTTGTGACAATTCCGCTAGAGCAGCAGGTGATGGAGCCTGAGTCGTTAGAGGAGGACACTACTCACATCAGGCATGATATTCCTTTGAGAGAGAGCCATATGGGCACTCACATCGAGCCTGTGGTGGATATGCAGCTAACCGCGGGGTCAACTATTGAGGAGGAGCAGTTAGCTGCACTGACATCGAGTACGGTGACAGCTGTTGCAGATCCATATCCTTGGGATGTGTTGGAGGTTGATGGGATTGTTGTACAGGGGGCTAGTAGACAGCAGGAGCTGTTGGATATGTTGGAGCATCCATCTTTGGGTCGACACTGGGATGAGGCGCAGATAGATGTACTCGCAGTCAGCAGAGCTGCAGCGTTCTTAGTGGGTAGCACTCTCCAGGAGTACATCGATGGAGCTTGCAGCATACCTTGCCCATTTCCTCCCATTATAGAGAGGGAGGCTTCCTTCTACAGGCAGCTTCCATTGACAGACAGGGTAGAGCAGTGGGAGTTGATTACAGGCTGGCGGACACATCCCAGGCATGTTCCATACACCGTTGTTGTTGCTACATCAGATTCTTCTTCTAGGATGGACTGGCGGGAGATCATGAGTTGGTACCCTCTTGAGGGTATGGTATTCCTCGTAGAGAGCACAGCGGAGCAGGAGCCCTTGGACATAGTAGATGTTACAGATCCCAGTTGGCAGGAGGGCACCGGTTGTCATTACTTCAGGACTCCTTCCCGATTTCAGGAGACCAGGATCAACATGGGATGGAGTCAGGACTCGGATTGGATAGAGGTGATGAGCTGGTATGCAGTTGGAGGGGTAGCGTATGCAGCTACAGGTACAGCGCAGCAGGAGCCCAGGAGCATTGATGCTTGTTGGTGGTCTTCACCTCTGAGAGCATCAACCATAGCCAGAGATAGTGCGCAGCCTAAGTCGTGGGACTTGAGCGATGATTGGCCATGGTAGCAATGGGATTCGGGAGGATTGTTGGTTGGCCGGTACCATGAGAGATTGGTTCGGGATCCGGGCATTGAGAGATCCCTCCATAATCGGGTGATGCAGAGGTCAGAAAAGATTCAGTAGCGCGTCTGGGACCCAGGCACATTTTGCAGTATCGGTGGAGAGATGTTCAGGTAGTTGCTTGAGGGCAAGCAACATTTTGCCGGGGGAGACTGTAATATTCCCAAATTAGCAATAGCTAATTTGAATATCAGTCTGTATCAATTTTGCCGCCTCCAGTGAATTGCAAACAACAGTGAGCGGGTCGTGGTCTCAACTGAGCGCGCGAAGGCAAGCACGCGGCTGAGTTGGCAGTGTGGGGCCGAGAAGGGCTGCGCGGGAAGGAAGGATCTCGGCTGCATCTCCACAAGGCGGCAAAGGAGGGAGTCCGGACGTCTCGAGAAGGCCGAACCACAGCAAGAGACAACTTCTCGTTTTTTATTTCATCGACGAATTTTAAGGAATGATATTGGTCACAAGACTAAGAGCACGCCTACTTCATTAGCTAGTCTGCAAGACCGTTTAGTGGGCAACAGTGTTCCCGAGCGCAGAGACCTGTCCCCGCCCGGTGGGAGCCCCAGTGCTCGGGGTGGAGTAGTCCGATGATGAGCTTGCATGATTGGGTCGAACTGTTGCAGGGCATTGCTCGTGGAGTGGCTGCAGCTTGTGTGGGAAGAGTTGCATCGTCCTGGCAGAGTTTGTGATGGTTACCATTGTGGTCTTGTGTGGTCGTGAGGAGGTGCAGGGATGTGACTCTGTACAATGGGGCTCCAAGCCGAACCGGGAGTCTCTGGAGTCCTTTACCAACCGCAAAGATATTAGTAGCCGTGCGGCAAGAGCCTACTTCGCTGAATACCGCAGAAAACTGGCTTTCAGAATTTGTTTTCTGGACAACTTTTATTTTGTCATGCCAGTTTGAGTGACCATTATCTGGGTAATTTTGTTGTAATTATTATCATTCCCAAAGAGGAAACAACAATTTGGGAATTACCTAATGTGTATTCTCCATGAGTCAAGTTCGTTATTTTATATATTTGAAATGTTTGTCATAGAGTCATTCATTTGCCAGGTGCATTGGTCAGAGCTGGGAGTAAATTTTGGGGTGTTGAATATTATTATTTAGGGGTTTCAACCCATAGAAATTACAAGGAGATATACATTGAATGGAACTTGTAACTCGACACCACTGGATAAATTTGTCCAAAGGAATTTTGGCCCACTATAAATTTTCCTTTGAAGAAATTTGACCTAGAGAGTTTAGGCCCACCTCTCACAAGTAAGTCAATCCAGTGCCTTCCCCTCGAAAAACCTTTGCGCCTCAAGAAATTCAGCCTTGGAAAATTGAACACTCCAACAATTCGACCTTCTTCTCGCCTCAAAATTTCAGCCTGACAATCTCCAGTAATCCGACCACCTGGAAATGCTCTTGAATCGACTTGTACTCTTCCTCTTTGCACTACAGAGTAGCTAAGCCTCTTGCTCTAGAGAAAATTTCTTTCTCCATTTGTGTGTCTTCAACTTTCCCTTGGGTTTATTTTATAATCTTCATCAAGCCCAAATCGCTAATGCCGATCTCCCTTTTAGAAGATCTAAGAGATCAATGGTTGAGAACTTGAGATCATTTCTTAGTTAGTTAAATAATTTCATTATTTTTCCTTAGAAATTGACTTAATAGTCCACAATAATTAATTGACTTTAATTGTTGTACTTTTCCTAAGTTAGACTAAGGAAAGAAAACATAAATTACTTACTATAATGTTCCTTATTGATTAATTGCCCAAGGGAGGACGAAATAGCAAAGACACACACACACACACATGTTGTAACATTATAGCTATATACCATAAGGTCCCATTACAGTGAGATCATAAGACACACACACACACACAAAAACACATAACATATACCAAAGCGAGACATACATCGTGAATCATAAAACCTCTGCAATATATATATATATATATATATATATATATATATATATATATATATATATATATCTTGCAATTCAATCTCTGTGACTATACTATGATCCATTTCGATGTATAAAGAATACATTCTCTGCGATAAATAAAGAACGAACCTCCGTGATTATACTATGATCCTTTCTGCATCTATGCGATACACAAAAAATCTCCGTGACAACATGATGCCATATGAACCAATGTCATAACATGATGTGAGAGGGACCTAGCCTTAGAAACCCTTGTGTAAACTTGGTTTCCAAATGGTGTTAGTGAAATTATATTCAATAAGTTGTGGGACAACACGGGACCAAGTGGACCCGGAATTAGGTCAAGGGGGGGAGTCGATCAATTAATGGTACTCTTGACCTAATTGAGGGGGAGAAGGTGATCAAAGGGAAATTTTCACTAATTTTGATGCAATGATCCCAATGAGGTCACTAGCCAAGGGAAACCAAGGGCAAGAATTGATCTCGGAGCTAGGCTTGGAATATCTCAAGATGCCATTGTCGGAATTGCTTCAAATTTGGATGGCTCCTAGGAGACACAACAACACAATAGAGGGCAAGAGATCGAATTTTTTTGATGGGTGAGTTGTGAGAAAAACAATGCCCTAGGTCACCTACGGAGGCTAGGCATAGAAAGAAAGAGAAGGGTGAAAAAAAATGTTTTCAGGTGATCACTTATGGAGGATCAGTGCCTAATCCTTTGGGAGAAATGGAGTCAAGGATGTTTTGATTCTTGGAATGAATTCACTTAGTCAATGAGGCCTCTAGAACAATTTTCATGGCAATTAGGGCATGGGACAATTGCTTCAAGGTTCTTACACTTCGATATGCACTATATGATGACTTATCAAGATAAAATTTCGAAAAAATATTTCTAGGAACAGTCACTCATTCATACATGGTCCATGACATGATGCATTGCTATAAAAAGACAAATTTCCACATTCGCATAAGGAAAAAGTAAATTCAGCCTAGTGTAGCGAAAATCCCCGACAACATGCATGTGACATAAGAAAGTAACAAAATAGCAATAAAAAAGTACTTACATGTAAGAAAGAGTATATCCAATCATCATTATATGCCAATAGTGAAGCTCCATGACAAAACTGAAGAGATCCAAACATAAAAATTCATCCATTCATCCAATTTCGTTCTCCAAAAAGAATAGTGAAAATCTCATAAAAGAGAATGATCCAATCCAAGTGATGATGATCAAAATGATTCATCACACTTGTATTTATACACTTCCTAATGAATTCGATTTAGCTAATTAGGCCTAATTTAGTCCCTCAAATAAAATTTTGGTGACAAGCCCACAAAATAGCTCAATAATGTAAAGATAAGCCTCTCAAGAGGGTCGAATGATCAACAAAGTGAGTTGTTGGGCCTTTGAGGAGGCTTGATGGTCTAAGGGTTGCCATAATAAAGAAATGGAGTCCAAACACAGTGAACAAGTGGTTGGCCCCTTGTTATCCAATCAAGAACCTATGGTGGTTCCAAGCAGGTGTGGTCCACAAGGACATCCTCATGTATGTTATGTCCTTATATTACTATTATAGTCCCTTATTGTTATTAGTGTAACCCCCTTATTGTTATTATTGTACCCTTGTAACCCCCCTTTTTTTATTTTTTTTTTTCTGAATATGCTTAATCTATTAATATACAAAAAAAACATTACATGGAGGCCGAGACCTCAGAAATTCTGGCTCGAAAGATGGGCATTCTAGCACAACCATGACATTTTGTCAAAATATCAACCCACAGAGCCGAGAGACAGTTACAACAATGAAGCACAAACAGACATCTCAGCAAAAAAAGCCGCCCTCATAGGGGAAACCGGCCGCAGAACCCCAACAACAAATCAACCCACAGTAATTAGCTCCGGAAATGTAAACATGATTGATCTTATACAGGAAAATCTGTCGCCCTCGAAGGGGAAACCAGCAATCAAACGAGCAGTAGAAGTGAAGCCAGCTAAACTGAGACAACATGCGATTACCAGAGCTGAGCTTGGCACAACGAGCAACCAAAAACAAGCCAGAAAGAAGAAAGGCCATTAATTACCTTGAGAGGAAGGAGGAGACTCGACCACACGACAGGCGTAGGTGTAGGGGTCATCCTCAGCTCGCACATCAACATTATCACCCGGAACATCTTGTTTGGTAACATCCGCCCCTCCTTGACAATAGGATCAACAAAACAGTCTCGCTTGATGTCGCCCGCTCTAGAGGCAATGTAGGGGTCCTGCGAGGAGCTACCCTCAACTACCTTCCGCTTCTGTCCTTCTCTGGAGGGAGAACAAGGCCTATCAGTCTTCAATTGCGCTGGGAGAGAGTCTGTGAGCTCGACAGTTGAATCGGGTGGTTCTTCTTTGAAATCAATGGTGATGGTGGCAGTGACAGTAGGCATGTTGAGCAAGCAGGGGAAGCGGAACTAAGCCCTGTGCTGTTGACCCGGGAGGAGATTGGAGATGCCTCTTGCAGGCAGAGCAATCCCTCGTCCCGCAAGAGAGCTCCGCCCGCTGCGAGTCTTAGGGTAGCGACCCCGCATGGAATCAGACGGAGGAGAAGAGGAACTAGGTAAGGAGGAAGGTGGGTGTCGGGAAGGACCACCACGGCTCGAGCCCTGTCTGCTTCGCATCCTATGGTGTAACCGAGGCATGGAATTCCAGCGAGAAGAGCTGAGCTTGAAAGAACAGGAAGCCGAGGGTCGGGCCAGGGCAGGCGTACCAAATATGAGGACGAAAGGCGGATAAGAATCGATCTCCCCAGGGAGAGAAACTGAGCGAATGCCGAAACTTTGAGAGCAAAAGAAGCTCTGTGAGACGTGCATGCCCGGAGCAAGGTTAATACAATAGGAAAGCGAGCACCTGCGTCCAGTATTGGTTCGAGAGCTTGGCTTAGAGACCGCCAAGGAGCAGCAGGAGCGGAAGGGCAACAATGCCGGTCTGTAGCTTCTCGGAGAAGCCATATCCCTGTGGAGTGAGCGCAAGTCTGGGCAAATGTGCAGCGTTAATGCTTTGGGCGGCTCACTGTAAATGCTATTAATGGCTTGGAGGACGAAGAGTAGGGTGGCGGTGGTAGAACCCCACGCGCCAGCCCACCACCTTTGCCACCTATCAAACCTGCTGGCCACCCGCATCCGAGATGTAACCCCCATTTTGTTATTATTATGCCCCTAAATTATTATTGTTAGGTCAGCTAGGATTACATTGTAGCCCACTAGGATTACATTATGGCCACATGGACTCCTATATATAGAAAGGAGGTTTTGTAAATTGTATTATCCAAGAATTGTTCATTTATGTAATGTATTGGAGGTTGCCCCCTTGAAGTGGCTTATTTCTAAGGCGTTGATATCTCTTTTCTTCTATTTTTGGAGCTGGTTACTCAACATTTGGTATCAGAGGTTTGGATTCTAGGGTTTCGCTGCTCCAAACAGGTCATCGTGGCATTTTTGCTATAACTTTGTTTCTACGAAGTTTCAGAAGCTGAAATTTTTAGGGTGCGAAGCCGAAATCCTCAGGAAGATTGTCTAAAAATTTCATAGCTTGGTTCGCAATATTTTCGGAGATATCATCTGTGGAAGTTAGGTCTTTTTTCAGGCTCCTAAACAGGTCATCGTGGCATTTGCGCTATAATTTTTTTTTTACGAAGGTTCAGAATCTGAAATTCGTATGGTGCGAAGCTGAAATCCTGAGGAAGATTGTCTAAAAATTTAAGAGCTTGTTTCACAATATTTTCGGAGATGTCATCTGTGGAAGGTAGTGATTTTTCAGGCTCCTGAATTTCATCTCAAAGAGGTGATCGTGGGAAAAGTTCAATAACTCTTTCTCTGGGCATCGGATTGGAGTGCTGTAAAAAGTGGTCGCAAGTACACAGACTGTAGTTTCTTGGCTATCAATTTCAGAGACAAAGGACGAAACAGTGACACATGGCAAGTCGTACAAGTTCACTCTACTGAACCAGTCTAGAATTAGGTCATTGTGGGAGATTGGACACAATTTTGTCTTGGAGAATCCAAATCAGGTCAGACCTGTGGCATTCGAAAGATAATTTAGAGGGCTACGTTGATACGGAAATTCAAATATTGAAGTGCTGCAATCATAGAGATTATCCAATTTCAATATCGAGCTCCTCAAAAGCAAGAAAAAGGTGTGTATATTTTTTTTCTTTCCAAATTGCATAAGTCTTCTTTGAAGAATCAATTTGAATTGATTCCAAGGGCATATTGTAGAATATATAGCAGTATTGGGTTCTAAAATATGCCCCGTAAAAATAATTCAACACCCATTAAGCCTTCGAAAGGCTCTACTATGACTCATGAAGATGAAGAATTGCAACATGATCTATCAAAATTACAAGAGCAAGTGCAACAAATTTCACTCTCGCAAAGAGCAACAAAAAATGAAATGGTAATTTTGAAGAAAGGCGTGGAAGTGAAGATGGGCGGTTTGAAGAAAGGCATGGAAGCTAAGATGGATGGCATGGAAGCTGGCATGGAAGCTAGGATGGATGACATGAAAGACAACATGGAAAACATGAAGAATGATCTCAAAGCAGACATCGAAGGTTTGACAAAGTTGATACAAGAAATGTTTCCTAATGGTGAAAAGATAGTAGAAGAACCTCATGATGAGAACAAAATAAATGTTAATCATGATTTCATAAACTCTAATGTTGGCGGGGAAGAACCACCATATTCCAAAAATGGATATGAGGAAGTTTGATGGAAAGGATCCTGTAACATGAATACTACAGATGGAACAATATTTTGATCTCCATAATGTGCCAAACACACAAAAGGTACGCATTGCAACTTTACATTTAGAACAAAATACATTTGTATGGTATCGATGGCTTTGCTCCTGTAAAAAAATTGTCACTTGGTCAATTTTTACGGAAGAAATGATAGCACATTATGAGGATACAAAGAGCAACACCTTCTTTAGCCAATTGATAAATCTCAAACAAAAGAGTTTAGTGGGGCAGCACATTGAGGACTTCCAAAAATTGAATATAAGGGTAACTGATATTCCAGAGGAACACATGATCGATCTCTTCATAGGCACTTTAAAGGATAACATCCAACATGAAGTTCGTGTTTTGGAACCGGATTCATTGGAGAAGGCATTCAGTTTGGCAAGAAAAGTTGAATGTAAAATAATGGCGACAAGGAAGCCTACCACTCAATTCTATAAAGAAGGAAGTGTTGCTACGTCTAGATTTCCACAACCTACAAGGTTGACACCACAACAATTGGAAGAAAAAAGAGCAAAAGGGCTCTGCTACAGTTGTGATAGCAAATACACTAAAGGTCATAAGTGTGCTGAGAAGAAATTATTTTACATAGATTGTGAAGAGGAAGAAGAAAATGAACAAGAAGAGGATATACACCAGGAACCAACCCTAGAAGAGGAAGAAATGAATCCGACCATATCGTGTAATGCACCGGCAGGAATTACCACTCCTCAAACTCTCAAGATACAAGGACAAATCAAGAAGAAAAAGGTAATAGTGTTGATTGATTCAGGTAGCATCCATAATTTTATTCATTGTAAGGTAGCCAAGGAATTAAATTGTTTCCTATACCCAGCACCAGAATGTCAAGTGATGGTTGCAAATGGAGGAACTATAAATTTCTCTGGAAAATGCCATAATATTAAGCTAACCATGGGGGAATATGTATTGACTAGTCCAATGCTTTCCATTCCTATGGGAGGTGCTGATGTTGTACTAGGAGTACAATGGTTACAATCTTTGGGGACGGTAGCTTTTAATTTTCAAGAACTTTTCTTGAAATTTTTTTCAGAAGGAAAGGAAGTCGAATTACGGGGTATAGCAGGGAAGCCGGGAAAGATAATAAGCTCTAATGTCATTACAAAGCTTCTAAAGAAAGAACGAGGCGTAATTGCACAATTATGCTCATTAGAAGTTCCAACATCAAAATCATCTATTTCTGCAGATCTCCAACAAGTCTTGGACAATCATTCCAAGGTGTTTGAAACTCCCAAAGGACTCCCACCTATTCGCGATCATGATCATGCTATTCATTTGATTCCAGGAAGTGTTCCTCCAAACATCAGGCCTTATAGATATCCTTACTTCCAAAAGAGCGAAATTGAACGTATGATTGTAGAAATGTTAGAGGCGGGTATAATTCAACCTAGACAAAGTTCTTTCTCTGCTCCTGTAGTATTGGTACACAAGAAGGATGGATCATGGCGAATGTGTCTGGATTATAGGGACCTCAATAAACTCACCATTAAAGATAAATTTCCCATTCCTATGATTGATGAATTATTGGATGAATTACATGGAGCAATTTATTTTACCAAGTTGGATCTTCGTTCAGGATATCATCAAATTAGAATGAAGACTGAAGATATTCCAAAAACAACATTTCGAACTCATGAGGGTCATTATGAATTTTTGGTTATGCCTTTTGGCCTTACCAATGCACCTTCTACATTTCAAAGGTTGATGAATTCCATTTTCAAACCCTTCTTTAGAAAATTTGTGCTCGTATTTTTTGATGATATACTAATCTATAGCAGGTCTTGGAAGGATCATGTTGAACATGTTGATAGGGTGCTCAAACTATTGCAGGAGAAACAATTATATGCAAAAACATCCAAATGTTTCTTTGGAGTACAAGAGGTGGAATATCTGGGTCATATTGTATCTCACGAGGGTGTTAAAGTAGACCCTAACAAAATTAAAGCCATTAAGGACTGGAAATTCCCCACAACCATAAAGCAGTTGCGAGGATTTCTCGGGTTAACAGGGTATTATCGCAAGTTTGTTAAGAATTATGGGAGAATAGCAGCACCTCTAACAACATTATTGAAGAAAGATGCATTTTCATGGACTCCCGAAGCAACTAAGGCCTTTGAACATCTTAAAGAGGCAATGTGCCTAGCACCGGTCTTAGCTACGCCAGACTTCACAAAAACCTTTATTGTGGAATGTGATGCCTCAGGAAATGGAATTGGTGTTGTTTTAATGCAGAAAGGAAGACCCATTGCTTTTGAAAGTCGTCCAATCAAAGGAAAGTATTTACAGAAACCTATTTATGAGAAGGAAATGTTAGCAATACTGCATGCACTAAAGAAATGGTGAACTTACCTAATGGGAAGACACTTCAAGGTAAAACTGATCATGATAGTCTTAAACACTTTTTGGAACAAAGACTATCTTCAGAAGAGCAGCAAAAATGGGTCACAAAGATGTTGGGTTATGACTTTGAAATAATCTACAAAGAAGGAAAGCTTAATGTTGTTGCAGATGCACTCTCAAGAAAGAATGAAGAGGTGGAAGCATTGCTTTGTGCCATTTCTATTATCCAACCAGATTGGATAACCGAAGCAAGAGATGAATGGAAGAAGGACAAAGATGTATGGACACTCATTCAAAAGTTGCAGCAAGATCCTAGTACATCCGATACATTTAGTTGGAAAAATGATTCCTTATGGTACAAAGATCGCTTATATCTTTGTAAGAATTCCCAACTAAAACAAAAGATTCTTCTGGAATTGCACACTTCTCCTTTAGGAGGACACTCAGGATTTTTAAAAACTTACCACAGGGTGAAGAAAGAATTTTTTTGGGATGGCCTTAAATCTGATATTTAAAAGATTGTGGTGGAATGTTTGGTTTTCCAGCAGAATAAAGTTGAGACAATTAAGATCCCGGGACTTCTACAACCTTTATCCATTCCAAGTCAACGTTGGGAGGAGATTTCAATGGATTTTATAACAGGTTTACCTAAGTCCGAAGGAAAGAGTGTCATCATGGTGGTAGTTGATAGACTTATCAAGTATGCACACTTTTGTGCATTATCTCATCCATTTAAAGCAAGTACAATTGCTACTACATTTATGGACATAATTCAAAGGCTACATGGAAGCCCAAGGGTTATTTTGAGCGACAGAGATCCCATTTTTACTGGAAATTTTTGGACGGAGTTATTTTCTTGTTTGGGTACTCAATTAGCTCATAGCTCATCTTATCATCCTCAATCTGATGGTCAAACTGAGATAGTAAATAAATGTTTGCAAGGATATCTTCGTTGTTTTGTATCCGATAAACAAACACAATGGGTCAAGTGGTTACCTCTCGCTGAATGGTGGTATAACACTTCCTTCCATACTGCAGCAAAAATGACCCCATTTATGGCACTTTATGGTTATCATCCACCATCCATCACATCATCTTTAAGGGAAAATTCGAAGGTTCAAGCAGTGGAAGATCACATCGAGCATCAGCAAGAAGTTCTCCAACTCTTAAAGGATAACCTGAATTTGGCACAAAATCGAATGAAACAACAGGCAGATCAACATCGCAGCTAGAGAAGTTTTGATGTAGGAGATTGGGTATTTTTACGGCTACAACCATACAAACAAATGTCCCTCAAGCAAGCTAAGAAGGATAATAAATTATCGCCAAAGTACTATGGTCCTTACAAGGTGTTGCAAAAGATTGGTACTATGGCATACAAATTGGAGCTTCCTGCTTCTTCGCGAGTGCATCCAGTTTTCCGTGTTTCATGCTTAAAGAAGGTTATAGGTGAAAATCTTCCAGTTCAAACAATATTGCCAGAACTTGATGAGGAAGGAAAAATCATATTGGAACCTGAAGCGGTCACGGAAACAAGAACTCGACAGCTACGGAATCGATCAATTTCAGAGTATCTCGTCAAGTGGAAGAACTTACCCATTGAAGATTCTACATGGGAGGATGAGAAGTTTATACAGAAGCACCCAAAGCTACTCAATCGTTGAGGACAACACTTTTTTGAAGGAGAGGGGCATGTTAGGTCCTTATATTACTAGTATAGTCCCTTATTGTTATTAGTGTAACCCCCTTATTGTTATTATTGTACCCTTGTAACTCCCATTTTGTTATTATTGTGCCCTAAATTATTATTGTTAGGTCGGCTAGGATTACATTGTGGCCCACTAGAATTACATTATGGCCACATGGACTCCTATATATAGAAAGGAGGTTTTGTAAATTGTATCATCCAAGAATTGTTCATTTATGTAATGTATTGGAGGTTGCCCCCTCGAAGTGGCTTATTTCTAAGGCGTTGATATCTCTTTTCTTCTTTTTTTGGAGTCGACTGGGCAAGGTGGACCAGGTGCATCATCCTCATCCAAAAGGTGGAACACATGCAATCAATGAATGCTGCCAGGGATCCACGAAGTAATATTTGCTATGGTGGAGGCCCATGGTTCTCAATGCTCACCCTACAAATACCAATGTGGCCCTCTCAAGGGCTAGGACCCCGTATAAGGAGACCAAGCCCTAAATGAAGACCCACTTGCAATCCTGCATAAGATCCAATGCGTCTCCTTGCTCTCCAATACAATAAATCATTAGAATAGTCAAGTAATAATTCTTACAAATCATGGGGTCAATCGGGCAATTCATGATGGCATGCCCTTCCATAGTGGGCTTTGGTATGTTTAAGTGTCTCCAAGCTCAATAGGGGGCTAACCATGGACCCTATTAGGTGATAATGGTATAATAATGGAATGGAGCGGGTATCAAGGGAATCAGCCAGACCACATTTGAAGGTGCATGGGTAGCTATAATAAGGAAAGCACACACTTGGGTATATGAGTGTAGGAGGTAGCAAATCATGGGGCAATAGTTACCCCGACCTTTGTTTTTCCACCCTTCTTCATATGCCTTTTACCTTTGATTGATTTTTCTTCATAACTGCTTGGGGCTCCAGGGGATGAGAGCGTGATGTGTAATATCTGCTATGGTGGAGGCCCATGGCTCTCAACGCTCAACCTACAAATGCCAGTGTGGCCTTCTGGAGGGAAGGGACCCCGTATAGGGAGGCCAAGCCCTAAATGAGGACCCACCTTCAATCCTGCATAAGATCCAATGCGTCCCCTTGCCCTCCAATACAACATATCAACAGAATAGTCAAGTAATAATGCTTACAAATCATGGGGCAATGGGGCACTTCATTGTGGCATGCCCTTCCATAGTGTTTTTTGGTATGCACAAGTGTATCAAAGCTCAATAGGGGGCTAACAAAGGACCCTATTAGGTGGTTTCAACCTCTAAAGTGGGTGGCATGTCCATGGTACATCCTTTAAGAGGTAGGTGGATAATGATATAATAATGGCATGGAGTGGGGATTAGGGGAATCATCCAGACCACATGTCAAGGTGCATGGGTAGATATAATAAGGGAAGCCCACACCTAGGTATATGAGTGTAGGAGGGAGCAAATCGTGGTGCATGAGTTACCCCGACCTTTGTTTTTCCACCCTTATTCATATGCCTTTTACCTTTGATTGTTTTTTCTTCATAACTGCTCGGGGCTCCAGGGGATGAGAGCATGACATTTAATATATAGCAATGGATACCCCCTTGAGGTGGGGCAGTTCATTGCCCACCAAGGGTTGGGACAATCATGGGTTCCTTAATGATGGAGGGGGCTCATCTAGGGCCCATAGGAACCAGGGTGACGACCATAGATAAGGGCCATAGATAAGGGGTAGAGCTCATGTTTGGATTTTGCACACGTGCTAAATTTGTATGTCTGGACCATCTTTTGCATTTTATGGTACATTTGTTGTTGAGAGTGGCCAAATTATGCTTATTATTTTCTTTTTAGCTGCATCATCCTCCGGGGCATCATTCCAAGCCCTACCCAAGGTGTGAACAAGGGAAGGGGGAGGCTAACCTTGTGTGGACCCAGTGGACACATGTGGTCTCGGATGGGAAAATAGATGAATGGGGCTAAAATGAGTGGGAGTGGAGCATTGTAGTTGGTATCAGAAAGCGGACCACGCAACCAAAATCGAGATTTCCCATTTAGTTCCAACCATAGAGCTAATGGTACCATAGAGCTAATGGCCAATAGAGGAGATCCCACTGGACTAGGATACAAGGGTAACCACGAAATCAGGCAATGGAGACAAGAATACAAACCTAACCCACTCTTTTCACTGAATGCCCCCACCCATTCATGCCCAAGAGTGCCCATGATAAGTAAGGAGAACTACTCAACTATACCAATGAAAAGCCATACCTATGGGGTTGAGAGGCCCACCTTCAAACATCCATTCATAACAGATGGGCGAGGAACCGCATGGCTGGCTTAGGTGGCAGAGAAAATGGCACATCGAGCTATCTGGGGGCTGCAAGGGGCTGTTGGCTGCCGGTTGAGGACCATTTGGGAGAAAACTTTTCTCACATATACATTACCCACAGGTGGTGGGTAACATCTAGCTCCAACTGGGACATGAGTTCTTGGAAAAGTGTGTGAAACTGCTTGATGGAGAGGTCATGAGAACACCAACAATCTCTTGGTTATTGTAGACTTGTTACCTGCACATATCAAATACCAAGCACACGGGGCATCATGTTTTTGTGGTGTCTTATGATCACCCATGCTTAGTATTAGGCCGTAAAAATCAAAAGGAAATTAAAGTGCAAATTTAATCTAAATGCAACTAATCTATCTGAGAATATCATATGATGTTAGTTATAATGAGAAAATAATCATGCAATGCGTCCTACCCTAACATGCATACGACAAAGATAATATTAAGTGTAATCATAAAGCCAGTGCAACCAACATATCATCAAATCAATATAAATATGCCTGCCTATATGATTACTCATGCTACGAATCCCAAAGCGAATGCAAACCCAATCATATGGAGGATGATGCGGGCGAGAGGTGGGAAAATGTGGTTTCCATGCGAGGTAAAAGGAATCCCTAAGAGAAGGAACATGAGTCAATCTAGAAGCGTGGGGTCTTCCCTCTAAGGACAGAATGGTGGAATGAATGATTACCTTCAAGAACTTCTTATTCCAATCATTACTCATAATATTGTGCTTTGTATATGCCACAAGGTCGTGATGAGAGGGGAACAAAGGGTAAGGGAAAGAAGGAATGCAACATATAGGTTGCTCAATGTGATGGTCACATTAGAGAGGGGAGGTTATGGAGTGATCAAAACCCCGAGGGTGTGTCCAAGGAGATAAAGTATAGTCAATGAGGGGCTCTTCCTTGACACTATATTCAAAAGGGGGAAAGGGCTCATGCTCACTTGAGATCATATAACAAGGGGTGAGGGGATCACTAATGGATAACTCAAGATGATGAACAAGAAGGAAAGATGATGGGGAAGATGAGGTGTTGTATTCGATGGGGCTCTTTTCTTGAAGATCATATTTTAAAGGCTCAAGTGATTTAGATATACTCCTAGAATCACAAGGAAGGCAGGTTGGAGCATGGGCCGTATTAATTCCCTCATCATTAGTATCAAAGATAGAGTTTTCCCAAAAAGGAGAATCAATTACCTCTAACTGCCCTCTTTCATTCTAGGGAAAATAATGATTCTCCTTCCCAAGGGTATCACTGGATATGTTATCATAAATAAAGGGAACCGATCCCAACCTCATCCTCCCTATCGATGCCATAAATGGGAGCACAATCAAGTTGAGGATGAACAATTTCCGACTTCTCCTTTTTGATGTGGAAGTAATCTCCAATGTCAACTTCCAAGGAGCTCATGGGATCACCATCCTAAAGGTTCTCAGAAGGAGAGTCATCAAGAGTGATATACTTTAGATAGGTAAGGTCAACCTCAACTTTACTTTCTATAGCCTCGTCTTCCCTAACACATGTGTTCACAAAATCATCCCCGTTTTTGTCATGCAGACCTATGGAGGACTCACCTTTTTGTTCATTATTTAGGTTCCCAAGATCCTCTTCAAATTATTTAGATTGATTCCATTCCTCACTTTGATGATGATCCTGCACACTTGAACTTTCTTCCATGTCACCGTGACTCTCATTGGTTACCTTTTATGAGGCTTTGTGAATAATATTTGTCATTGATTAGGTCAGTCAGAATATTCAAAGCATAGGTTAGGTTAGCAAAGTCAAGCAGAGGACCAAGATCTTTCTCATAGGTACACCTCATTATGTTGATTTGCACTTGTTGTGACCTATGAAACTTGAGCACGAGTTCCTTATCCATATCTTCCAAGAAATCTTAATAACATTCTGCATACTTATCCACATTTTTTTGCAGTTCTTGAATTTCTTGGTCATTTAGTTTTGCAAATGTAGAACCAAGATTAATCTCTTTTATGGTAATCCATTTTTTATGATTTTTCATATTAGAAATGGAGTCGCTAGGGTGAATTAAAGTGCCTTGATAGATGTTTGCTTCACCCTACAAGCATTAACTTTGAAGCGCAATGGAGAACTAGGGCTTTGTTTTTCCAATGGAGTCGCTAATAAAGATATGTCAATGTGTCGTATTGGGATCAAAATGCACATTTCATTTTGCTGGCAACGACGCCAAAAATGTTACCTCTCAAACTAGCAGGGGTCCTAGGAGGCGATCCTAAAAGGGCAACTAATAGGTCAAGGGCAACAATGGAGAGATAACCCATTGTCACCTCAGATACGGCACCCTAAGGCTCCCTGCTCTTTACGGACTTTCACCGATGGGAGGAGACCCAATATGAAGGGAATCACTAGATGGATGAATCAATGAAGAGATAACGAGTGATCCCTAAGGCCTAATTCACAAGAGAGACTCAATTGCATGGTTTACTGGCTTGAGAAGCAAGGTGTATGATTCTCTAAGAAGGGCCAAGGGGATTTCGAGGGCTAGGGTTTGCAAATGAGACTTGTGAAGGAGGGACCTAATCCTAAAAACCCTTGTGAAAATTTGGTTTCCAAATGGTCTTTGTAAAATTATCTTCAATAAGTTGTGGGACAACACAAGACCAAGTGGACCCAGAATTAGGTCAATGGGGGGAGTTGATCAATCAAGGGTGCTCTTGACCTAATTGAGGGGGAGAAAGGGATCAAAGGGGAAATTTTCACTAATTTTGATGCAATGATCCCAATGCGGTCACTAGCCAAAAAAAAAAACCAAGAGCAATAATCATTCTCGGAGCTAGGGCTTGGAATA
The DNA here is from genome assembly GCA_034641835.2 of Pinus albicaulis. NCBI lineage: Eukaryota > Viridiplantae > Streptophyta > Pinopsida > Pinales > Pinaceae > Pinus > Pinus albicaulis. Next base: position 1,248,238,394 of record CM076575.1, read on the forward strand.
TCTCAAGATCCCACTGTCAGAATTGCCTTAAATTTGGAGGGCTCCTAGTAGACACAACAATGCAGTAGAGGGCAAGGGATCGATTTTTTTTGATGGGTGAGTTGTGAGAAAAACGATGCCCTAGGTCACCTATGGAGGCTAGGCCTAGAAAGAGAGAAGGGTGAGAAAAGAAATGCTTCTAGGTGATCACCTATGGAGGATCAATGCCTAATCCTTTGGGAGAAAAGGAGCCAAGGATGTTTCAACTTTCAATGCTCGGAATGAATTCACTTAGTCGAGGCCTCTAGAACAATTTCGCATGGTGATTAGGGCATGGGACAATTGCTTCAAGGTATTAACACTTTGATATGCAATATATGATGACTTATAAAGATAAAGTTTGGACAAAATATCTCTAGGCACATTCACTCATTCATACAATGGCCCATGACATGATGCATTACTATTAAAAGACAAATTTCCACAATTTCACATAAGAAAAGCAGTAAATTCAGCTTAGTATAACGAAAATTCCCAACAACATGCATGTGACATAAGATAGTAACAAAATAGCATTAAAAGAATACTTACAGTAATAAAGAGTATGTCTAAACATCATTATATGCCAATAGTGAAGCTCCAAGACAAAAATGAAGAGATCCAAACATAAAAATTCATCCATTCATCCAATTTCGTCCACCAAAAAGAATAGCAAAAATCTCAGAAGTGAGAATGATCCAATCCAAGTGATGATGATCAAAATGATTCATCACACTTGTATTTATACACTTCCTAATGGATTTGATTTAGCTAATTAGGCCTAATTTAGCCCCTCAAATAAAATAATGTGCATAATAACAAAACTTTTGGTGACAAGCCCACCAAATAACTCAATAATGTAAAGATAGGTTTCTCAAGAGGGTCGAATGATCAACAATGTGAGTTGTTGGGCCTTTGAGGAGGCCTAATGAAGTCCAAGGGGTGCCATAATGAAGAGATGGACTCCAAACATAGTGGATAAAGGGTTGGCTCCTTGTTATCCAATCAAGTACCTGTGGTGCTCCCAAGCGGGTGTGGGGGCACAAGGACATCCTCATGGGTCTCCAAATGGATCAAATATGCCTGTAGACCATTTGTAAGGGCTGGAGCAATGACATAAGCCCTCCCTCTGCGACGATAGGAATCTTGGAACATATGCCAAGTGTATGGAGCAACTGTGGAGCCGATTGGGCAAAGTGGACCAGGTGCATCATTCTCATCCAAAAGGTGGAACATTAGCAATCAATGAACACTCTTGGGGATCCATGAAGTAATATCTCCTATGGTGGAGGCCCATGGCTCTCAACGCTCACCCTACAAATGCCAATGTGGCCCTCTAGAGGGCTAGGATCCCATATAGGGAGACCAAGTCCTAAATGAACACCCACTGACAATCTTGCGTAAGATGTAATGCGCCCTCTTTGCCCTCCAAATACAACAAATTTTTAGAATAATCAAGTAATAATGCTTACCAATCATGGGGTCAATGGGGCACTTCATGGTGGCATGCACTTCCATAGTGGCCTTTGGCATGTACAAGTGTCTCCAAGCTCAATAGGGGCTAATCAAGGACCCTATTAGGTGGTTTCACCCTCTAAACTGGGTGGCATGGCCATGGTACATCCTTCAAGAGGTGGGTGGCTAATGATATAATAATGGAATGGAGTGGGGATTAGGGGAATCATCCAGATCACATGTCAAGGTCCATGGGTAGCTATAATAAGGGAAGCGCACACCTGGGTATATGAGTGTAGGAGGGAGAAAATTGTGGTACATGAGTTATCCCGCCCTTTGTTTTTCCACCCTTCTTCATATGCCTTTTACCTTTGATTGATTTTTCTTCATAACTGCTCGGGCCTCCAGGGGATGAGAGCATGATGTGTAATATGTAGCAGTGAATACGCCCTTGAGGTGGGGCAGGTCATCACCCACCAGGGGTTGGGACAATCATGGGTTCCTTAATGATGGAGGGGGCTCATCTAGGGCCCATAGGAACCATGGTGATTGCCATAGATAAGGGGTAGAGCTCATGCTTGGCTTTTGCCCACGTGCTAAATTTGTATGTCTCGACCATGCAGTGCCAACTGTGGAGCTATGGAATGCTTTTGTTGGAGAGGAGATAATATTAGAATAAGTCTTAGTAACTTACAAGGATGATGGTATACGAGACTTAGCCCTCATTAGTAAGGTGAAGAGAGGGGAGGTAGGAGGGGTTAGAAGGGCAAGGAGGAGGAATTTGATTATTCACGTTAGTACAAGAAAGAGTTGAGTTATATCAAGTACAAACACATTTTCTGTTCTTCTCAATGATTTGGAAGGAAGAAGGGAAACAGTAAACAACGACAACAATGATAGGGGTTTGTAAAGAGTATAGATGATTTGACTGCCAAGCTAGATACCTACTTTGCTATGGTGTGTAGTCCTTGCACACAATTTAATGAGTTGGATGGTATGTGCACAATGGCGTTTCGAGACGTATGGTTTACGACAAAAAGATTTGCAACAAGTTACAAGAACAAGAGGGAGGAATGCTTGTGGAGTTGGGTAATGATCTCACATATCCTATGAAGGAATTAGGCTTCATATCTTTCTAGATACCTTCAAATGGTGTTCTTGAGTTAAATTTTGTCTTGTATGTTCTTGATTTAATGAAGAGGCCGCTTTTAATATCTTGTATGACATATTTATATTGTTGGGTTGAGTTTGATGGTTAGCATGTCAACATCAAAAGATAGCAATCATGGATATGGCATGGCTGAGTTTTGTTTAGAAAAGTGTTGGAATCACGATTGCCGTTAGACAAAAACCCGCAGGTGTTAGTCTCTGCTACAATCGCCAGAGTTAGGATCCACGAGAGGCGGTTAGTCCATGTTGTGAAACACACAGGGAGCGTTGAACCCAATGTCCAACAATCTCTCCCCCAACGCGAGCTGGGTGAGTTTCGAACTCAAAACTTGTCGCTTTGATACCACTTGTTGGAATCACGATTGCCGTTAGACCAAAACCCGCAGGTGTTAGTCTCCGCTACCATCACCAGAGTTAGGATTCACGAGAGGCGGTTAGTCCATGTCGCGAAACACACGGGGAGCATTGAACCTAACGTCCAACAAAAAAGCGTAAGTAGGTGGTCTTTATAGGTTGCTCACATAACCATGCTAGAATGCCATGATGGAAGAGGTTTTCTCTAGCCTCGAGGAGACAATCACAACACTGACTGTGGAATCAAGAATTGATTTCTTGATTGCAACTAATGGGAGTATGGAAGAGAACCAGAATAAGGTTGTTACAAAAGGATATTCTCTTAGCAAGAGGTAACTGACCTTGATGAGACTCTTACTCCAGTTGTTAGGGTTTCTCCTGGGATGAGGGAGTTGCCCTAGAGTGTTGATGCATGCACAACCAATTTTGGATTTCAATATTAGTGAGATTGTATTCATGTTGGATTGCTTTGAGTTTAATGTAGATCTCAATTCGTTATTTGATGGATTTGACACACTTATATTGGCCCTCTATGTTGATGAGTTCATTATATAGTAGGATGTCCCAAACAATGCATGATGTTGTGTGAGAAGATTTTGAATGGTGAAGATGGCATGAAGGATAAATGAGGTTCACAGGTTGTTGATGCTATGTTCTTGAATATCTTAAAGAGAGTTCAAACTACAAAGGGAATCGATGATCCAAATTCGTGTTTCCTCAGGCTTGTCGACAATAAGTTATTTGACTAAGACCCTAGCAAAGGGGAGATTCTAGATGTAGAGCGTCTCATGTTTGGTAGAGAACACTTTCCTTGGTAAGATAATAGGGATTTGGATTTTTAGTACCTCTGAGGGCATTCACTAGAGCACCATTAATGGTGGCAATGAGTAGAGAAGATCTTGGTGCATGCAAAGAGTATAATAGTGCATAAAATAGTCTTAATGATAACAATAATAGTTTACCCTCCTTCAGTTTTTCCATCCAGCAATGAATGAGGGTACATGGGCATTTATGGAGGACAAAGAGATAGAGGGCACATGCATGCACCATCCTTAATTTAGTACTAGTTCAGATGCATTTTATCTTTAGTAGTTCGGTTCAATTTATAAGTTTGATTGAGTTTGTAGTCACATCCACAATTAGTTAGGGGTGCTCTGCATGTGGAAAGTTTCTAGTATTATATGGGAGGTGTAGATCCCTAGAAGAGAGAGATGCATACATGCGTACTTTCACTCATTGATCCAGAAGGATCCCCAAACACAACCAATTGAAACAATAAATCTCAAGCAATGTGGGATAATTCTAGAATATTATCATGTATAAGGGGGGTGGAAAATGATGCCATCCCACAACTCCAAAAATTGATATAAGTAGAAGGACATCTTCGAGCCTAGGCTTGTCAGAGGTGATGCCTTGGTGACCTAAGTGTACAATTTTTAAATGACCTCTCTAATGGTCTAGTGCAACACTTGTGTTGTCGGAAACAGATGGCTTGACGCATCAAGGTAGAATATGAATGGGTGAAGGTGATTTGGGGCAAGAGTAATTGATTGGAGAATTTGGGACACCTATGAGAACAAACCTTGTGCATGACTTGAGTGAGGATTTGAAGGAAGAGCCTCTGAGGAGCAAAGTGCAACAAGGTAGGGAATCAGGATACCTTTCTCTCCCGACGGTAGAGTCTTTGAGAGATTAGAATCTATGAAGGAAATAAACCAAACAGAAAATGTTCTTGAGGTGGAAAGGGTGGAGACAAAACTTTGCCTTGATGATGGGATGCAAAACTATCCACTTACATCTAAATGATGCGCTTGAGGAGCAAGGTATGTACACTCTCTAGCCTAGTTTAGTCTGTTTGCAACAAAGTTGGTCCTCAGATCATGGAGCAATAACGAGTTGTGGGTCTGATAATTGCCTCCATGAGGTAGAGTTTAGTCGAGATGTCCTAAAACTAACCTTGGAAGAATTTTTTCTCAATGAGGGCCAGGTAACAATACCCTTTATTAAGCCAAGGCCAGAAGGCTTGCCACAAACGAAAACGAAGTTTCATGAATTGGACTCAGAGGTAAGTGTAAGCTTGCAATGATCTCAATCTATATTTCTTAGTGGCAAAATGTGAGCTTGTAAGAGAGCTCTTCCATGCAGTGAAGATCAAAAGCTTGGTTTTTCCTAGGTGGACCGTTCACTTTTGAAGGTCACAAAAACTAGCTAGTGCATTGATCTTTCTCTATAAGCCCTTGGGAGTAGAGGCCAACAAAACCAAGTCATTTGCAAATAGGAGCAAGGGAATCAACACTTGATGTAGAATACATCCATCCCTGGGATTCACCCAACTACAGGAGGTGTCTTATGTATGCTCGAGGGATACATTCCTGTCTTGTGAACTCCTATGAAGACCCATAGACTCTGGCTTTAGCTCTTGGAGGCAAAGTGTGTCCTCGACTCTGTCATGGAGGGGTACCTGAATGTCCTTGGTGTGGGCATTGAAGTCATTAGGAAGAATTGCCACCCCAAGAGTGTAGTAGGAGATATATGCATAAAGATTGAGTTTAGGGTCTCCCTTAGAGTCACTATGTAGCACAAAATCCGATGAGGCTAGCGTGAAGTATAAAATTGCAATGTAGCCATCTCGGAGAAGGGGTTGTTTTGATGGAATCAAACCCACAAGAATATGGCATGCTCATATGATGGCATCATAGTAACCCTCCTCTAGTGGGAGTCCTATATAAGGCATGCAACCCCCTGAACCTTGTGATGTTGTCAAAGCTAGTCTCCTATCTATATGGGTATTCCAAGTTGTACCCATGGATGATGAGTTGTGTCCTCATGGGACTAGCATGCAACTTTGTGAGGGAAAGGATGCCGTGAGACTTCACTGTCTTGACGTGTACCTGGTGAAGATCAAATTGCACCGTTATAGTTCTAGCATCCAATGGAAATGGTGGGCCAACTCTCCCTAATATGGCCCCCAATTGAACAAGACCGTAATTTGGCCCAATGGCAAGAGTATCTTGGAGGGGCTGAATCATGGATGATGGCCTTGAGATCATGAATAATTGTCCACTTCCCTTCTTTCTGCGTAGCAGTGGCCCTGTCGCTAGATAACTTGAGTTTTGCCTATTGAGATTTGGTGAGTTTAGGATCGAGAAAGATCCTCTATGTGGGTTGGAGAAAAAGTCAAACTTTTTTTTGGCCCGGAGGGCTTTGAAACGATCTTTGAGTGTCTGGAAACATATGAGGAGCATGGAGTTAGGGCCCATGCATGCATGCGCAAGGGTGATGTCCTTCAAATATAAAGTGTCATGAGGGAAAGAGGTCCCTGGTGGTAGGAGGCCTAATGGGGCCATAAGACAGGGGAGCCCACATATTATGCTCCTGTGCTCGGTGTAGGCATTCCTTGTTTAGTCTTTATTGTACTACTCCTTCAACCACAATGAGCATGGGAGGTTGTTCCCTTTTCTGGACCACTTTAACCAAAGAATTGAGTGTTTGATGTTGCATTTCTCTCTCTTGTATAAAAATGGCCCACTGTGATCTCTTCTCTTCGTGTACATTTTTAACGTTCAAAAGTTCTTTTTGGATTGTGGGGGAACCCTCAACTGGATTCTTTAAGTGTACATTTTATTTTGTTTTCATTTTAGAATCCCTATCAAATCTGAAGTGATGTTTCAACAAGCCATTTTATAGTTGAAAACTAGGGTGGAAGAAACATATAAGGAGCGGAAAAACAACAAAGATGCTCAAGTCAAAGAGAAGAGAAGCAAGTGGCTATTAACTCCATTTCCATCCTCTCCTTTATTTCAAGTTTCTTTTCAATTCCATAGGAAAACAACTAGAGAAAGCTGATTCTAGTTTGTCTTCGTCTTGGTCGAAATCAGATGTGAAATTTTATTTGCCAATGTATGATAGAAAGCTTAATGCAAAGAAATTGGATCATTGGATCAAGCAAATTAAAGTATATTGCAGGCTCTAAAACATTGTGGACGAAGAGGCAAAAGTGCTGCTAGCTGCTTTTCGACTAGGAGGCACAACATTGATTTGGTGGGAAAGTAAGAGACAAAAAAATCTTCTTGTGAAAGGTAAAATGACATCTTGATGGTATGAATTCATAATTGCATTAAGGAAACAATTTTATACTTTAGGGTACACACAACAAGCAATAATGGAATTAGTAGAATCTAAGGCAAAATAAAGGATAGAATTGCAAGACTATACTAAAAAGTTTATAAAGAGGGCATTAATGTTGGGCTATACTCTTTCTACACAAGAAACTCTTTCGAAGTATATTGGTGGGTTGCATAGTTATTTGAGACATACTCTTCTTATGTTTAAGCCACTAATCTTGATGAAGTTTGTGTCCAAGCCACTCATATTGAGTTAAGGGGAAAGAATGTCAAGGACAACTTCTGAAAGAATTCAGTTCAAATAGCTGAAGGCAAATACAAAGGAAAGGGTAAAATGAAATGACAACGACAAAGAAGAAAGAGGATGAGAAGCCTTTATGTTCACATTGCAAAAAGGAAGGATATGTTGAGGCAAAGTGTTAGAAATTCCATCTAGAACTATGACCATAAAAGTTTAGAAATAAGAAGGGTAATAAGAAGACCACAATCACAATCCAATGGGATCTTGGATTAGGTTCATGTGTGAAACTATGATCGTAACCCTAGGAATACACAATACATCATTTTCTGCTAGTTCTAAGACTAATACTCATTTTTTAAAATTTGAAACTATGCATGATGAAATGCAAAAAAAAACATGAGCCATTCCATATTATAGTTATCTCAAAACATACCAACATTTATACACTCTTTGATAGTGGTTTGCAAATTAATCTCATTTTTGAAGAAATTGTTTAGACATTGAGACTTGAAACTAAGCCTCATCCAAAGCCATATACTTTAGGATGGGTATGTGAAGATGCTAAGTTGTAGGTATCTAAACAATGTAAGCTCATATTTGCAATCACCTCTAAGTTTATAGATGAGGTAGAATAAGATGTTGTACCACTTGATATTTGTGGAATTGTTTTGAGAAGTCCATATCTGTATGACAAGAAAGCTATCTTTTATGGGGAAGTGAAAAAGTGTCATCTTACGAAGGATAGGATTGATTATATTGTAAAAGCCTATAATGTGAAGACTAACTTGTCTCTTGTTACTATAGGAAAAATGAAAAGGTTTGTAACTTCAAGCAATGATTTTGTACTAATGATTGTAAAAGCTATTGATAATGATAAATCCAAAGATTTCAAAAGTTGTGACCCCAAGCATAGTGATGAATTAGTTAAGATTATTCCTGACTTTGATGAAATGTTTCAGGAACTGCAAGGAGAAGAGATATACAATCATACAACATGAGATATAGTTGCAACAAGATGCACCTCTTCTTAACATTGGCTTGTATAGGTAATCTATGCTTGAGAATGTAGAAATAAATAAGCAAGTTTAGGAGTTGCTCGAGAAAGGATTTATTTGCTCAAGTACTTGTCCATGTGGATTGCTTGTTGTGTTGGTACCAAAGAAAGATGGTGCATGGAGAATGTGTGTGGACTTTCAGGCATTTAATAGAATTATGGCGAAGAACTGTTTCCCTCTTCTTTGTGTTGATGATTTGTTGGATCTTATTGAAAAATTCAACTTATTTCACTAAGTTAGACTTAACAAGTGAATCAAGTTAGGATTTTTGAAGATGATGCTTGGAAATATGCGTTTAAAACAAACAAGGTTCATGTGAATTATTGGCTATGATGTATTTAGGTCATTTAGAGATGATTGTGTATTGATTTTCAATAAAGGCTATGAAGATCATGTAAAGCATGCTGGGAAAGTTTTGTATGTTTTGAAAAAGGAGAAATTGTGCGTAAAGATGTCCAAAATGTGAATTTGGGAAAGCATTTTTAGTGTTTTTGAGCTATATTGTAGGGGGTGGTGAAATGAAAATTGATCGGTAAGTTGAAGCCATTATGAAGGGGTGTAAGCTTAATATGTAGCAAAAGTTAGGAGCTTGCTGAGGTAGTTTAGTATTGGAGGAAGTTCATTGCTAAATTTGTTTGATTTCATGTCCTTTACATGCTTTCACAAGTATTAAGCAGGTCTTTTAGGGGTGACCTAAACAACAAAAAACCTTGGAGACTTTGAAAGTAAAGATCAATATAGCCCCTATTATAACATTGCTAGATTTATAGCAACCATTTGAGAATGAAACCGATGCAAGTGTTTACGCCATAGGAGCAATGTTCATACAATGGAGTAAACTAGTTTGTTAAAATTTTGAGACCTTCATTGGTGTGGCAAGAATTTATTCTACTTATGACATAATTTTATACTTTGGTTCAAATTGTGATGAAGTAGAAACATTATTAGATGGGCAAAGAGACAAACATTCATATGGATCATGAACTTTTGCAATATCTCCAATCACAAACTAAGTTACAATAGTCATGCCATTTTCAGTGGATTGCATTTTTGTAACAATTCCATTTGGTTGTAAAGTATATGAAAGGTATACAAAACCAAATTGCTAATATGTTATCTAGGCCTTCTGTTAATGCATCCATTGTCTTGTAGTATAGTTCATTAGCTCATGAAAGTTACATTGAACAATACAATAGAGATGAAGATTTTAAGGATGTTTATGAAACCCTAATCCATGGTACTAGAGTGGAAGAATCAGAATATCATGTACATGATAAATTGTTATATCATCTTGGGTAAATTGTGTATTTCATGAGATGAAAGAGTGCATGTAATAAGAGAAGTACACACTTTTCTAATTTCTGGTCATGTTGGTGTAGGCAAAACAATAGCCTAGTTATAACGCTACTATTACTCGCCTTAGTTGTATGAAACTATCCATATATGTAAAAGGATGTCTGCTGGGAAATTGTGTTTACGGATTTTGTAGGGCATTTTTGCTTGTGTCTAGGAAAGGTCATGATTATATATATTATGTTGTGGAAATTGGTGACACAAAAAGGGGCACATTTGTTCTTATAACATGTTTGGGTTCATTTTGGTTTGTTAACTTCCATGGTATTTGGTTGAGACAACTTTCGTGGGGAATTTTGGTCCATTTTTTGGGAATTAATGGATGATAAGCTTTAGAAGAACACTGCTTCTCATCCACAGATTGATGGACAAAACGAAGTGGTCAACAAGATAATGATTTACTTTGAGGATATTGTAACAAACATCCTAAGCTTTGGGATGAGCAATTATATTATGTATAACACACCTATAATTGTGTCATACATTCTTCTATACAAAGGACTCTTTTTAAGACATGTTTTAGATATATTCCTAAGTCACCTTTGGACTTCACTTTGGGGAAAGATTGAATGGTGGATGGACGTAATGATGTAGCCAAAGCTAAGAAGTTCATCTAGAAGATCCAATTAGTTTATCAAGCCATATAGGAACAATTGAGAAAGAGCCAAGTATAAGGCTAGTTGTGACAAGCATTGGGTTGATCACCGCTTTCAAGCTGGTGATGAAGTTTGGATATACGTTAGTGAAGAATGTTGGAAACATCGAGGGGGGGGGGTGGGGATAATTTTTCATTAACTAGTTTTCTTTTTTAAAACATTTGATTCACATAAATCATGAAACACAAATCTTTACTTAAGAAACACTTGTACAATTTCTCTTTGTAAATATTTTGTAAACTTCCCTGTACAAAGTAATCACCAACTTACAAATTTCACGGACACCAGTGAGCACCAACTTCCAACTTTTGCAAACACCAACTTATAGGGTACAACAATCCCCCCAGCCAAGCACCAACATAACAAACTGTGGGCATCGACCTACATCTTCAAGTTGTTCCTAGTATTTGTCATGAATAACTTTTGGTCCTCAACAAATTTTTCAGTGGGTTGTCAACTAACCATGCAACCCTCAGGTTTGCACCTTCAAGCTTGATCATAACCACTTGACCTATACACCTTAACTTTCTTCTCTTCAACTAGCTTCCTTGACTTGGCGCTTTTGAGTTGATCTCCTATATGTTAGTTCTCTGTATTTAATCAAAAGGAGGTTTTCCTTTCTAACATTTTAACTTCCTCAACCCTTGTTATTGATTGTTCAACTATTACTGCTTAGGCTTATTATATGTTCAAAGAGAAGATCTGCCCACCTGGAAACTTGTACTGAACACTATAGATTTCTTTCTACGACATAGGGATTTTCAACACACTTGGAACCAATCAGACCTTTACAACCTTAAATGTTTGCTTCTTGATGCCTATCAACCTTTGCACTAAATGCTCACCTTATGCAGCCCACAGGCCTATCACAAAAATTGTCTACAATAGCCATGTTCTTGCTGCACCTTTGTCCACAATAGGGCTTGGTCCTATCATCACCTTAATGTCACAACTACTTTAGCTAACAACTCCCTTAACATTGCCTTAACCAACTAGACTTGGCCTCCACAAATCCCCACAACAATTCTCCAACATAGCTTAGCCACCTCAAAGATCAGACTAGGACTAGGTCTATAACAAGACGACAACTTTGATCACAAACTAGACTTGAACTCAACCTTCAAAACACTAGAAACCAACTTTAAAAAAGACTTGAACTCAACTTTCAAAACTCTAGGACTCTACCTTCAAACTAGGCTTGAAGTTGACCTTCAAACAATAGAATTCAACCCTCCAAACAAACTTGAAACTGAACCTCAAGAGGATTGAAGATTTACCTTCAACAGGGCTAAGCCTCAACCTCTAGAACAACTTTGCAACTTTCCTTCTAACCAAGACCAAAAACCTTCCCAAAGAGTACTAAAAACCCTTCCAAAAATGTGCCAAAAACCCTTCCCACTGAAAACCTCTCCAACTTGGCTTCACTTCACTTGGTTTATGAGGTATGAACCTTAGAAGTGCACCTTCGTTTTCTTAGGCAAACCCAATTTGGCTTGACCGAATCTTAGGTTCCTCCTCGTAATGCCAATATATAGTGCGTTTCGACTCCCAAACGCAGGGCTGAGTTGTGCACAAGCTGAGCTGACGTGGCAAATTGTATAATGAATATTCAAAAAATCAGTTCTCCTTAGACGTGAGGAGTTAGAGGGATTTATGTTAGTTTTTGTAGCATTGGAGGTGTTTTAGTGTCAACTTTATGGAGAGAATAAAACACAGGAGTTCTCCATATTTCAGAAATCGTTTTTGGAAATTCCATCTAGAAATGTCTCAATTAGATTATTAGCCTATTTTTAAATATTTCCTAAGTCTAAACTTAGGAAAAAGGGTTCATTAATCAATATTATGAGAAAGGTGTGAGTCATCTAGACGAATGATTGAGAGATGATCACAATCATCGATTATGTTTTATTCTTGGCCGTTGGAGTCCCAACTGGAGATTATAAGACGAGGTTGATGGGTAGATGGAGAACACAACAATTCGATTTCCTTGGGCAATTCAATTTTTCAGAGAGCAGCAACAGCTCCCGGAAGAGTTTGAGCCAGAGAATGAAGCAGAGACAGAGAGGATTGAGAGTCCGAAGGAAGAGATTCTAGTTCCGGAGAGTAGCAGGGGCTGTGGAAAAGTATCTAGAGGCAATTCGAGTTTGTTGGAGAGAAGTTGAGTTTAGCTCCTGAGGCCGAAAATTATTTCCAGAGTGCAAGAGAGAGAGTTTCTCAGTTAGCAGCAGACAAAATGACTCGAGTAGCAGTTGTTTTAGGTAGAGCTTAGAGAGGATTGCGCTAGGATGATGCAAGGCCTTTACAAAAGCTGTTTGGACAACTCACTTGGTGCTGGCAGTGAGAGCTCAGATTTTTGCCAGTATTTTCTTTGTAAGATTTCTAGATTTCGACATCCAGTTGTACTCGTAATTTCTCACTACTTAATAATTAAAACCCTCAATTGCTGCACTGGTTTTCCCAAGTTGGATTTTTCCAGGGACTTTTGCCCAAAAATAACGGTGTCAAATTTATTTGTATGTGCCAGTATTTTCTTGGATTCCAAGTTATTTTCCGCAAAATTTAATTTGGTGAAAATTGCAATTGTGAATTATTCATTGTTTGTGTGGGCAAATAAAATGTTAATTAATTTACAGTTAGAAGAATAATTGCCAGTTGCTACAATAGTTGAAATTTTCACATGGTATTAGAGCGATTTTGATCATCGGGGAAGCTCAAAAGCGGAAGCAGAAATTCGTTATTCAGAGGGAGCAGTAGGACGAATTTCTAGGGGTTGTCCAGAGTCCAAGCCCCAGGCAGTGCGAGTTGCTTGAGCAATTCAAATTTTCAGTGCATGTGGGCAGAAAAATTGAACTTGCCAGATTGAGTGATTCCAGTAGGAAGAGGGAACAACAGTCCAGTATTTTCGCTAGGTAGATTCCTTGTTTTGGCGCAGGAAGGTCTTACATCAGTTTGCAGTAGTAGAATTAATGCTGGGTGGAAGGCAAAGCCACACATAGAGAGAATATCTCTTAGAGGATTTCTAGCCTAGAAATCCGATTTTCCCTTATTGTTATTGTTGTACCCCTGTAACCCCCATATTGTTATTATTGTGCCCTTACATTATTATTGTTAGGTCGGCTAGGATTATATTGTGACCCCATGGACTCCTATATATAGAAGGACATTTTTTCATTTGTATCATCCAAGAGTTGTTCATTTATGTAATGTATTGGAGGTTGCCCCCTCGAAGTGCCTGATTTCTAAGGCGTTGATCTCTCTTTTCTTCTATTTTTGGAACTGGTTTCATAACAAGTTGGCAGTTGTTGCAGATAGTTTCTCACTCCAGAAGGGAGTGTGAGTAGCAGATTCAACAACCGAGCAGAAGAAGAGGGAGATTTTCGATCAAATTCAAAGATGGCTACAACTGGGCTTAGAGATCAAGATGGGTTGGAGGGAGCCTCCAACTTTCTCATTTGGAAGGCTAAGATGTCCTTCCTTCTGGATGAACATGGCTTGAAAGCCTACGTAGATAATGTGGTGGTAGTTCCTCAGGATACATGTCTCTGCTATTGCCGTCCCCATCTCTCGCCGAGCTCCCACTGCGTCCAACCATCCACGCGCATTCCCGGATTGACACCCCCCAACCTTCATCGTCCTCCCCTTGGTCGTGTTTCGCTGTGCCCACCGACACCTCCCGACAACATCGGTCCGCTCTTCTGATGCTGCTTCGTCTATGATGTTCATAAACAATCAACCCTTCACCCAACGCTGCTGCCGTTCGTCCATCCTGCCGTCCAACACCAACCCCCCGTTGATCATTTTGCGTAAATCTCTGCCGGCTGGGTGTTCGCATACGTCACGTCTCTTTCTTAAAGACTGACCATGATTCGTTGGTGGGTAATATATATACGATTGGTCAAAAGTGTGAAACGTAACATTATAAAGGGTAACATTTTATAAGGTTGATTAATTATAAGGGTACAATTATATTATATAGTTCATGATTATATAATTAATTAATTAATTAATAAAAAATACTGAAGGAGAAATAGAAAAACCTTGATTCCAAAACAATATTACCGATGATTTATACATACGGAAATGACATGGACAAATGAAGAAATTAATAGCAAATTAAGCTTTGAGGACAAAACTTGTTGAAGAGAGAGGCAATGCTACGAATATATTTTATATAAAAATAACACAAGTATAAATAAATAAATAGTAATCATAGTTATAGTAATTAATGATTAGTTAATGAAAATACATGTCTTAAATTTTAATGGACATGCCATTTCATGAAAGGGCACATGTCTAGGTATATAAACATTTCCTCATTATAACATTCATCATCACTTGTACATTTTTATATATTAATAAATTATTATTACAAATACCTTTTGTGTCTTTTACATTTAAAGTCAACAAGCTATACGTTTTGTTGCTTCATATGTAGTTTTAGTCCCAGAGCAGTGCAAAGGTTGGGCAAGGTCCATTGAGGTGTCCTCATGGATCATTACCTTGCTACAGGGGCCCACAATATTTAGTAGTAGGATGGGTCCGTGTCAGTCGATGTAGTCAGGTTCCAAAGTGACAGTTGCAAACTAGTTGCAATTAGGTGTCGAAGAGCACAAAGCAGTGTTGACAACAAAGCTAGAGGCTCGGTTGTAGGGTTAGCAGAAGCGCAATTTCTTCGGTGGACAGTGCATGTGCTAGTAGTAGTCAGATGCTAAGGAGACAGATGCAACATAGAGTCACAATTGATTCAATATTTAGGATGCTTCTTAGTTGCAGTCGTTGCAGTTGCAGGAACAAAAAATGAAAGGGAGTTGCAGTGCAGATGTAGAGTTGGTAGTAGCATGGCAGTGTCAACAACAACAGAGATGCAACAATAGAGTTGCGCATTGGTTGGTGGGCAGTGGCAGGTAGTCACAATGGCCAGACATCAACAACATACAAAAGGTGATACAAAGACATGGTGTTGTAGCAGTAGTGCAACACTAGAACACCGTCCTCACAAAAAGCGAGTGTTATTTTTTGTATCCTTGGAGGAGTTCTAGTCTCGAAACTTTGTGGAAAGGCTAAAACACTAGAGTTCTCCATAACCCAAAAATCGTTTTTGGAAATTCCACCTATAAGTGTCTCAATTAGATTATTCACCTATTTTTAGATATTACCTAAGTATAAACTTAGGAAAAGGGGTTAATTAATCAATATTAATTGAGAAATGTGTGAATCATCTAGAAACTCACACAGATCGATCTAGAGATGATCTTAGCCATCAATTATGTTTTAATCTTGGCCGTTGGAGTCACAACTAGAGATTATAAGAGGAGGTTAATGGGTAGATGGAGAACACACACTTGAGATCAATTTCCTTGGGTAGATTGATTTTCCGGAGAGCCACAACAGTTGCCGGAAGAGTTCGAGCCAAAGAAGGAAATAGATATAGTGAGGGGCATAGACACTGAGTCCGGAGGAAGAGATTCCAGTTCCAGAGAGTAGCTTGGAGAGAGGCTGACGCTGGGGATGCACAGAAGTCTCTAGAGGCAATTTGATTTTGCTGGAGAGAAGCCGAGTTTCAGCTCTAGAGGCCAAAAATATTTTCCGGAGTGTCAGAGAGACAATTTCTCAGCCAGCAGTAGACAGGACGACTTGAGTAGTAGTTGTTTCATGCAGAGCGTAGAGAGGATTGTGCTACGGTGACACACGGTCTGTGCAGAAGCTATTTGGACAACTCACTTGGAGTTGGAAGTTAGAGCTCTGATTGCTTGTGGGGTGAGGATAATTCCTCACTAGATATTTCCCAGTAGTTTTCTCTGTAGGATTTCCAGATTTTGGTTTCCTCATAATTTCTCACTGCTGCTTAATAATTAAAATCCTCAGCTGCTACACCGGTTTTCCCAAGTTGGATTTTTTTCTGAGGTTTTTTTGTCCAAAAATAACTCTTAAATTTATGTGTGTGTGTGTGTGTGTGCTAGTATTTTCTCAGATTCCAATTTATCTTCTGCAACATTTAATTTGGGGAAAATTGCAATTGTGAATTATTCGTTGTTTGTGTAGGCAAATACATAGTTAATTAATTTACAATTAGAAGAATAATTTCCAGTTGCTGCAGTAGTTGAAATTTTCACAACCTTATATTCTTGGAAAGGTCTTGGAATAAGCTTTTTAACCATATATATTATGCTCCCATTTGAGCTAGGTAATTGGAGTAAAAATATATTCAAAGGTAGCATATCTAAATGGGGCATCAAAAATCCTAAAACATTATTGTCAAAAGGTGTGCTATATATTCAAAATATGCTATTTGACTATGTAACTTTCTCTTTCATTTGGGCAGCCTTTGAAATCAATAATAATCATTTTCAACAAAGAGCGCCTTAAAGGTGAAGGTAAAAAACTCAAACCAATCACATATGGTCCATTTACATTTTGGAAAAGATTTGTGACAATTCTTTTGGATTGGAGTTACCTCTATATATGCAAATATATTCCATGGACAATGTTGAAAACTTGAAACTATATGAGCCTCCTATGATCATGGGTAAAGGTGAGAATATTCAAGTGTCTTCCGTTGAAGATTTTGCTCTGGAATATCTTGATGAGTTGTGGGAAGATGCTATCCTTGACAAGAATGTGAGTGCTTCACAGGTCATGTGGGTGTAAATGAAATGCATCCAAGTAAGGCATGATGGTTGGAAACGGAAAAGTGAGGGAGTTGTACTGTCACTTATTTCTAGATGAAACTAGACTTTTGGTGGTCCAAAAGCTTTATAGTGAGGAGTGGAGATCTAGTAAGATCCCTACAAACAACTGATCCAAACAGAAAATGCCTAGCAAGGTGGGATAATTCTCGAAGATTATCATAGTAGGAACTATGCACAACACCAATTGTGATGAATGGTTGTGGATTTGCAATAATAACAATACTCCAATAAGAAGGCTTAGCGAATTGGTTCCTGATCAACATAAGAATTTAGAAGGTGTCAACATGAATGCCTTGCTAAAATGACCACAATGCAATAATGATTCAATCTCCACTGTCCTACAACTCAACTTGGAAGAGATGATTATGCACCAAAAGAGAGTTAACTGCAAATCTTTAATCCACGACCTCATCGCAAGTCCTTGCTTTGATTGATGCTGTGTTTGTGCCCTATTAAGATGGTTTTGACACACTTAGTTCTGTTATCTCACACCTTGACAAAGTGCTGAAGTCTTCGCATGATATGGAGATCATGTTATGGCTAAGAAGAGAGGCAAGTGGATGCAACAAGAAAGAAGAGACCATTTCATGCTATGGATCATAGGATTAGAGCTTGCATCTCTCGAATGATTGCTCATGTGACCCATGCAGAGCATTCATAGTTGCAGAGTGTTGGAGAGCATTGATTGCAGTTTGAGAGACCGTCTCTGTATTCAAGGTGGCTCTAATTCAAATCCTTTTTTAATATCATTGTCTTTCACATTGGGGAGGACAAATAGTTTGTAATCAGTAACAAAAAGCCCCTTCATTGGGAGAATAAGCAAAGCCTGTGTTCATTTTATTGTAGGAGGAATCCCTTGATATCTTCCTAGGGAACATCAGAGATAATTTTTGCAAATTAAGGCCATTATTGATGTAAAGAGATGTGGTCTTGTATTTATATTCTTTTGAATTGATTGTTTCATCAGTTGAAGCGGACATAGAGAGGTAGCCCATATGGGTGAACTACATTATCATTTTACCGATTTTTGCTTGTGTCATTTCATTTCTGATTTTTTAATTTCAGTCTTTGAATGCTGATTTTTAATTTATTAAGTCAATTTTAAAGGCTATTGTGGGACATTGAGAAACTGGTTATAAGAATCTGAACTAGTGGATTTATTTCTATGTTGCACGGGTTCGCGAACACGGGTGCTTCTGAAAAGAACCCAAAAGAACCGGGTTCTCCAAAAAGAAAAATTGGGTTCTTCTGTGAAGAATCGGGTTCTCCAAATTCTTCTGTGAAGAACTAGGTTCTCCAAAATGTGGGTTCTTCTGCCTTAATGGGTACGAAGAACCTCGAGGATGGGTACTTAGAACCCGAAAATCGGGTTCTTTGGGTTCTCGATGACTGATTTTGACTAAATTTTTTATTGAAATTTAAAACTTAAAATTAAATTTTAATAAATATTAAGTTTTAACAAAATTACAAATTAAAACTTTGAATTAATTTTTTTTTTTTTACTTTTTTTAATTCTAAATTTTTGAAATCAAAATGTAAATCGTAAATACTAAGTCTAAACCTAAACTAAGTTCTCACTTCACTTCATTTCATTGAGTTCATTCGTTCGATGTAGGGACGAGAGGCCATTCATCGAGTTCATTCGTTCAACGCAGGGAAGAGTTCATTGAGGTATTCGTTCGACCGATATTCAAGCAAGGACGAGAGGTGGAGGGATTCAAGTAAGGATGAGAGGTGGAGGTATTACGGCGACAAAGGCAGAGGTAGGCGACAAAGGACGGGAGGGAGGTATACACGTAGAGGACGAGAGGGAGCAGAGGGAGGCGGCAAAGGACTCCTTCTGTGAACTGTTATAACTTATATTCAACGACGGGAGGGAGGTATACACGTAGAGGACAAGAGGAAGCAGAGGGAGGCGGCAAAGGACGCCTTCTGTGAACTGTTATAACTTATATTCAACAGAAAAACACCTTTGCTTAAGAAATGACATCAACATATAAACTGCACACTTAGATTGTATATGTTTATAGTTTTAAAAATGCGAAAATTTGATGTTTACTGCAGTGAATGAGAAAGTGTGAGATATCTCCAAAATGGGCATGGAGAGTCTGAATTGGATATTTAAATTAAAGTAGAATTCGCCTACTTATTATTACCTTGAAAAAACTTAAAAGAACTATTAAAAATCATAATATCCTATGAACAAAGAACCAACTAAAGCTTGCCTCAATTCTTTCAGCAAATTCAGAAATTTATCTTTTTACAGGATCCATAAAACTTGACCCAAGCCCAACTATGAGGATCATAAACAACAAATTTTTTTATAACTATTGAGTAGTACTTATATTACCGTTACAGAGAGGAATTAAAACTTTAAATCATAAATATTTTAGTTTTCTTGTTTAAAGTTGAAAAATATACAAATTCATATATATTATAAATTATAATATTATTATATTTATATATTATATATATAAATTATAAATTATAATATACCCCCGACGAACCCACACACCCTGTTTCAAAAAATGACATCCCCGTTCCTGCCCCTGTCCCTGTCCCCGAATCCACGTTTCCTGGCAACATGGGTTTTTATTTTAAATGAAGCTTTTGGCACTAACTTCGGATCACTCTTTTGTAGTGGGCACTTTTTTATTGGAATAGTTCTTTCATGCAGGATGAGGGCACTAACCTGAAGGCCAGGAATATATCTGATGTTTAGCTGTATTTAAGCAACCGTTGTGCCTGTGTCCAGATTCATTGTACATTACAGTCTATAAAGGATAAGGCGGGCTTATATGTTTTAATTCATTCAGTTTTTCAGAGGAGAAACAGTGGGTGAATGGTAGAGTTTGAAGCTTTTCTGTGTATTTCTTGTTTTGAATAGTAATAAACAGTAATGTGATTTAAGCTTCAGATCTGTGTACTTTCTATTTCATTCTTCAGTGGATATATTTCAGCAGTAGATTTCATATTACAGTTTTCTCTTTTTTTTCTAAGTATCAGACTGGGACTGTTAGCAAGTGGCGAAGAATTTAACAAGTTTTTGTAAGATCCATGGAAATAATTATTATGAATTGAAATTGTTGATACAAATATTATGCAAATTGCAAGATAGTTTTCAAAATGCAAACTTTTGTTGAATTTGGTCACATTTGAAGCATCTGTTTACATTAACTAGCAAGATAGAGGTACAAGTTTAGGTATTTTATAATTTTCTCTCTTTAGAAGTTTGGAGAATATTGCAATGTTCACAACAGCTGGTCATTCTAATATATATTGGCTTGTGCTCAGTTGACAGCTGACATTCATGAAGAAGTTGACAGTCAAAACCGGTCATTGGATCGTATGGTAATTAAATGATTTTACTGCTATCTTGATTCTTAATGCATGAGATCTTATTCTTCTTTCAGAAAGATAAGTTTATTCATCCCTTCTGGAGATTAGTATGTGTTAAGGCCCAAGGGTGTTATGTCTCACAGGCAAAAATTCTGATTAGTAATTGACTGGAAAGTAATTGTCATTGTTCCAGGGCAATGATATGGATGCATCAAGAGGGATACTATCTGGAACCATGGATCGATTTAAGAGAGTGAGTAGAGTATATGTGTATCTGCTCATTTTTAATGTTTCGTTCAATTAATAAGGCATAGCTTTGTTCACAGTTTCAGATTTGTTGAGGAAAATATTCTTAATCACCCAACCTTTCCCCTGGATATATAATGCAGGTTTTTGAAACAAAGTCAAGTAGAAACATGATTACATTGATCACATCGTTTGTGGTGCTGTTTCTTTTGATATATTACTTGACAAAGTAATGATATTGCAGAATGTAAATCTTGAGAATGTTTCCCTTGTTGGGGAAACTGTTGATGTATTTGTTGCTATCTTATCACAGTGGATTGGATATGCTTCTCATGAAAAATGTGCATATTCTGCCTCTAGACAAGGTAATTGCAGAGCTTGGATGTTTTCTTAGCAATTAGCAATATCCTCTGTAAACGAAGTCTAGTGCTATTTGGTATGTTGGAGCAAGTTGTGAGAATGCTTTGGTCTGCTTTTGCAGAAAATCTTTACTCTTGTAGCGAATGCATTTCTGTATGTAATTAATACTTGTTGATGGATCTCAAGCTTGTATTGACCGCCTTTGCAACTGCCTATTTGATGTGGAGGTTGATTGTGAAAATCTTTGCTTAATTAGTCCTCCACCGTTGTTTATAATGGATCTCTTTTTGAGTATTTTTAGATGTCTTCATATTATAGGAGCCAGGTTATGGAAATTGGGTTGTTAGGCATGAAACACCTGATGGTTGTAGCAGAAAATGTGGAATTCATACTATAAAATAAAGTGCAAGAATGACAAGTGGCTTCGTAGTTTGTTTTTATGATTTTCTCTCTTGTTAATTAATAGACTGTCATGTATCTGTAATTAGTCTAAAATACTTTAAAACTTGTTTCATATTTTGTTGTTATAATGCTGATCATTTTATGGAGAAGCACAACAAAAGCCGATAAGGGTTTGATTAAAGATTGTTGAATAAATCAAAATATGGGCACCACTTAAAAATACTGAGTAAGCTAAATAAGGTACCTGTTTTACTGCCAGGGATAAAATACATCAGATTGCACTTGTAGTTGAGCACATGAAGATGTTAAGCTCAAATTGTCTTTGTAGGTGAGCACACGAAGATGTTAAGCTCAAATTGTCTTTACTGCTAAGCATGGAAAAATGTGTAAGCAATGATATAGGGATGTATTGAGTATAAGTTGGACAGGCAGAGTCAAAATCCTCCCAAAGCCGTGGGGTTGCTCCAAAAAATGTGTAAGCAATGATATAAGGATGTATTGAGTATAAGTTGGACAGGCAGAGTCAAAATCCTCCCAAAGCCGTGGGCTTGCTCCATATAAATAAACTCGGTGAGATCATTATATAAAAAACAATACTTTTGATATTCATTTGATGTACCTTCCATCCAAAACAAGTAAAAATTATTAAGTTAAACCCTAACATTATTAAAAACTCTTGTAGTCGATGCCTTCCAATTGAGAAAGCCTCTAGTTATTAGTCAAGTCTTATGCCTCTTAATAACACCTTTAAATGTTAATTTAGTTAGACCCATTGACATTTAACCACATTAGTTCCTCGTGGTTGGGGAACCGAGTCCCAAGTTTTGTTCTTCACCAAGGAATTGTATTTTTGGCAATAACATTCTGCAATTTAGGTTGATCATGGGCATATGGATATGTTTTAGGACCACACGGCTCTATCATATGTGACATTAAAGCAACCATCACGTTATTTATATCCCCAGTCTTCCTTGAATCATTACACTCCTTGCATTAACACAAATATATTCAATTACTAGTCTCCCACCGGGGAAGATTAATATCCCTTATAGGAGGTGTTGCATCAAATTAACCATGATAGCCCATAGAAAAAAGATTATGAACGCCATTTCTTGTGCTGTACTTTGATGTAGAAGGCCAACTACAAGTAAACTTTATCATGCAATTGAACTTCGTCAACATGTTAGTCAATGCTATGTAAGAGTTAGTTGATACAAAATTGTTCAAAATGCTATGTAAGAGTTAGTTGATACAAAATTTTTCAAAATGCTATGTAATAGTTAGTTGATACAAACTTGGTCAAAATTTCAAATGATTCACTACTTTACAATATATAAGAGAAGTTTAATAGAGAAATAAATGGATCTTGCTCACCATAGACAACATCTTTGTTATGAGTGGCTACCTATTTTACTAAGTTACATAACTTGTAGGATTATGACTAAATCAAAGTAACCCATCACAAAACAAAGAAGATTTTTTGCATCCAACATCTTTATCTTATCATTTGCAATATAAGTTCAATTTGTATGTCCTAGTGTTATTATATGTCTGATAGGGAATCTTTCTCCATTTCTCAAAGGGGCTCATATCCCACATTTTAGTCAAAATCATGTTAAAAAGGGTTCAAATTCTGGGAATTTGAGTAGATTTTTTTTCCCAAAATCAAGTCAGCATGCCTTTTGCCTAAAGCAAGCACCTTCCCATTTTGACCCATTTTGACCAAAGTTTGATTCTTCCTTTTAACAAAACCATTTTTGCTAAGGTCTATAATGCACATATCTATCAAAGAGACACCATATTGTGATAAGTAACTCTCAAATGCCTTGCCAATGCCTTAAATTCCTTGAAATTTTCAAAGACACAATCCTTATTCGTCAAGAAAGATGGTACCCTAGTATGCCTAATTTTTTTATCAATGAAGGTCAAAGTATAGTTTGCACATTCAAATGATGGCTGGTTCATTAACGAAGGTCACTATGAAGTTCTAGGTGGGCCTTTACTCCAAAATCTAACCAGATACCCTTCACATACATCATTAAGAGGTACTAACATAGGTAGTCCATTAGCCCATTGGGCTAGGTCGAGTAATGGATGTCTCACACTGGAAAGTGTTTATTGACCAATATTGGGGTCATGCCAAGGTTTGAGACTTGGTTAACTTGCCTAGTGTACTTTTGGGAGGTTGCGTGAGGCTTAGGAGTATAAGGGTAGTCCCTCTTATTAGACCTCGAGCCTCCTTGGTTGTAATATTCCCAAATGGGAAAAGCAGGAATGTAGTGCAAAACCATTGATATAGCAGAAAATGTTAACACATTACATATGAGCCAAATAATAGATCCATGGTATTATGTATAACAACAATAGGTAAGTACAAGATCTTGGGGATCAAGTCCCTCAAGATAGGCAAAAGAAGCCTCCAATGCCCAAAAGCACCCAAATCATACAATACACTGCTACACAAAACACTGAAGCAAGTACAACACAGTTTTAGTGACTAATACTGCAGCTGGGACATATATAAAAATGGATATGTAAACTGTGCTGTCCCTCCATAAATTTCCACTCCTTCATGACAACGCTGTTGGTTTGGTCAAAGTTGACCCAGTCCACATGCTTCTTCTCTTGTTCACACATAGGGGAGCTTTATTAAGTTGAAAAGATGATCCACTTTCACATGAGAAGTGGTTTTATTCAACATAAAGAGATTTATGGGTCTCCCTACCCTCTTATTCTCCTAACTAAGAAGTAAAATTAGATTTTAATATTCCAATTAGCTGCTTGCTAATTTATGAATATTACAATCCTCTCCCCCCAAATGTTGCTTGTCCTCAAGCAACTGTAAGGATAGATCTGAACAATGTAGGGAGTCTTCATTCCCATGTGAAGCTCCATCCTCCAAGCTATCATCCATATAAAATGAATCACCCTCCAGAATGGTAATTCATAGAAAAACTCCTCCCAAAGACATAAGTCATTCATATGGCTCGCTGCATAAGGAAACAAGTGATATAATGTAGCAGCCATATAATGTCCCATGCTCCCCTTGAAGCATGAAGAAGTGTGGGAAGTTTCATCCCCAATGGACACATCCACCCAATGTGTCACCCCTCCAATCATGTCACCAACAATAATAAGAACATCATCAACATATGGGATCGCAATCAAAGTCATGCTAGATGCCACGTGTAGTAATGGAGAAGGACAATGGTCCCTCAAGTGAAACCAACATAGTTTTACTCCTAATTGCATCAAAATATGGCATGATGAGTGGTTTCTCAACCACTTGTTTGCTGCCCCAATCTCCTCACAAGCTTGGAGAAGGTGTAGGGTGTATGGTGTAAATTGAGCATACCCTGCATAAGATATCATCTCCCCAAGATCTCCTAGGGAGTGGCCATCATCAATGCTGCTTATGGCCTCAAGTAGACCATGAAGTCTAGAAGAAAGAGTGCCCCCTCTTGGAGAAATGCCCTGCTCATGAATGGTAAGGAAATGAAAATACATAGTAAATGAATCATGATGTATAGAAATACAATCTTTACAATGTACTTGGTTCAAGTTAGTAAGGTGGCTCATAGATGGGCCTCCTCTCACTCCCAATGAGAAAGGAAGTGGCTGTGATAACTCTACCAAAGAGTCATGTCTCCCCTCATCTTCCAAATAATCCATGCATCTCCTCATATGATGGTGCACCTCCTCTTTGAAGCCTTCCCAAATGAATCCCTCCAGGATAGTACGATATGCTCTTATAAAATCAGTGGGTTTGGAGAGCAACACTTCATACGCTGCATCTAGTAGCTTCTCCTTGAGCTTAAAGGCTCTAGTCAAGAAGACTCTACTCTGAAAATGGATGACCCCATCTACCACTGCATATCCCCCACTAGATAACTGGTCATCAAGCACTCTGCATGAAAAGATATCCTTGGAGTACTCCACTAATAGCTAGTATCTCCAATAAGGGTCAATACTCAATAATGACATCGCAGTTGATCTATCATGTGAAGCACCTGTCATATTGCTGCTCTCTTCTTTGACATCTCCCATGCCAGAGTCATACACTGGGATGCTGCAATCTTACCTCTGCTGCTCATCCTGCAGCTGCTCATGCTCTAGAGAAGGTGGAAGTTTTTGGAGGCCAAACTTCCTTGAAAAGCAATCACCCATCAAAAACTTTCTGAGTTTGGCCAATGTAAACATGTGTGGCCACCATCTTCTACCAAATATGGAAGAGTCCTTCCAATGTGGAAGTATCTTCTGATTCTCTAAAGCCATGGAGAGGTCTCCTTGCACCATGATGGCGCCATCCATCCCTGAAACATCTTCTCTCACCGCAAGATGTTTGGTGAGAGTGGATAATACTGATATTGGAAGAATGTCTCCCTCCTCCTTGAGCCTAACCCAGACTCTCTGTGATGTATCAAGTCCTCCTAAGGTTCTCACCCCTCCGGAATCTATGAGTGGTGCACCCACATGTGAAGCATCTATCATCATCTCCTAATCTAGTGGTCTCCCAGGTGGAATGCCTCCATGCAATGAGACATCGATGTCAAGAGTAGACTGCATATATGAGTGGACTGCTTTGTCCTTGTTCTCACTGTGTAAATCAATCTGCCTCTTCTGTGCATCAACCTTCTGAATTAGGTAGGGGTGTGTGCTCCTAGTCATATGATGCTGATCCTTTTCCCTATCCTCTTCTTTCATCTTCAAGGCCTCACAATCTATCAATGATGGCACATGCTGCTCATGGACTGGGCCTTGATCTCCACATGTGAGACTCTTTGGAATTTCTTGCAAGGGTGCAATAATTCCTCTCATGGGAGCAATTGCTCCATATTCCTCTCCATGAGGTACTAGATCTGCTCCTGATGTTACAGCGTTGTTACCTCTTGCCTTCTCTTCTCCTTCATCACGAATGGAGGCTACCTCATCAACATTAAGAGGCTCTTTGTTTTTCTCCTCTTTTGAAAAATAGATCTCCATGCCCTCCTTTTGAGAAGAGAGCTCTTTCTGAAGTGGGGATCTTGCCTTTAGCAAGGTGTTCTGCAGGTTTTTAATCCCCTCAATAGTATTCTGAAATGGAGTTGGGTTTATAGATCCTTCCAACCCATGCAAAGTTTTTGTTTTTTTAGGCTTGGCTAGCTCAACCAAGGATGTTTAAGAATGTTTTTCATCAAACCTTTTCACTAACCTCTTAGTGAACCTTGCATAAGTAGATATATTTGCATCATTTAATGAAGAAGATTCATAAAACCACCAGGGATAAGTCTTACCTTTAAGATGCAGCATTGCTACTCTAATGGCTTCATTTTCTGAAACTTGGTGTTCCTGTAAATAGATGTCTAGCTCCTTCACCCAAGCCCTAGTTGTATATTTAGGTGTTCCATCAAAAGTAGATAGAAAGAATCTACCCAAATCATGCTGCTTGCACCTTGTGCTTCTATCATGGTTGCTAAGTCTTCTATTCTCCTTGATCTTGCAAAACCCTTGGAAGTTTAGATGATCTTTGAATCTTTGAGATTGGGATTCATACTCTTGAAGATAGTCACCAAGAGTATCCTCCTTTGGTACATATTCTTCCTCCATCTCTTTTGCTATGAACATAGGCATGGTAGAGCATTGTAGATCTGATTGTGTGGCTGAATGCTCACACCCATAATGCGAAACACTGGAGCTTTCTTCATGCGCAAATCTTCTTGAGGGATCTTCATGTCTTTCTCTCCTCATTCCCTTGATTTCTCTGTTAAGCTCATGCATAGCTTGGAGAAGAAGTTCTGAAAACTTCTTTCCCTCCATTTCTCCAAATAATGGAGACTTGCCTTTGTCTCTTCTGTGAGTCTTCTCCTTTCTGTGAGAAGCTTTTTTTTTTCTGATAACATAAATGCAATATCTTCACAGGCTGAGCCAAGATTATGCCTTGATACCACTGTAATATTCCCAAATGGGAAAAGCATGAATATAGTGCAAAACCATGGAAATAGCAGCAAATGTTAACACATTACATATGAGCCAAATAATAGATCCATGGTATTATGTATAACAACAATAGATAACTACAAGATCTTGGGGATCAAGTCCCTCAAGATAGGCAAAAGAAGCCTCCAATGCCCAAAAACACCCAAATCATGCAATAAATTGCTACACAAAACACTGAAGCAATTACATCGCAGTTTTAGTGATTAATACTACAACTGGGGCATATATATAAATGAATTTGATAAGATCACGCTCATACAAGGCCAAAAATGGAGATCTATGCTCCCATACGCTTTTCCTAGATAACCCAGGAAGGGTTTATGGAAATACACAAAATATAAATGGTGGATCTAAAGCCCTAGGGCTGAAGATTCACTGCAACTGAAGCACATAGAAGGAGGTGGTTGAATCTAATGTAAATCTGAAAGAACTCCTCCAAAAAGACTCTCTCAATGAAGGGCTGATCCCTTCAATGGAAAGCAAACACTCCAAATGGAGCAATGAACTCACCCCTGCAAAATCTCACTAAAATTACGCAGATCTGGATTGGAACTGCGCTGTAGGGGATAAAATAACCTTGGCTTGATGCCAAATATGTCAATAAAGCCCAAGGGGCTTCCTTACTAGCCTTCCAATAGAAGGAAACTTTCTTCTACTTCAAAACTAGCTCAGAAAACACCCAATACAATCCTCCACTGTTGCACCTTGCAACTTAGCACATCTCTCAACAAAAACTGTGCTGTACCACAAGACTAAAGCTTGGCCTAATGCCTAAATGTGGAAATGTAGTGCAAGCTCTTCCTATGAGGCTTCTAAAGGATAGAGGTGGGATTCTCGATCATGAACACTCTGTGCTAAACAACACTGCAATCTTAGCTAAACAGTTGAAGAAAGCTTATATGTCTAAATAGACCATATAATCAAGTATCAAAATACATAATCATAACATAACATCCTGAATATGGCTTCCGTTCTCTTCCTTATATATGTGATGAGCTTTCTAACCCTAAACCCCACTCATTAAAGGCACTATCTCTATGTATGAGATCTCCCTCCAAAACTGCGTTTTCCCTCCATAAACATCCACTCTTCCATGACAGTGCTGTTGATTTGGTCAAAGTTGACCCAGTCCACATGCTTCTTCCATTGTTCACACATAGGGGAGCTTTATTAAGATGAAAATATGATCCACTTTCACATGAGAAGTGGTTTTATTATGCATAAAGAGATTTATGGGTCTCCCTACCCTCTTATTCCCCTAACTAAGAAGTGAAATTAGATTTTAATATTCCAATTCGCTGCATGCTAATTTAGGAATATTACATTGGTGACATATGGTAGGTCTATTGATTTTCCTCATACAAAAAGAGGAAAAAAAAGAAAGAAAGAAACATAGGTAGTACATTGACAATATTAAACATCACTCCAAATTCTACTTCAATTTTTCGACATGGCTATGAGTGCAGTTGACTTTAGATCCTACTTAAGGAAGTCAGGGAACATATAGTTTGTCTCTAGGGTCGAGAACACTCTCAACAATAATAACAAAATCCTTGTTAATATCATTCACAACAAACTTATCAAGCCAAAACCAAACCTTTATTTTTTCTAGGTTAGTTTGGGTGTGGGCAATAAATTAACACTCAAACTTTGCTGTATGATACACAATGATCACACCATTATAGCTTTGAGTCTAACATAATGAACATGAACAAACACCAACAAGCACATAATCATTTGGAAATATTTATTCTTATGATGTTTTATTTACTGGAGAAAAAGACACAAGTATCCTTATCCATATATTGGGTATAATCAAAGTCAGCTATCCACTCACTTTTAGAGTGTGAGCATGTGATGTTTGGAAGAGCTAATAAACAAAGGTTATTTTTGTTACCTTTTGAAAAATGATGTTACATGTTAGTCTATTGATTAGTTGACACATCACCTTCAAGTTGCATTTCAAAAATATCCAAAGTATGACCTATCTCTCAATCTAGGTAAATCATTTTTTGCCATGACCAAGGGCAAGTTGGTCAGATGTATTGTATCTAAGCGAGGGATTCGATGACCTAGAGAGAGTTTAGACAATAGAAGGAATATCTTTCTCGAGGACTAAAAAATAAATTTATTCATTTTTCGGGAATTTTATTTTGCGTTATTTTATCCCTAATTTTGTAGAAATTGTTAAAAATATAACCATCATGCTTAAGAAAGGACAATAATTAAATGGACCGATGAGGCCAAATGTGCTTTCATCCAAACTAAGAAATCATTAATGGAAGTCCTCGTACTCATGAGTCCTGATTATGCAAAAGATTTCATGGTCTTCCCTTTCGCTTCTGAACACATTGTTGCAACATTTCTCCTCCAAAAGAATGAACAAGGTTATGAACAACCCATCGTTTTTTTTAGTAAAGAATTACAAAGTTCTGAGCTGAAATATAACATCATTGAAAACCAAGCTTATTCGCTGGTAAAGGCTTTAAAAGCTTTTAGGAATTATATTCGCCAATCTAAGATTGTTGTCTATCTACCTAACCTTGCCATGAAAAACATCCTCACTCAACATGACACTGAAGAAAGGAGATGAAGGTGGATTGCTAAAATCTAGGAGTATGATTTAGAATTGAAACCTATGAAGGTAGTGAAAGAGAAAGGTCTTGCTAAATTGCTCACTGAAGCAAATTTCTAGACATTAGGAATAAATCAATTAACTCACTTGAGCCATATTGCTCAGGTTGAAGATCAAGAGCCGAATAAATAGTCAAGGTTGTTGTTACCGCTCCCCACTGACATGCCAATCAGCCAGAGGTTTGCAACCTCCGAATGGTATGCCGATATAATTTCTTATCTTCAAACCTTACAATGTACAAATCACTTGAGCAAATTTGATAAATGTTCACTAAAAATGAAATTTGTAAATTATGACCAAAAAAATATTGGAAAGATCCAGTAGGAGTTTTACCGAATTGCATTCTGCTTGATTAGGTTGATTGTTTGAAAACTCTATTCCATGACGATTTGTGCAGAGGGCACTATGTTTGGAAAAGCACTAAGCACAAATTATTAAGATATGGATTCTATTGGCCAACTCTGTTTTCTGATGTTAATAGAAAGGTAAGGGCATGGCATCAATGCCAAATCTTTGTTAGAAAGCAAAAGTTGGCCACCCTACCTCTAAAACCTATCCCTTTTGATCCAGGAGGATCTTATATCAGTACAGATTGACAATGAGGTCCAGTCATCTTTAATTTGTTCGATGAGGGGTTACTTCTTCATGGTGATTTCATGATTGTATTGTCATGGTATAATGGTCCCAATCCTAAGCTAAGGTGTAAATGGTAACATGTAATGATATGGTGGAGACCTATGTTAAGTGGGGTCTTAATAATTCTAAAACTAGTGGTCATAAGGTCCTAAGACCTAGCACTAAGGTCTAATCCTAAGTCTTAAAGACCTAGCGCAAATATTATAAAACTATGGTTTAAAACCTATGTAATAAACCCATGTATAAAGGTTTCAGACTTTGTATAAAACCCAAATTACAAACCATATCATAAAACTATAATACAAACAGTTAACCACAACAGAACTACGCGGAAGGAGGAGGCCTGTGAGCAGTCACAATAGTTAAGCTAATCGCAACGGAGGAGATTGATTGTCGGGCAAAGTTGGCATGTGAACAAGAAATTTGTTAACGCGTAGTTGGAAGGTTAACCGCCGAGAGACCACCACATAATTGGGAGACCACAATACATGTAACAACGAAGACAAAATCGCTGGGCTAGACCATCGAGGTGGCAGACAGCCACTTGACCGCAACCTGGTCACATGCGGTTGGTGTATCTGCTCCGCGCCGTTAGAAAACTGTCAGGGTTATTTATAACCTACAGTATTATTTTGGCTTTTTTGTGGTTATGCGCCAAGTTGTAAAGTTGTTCACCATGCACCTAATCCTTAGGTGTTTCATTCATATAGGACCGAGAACCTCCCCATTAATTTGTAAAACAACCTTGTCATATTTGGCCCAAAGGAGTTCAAGAGCCTGCACTATATAACCTTAGCCATTTCACCATGATGGAGAATGGAGTGATTTCGAAGACTTGTATTCAGATTCTAGAATAGAGAGGCAATTATTGTTTCAAGTGTAACTTGGTCATCCGGAGGCGGAATTGAGCAGGAAGACAGGTGTTGTAAAGCTAGGAGAGAGAGATTTCTGTTGACAGTGACCAAAGGTGCTTGCGAGCACATTCAATCTGGTGAAATTGTTGTGTAAATACTTTCTTGGATCAATCCTTAATAAAATAGATGTCCATCTTGAAAGCAGACTCAGAGATGTAGTCCACCAGGGACGAACTTTGTTATCAATGTTTGCTGTCTCTCATCTCCATTATTTGCTGCGATTTCATGTTTAATAAGCTTCTTAAGTTATTGTTTAAGTCATTAAATCATTTTCTTTCCTTCAGTTTTCCACATTAAGTGACCGAGTTAACAATCAATTCACCGTTGGCAAATAATCAGCTCTACTTCAGTATTAGATTAGAACTATTTCTGATCATATATTTTGGTATCAGAGTAGGTTGTGTTGTAGGATTTTTTCCATTGAATGTTAACCAGGTCTAGGTTGCGACGTGAAGAAGGAACACTCGAGGAGATAGACTCAGAAGTTGGAAAGCGAAAAGTCACTCAAGGATCGATAATGAGAGGACCCGATGCAGGTGAAGCTCCTGAAGTGAAGGTCATCGGTAAAGAAAAAATTCAACAAATTCTCTTGAACATGTAGTGGATGTTGGGAGAACTCTATGAAGATAAGAAGGTGAGAGATGCAATTGCTTCTTCAAAGGCATCGAAGAAGGACAAGGGGAAATGAAAAAAATGATAAACCTCCTCCTCCATCATCTTCATCATCATCATCATCATCTTCTTCTAGTTCCGATTCTGAAACAGAAAGGAATCCTCAAAAATCTCTTTTGAAAATTGATTTAAAATTTGAACTACCTATTTATGATCGCGAAATGAATCCCGAGAAACTAGATAACTGGATTAAACAGTAAGAAGTTTATTGTAGAATTCATAACATTTTTGATGAAATAACAAAAATTTAGTTAGCTACACTTAGAATGGGGGGAACAACATTAATCTAGTGGGAAAGTAAACTCAAGTAGATTTAAAGCGGAAAGGTAAAGTCATCTCTTCATGGTCTAAGTTTTTAAAAGCTCTCAGAAAACAATTCTATCCTTTGGAATACATGCAAAAAGTTGTTATTGATTGGCAACATTTGAGGCAAGGTAAAGGGTAGAATGTTCAGGAGTTTACTCAGGAGTTCAGGAAGAAATCTTTGGCGCTTGGTATTCCATTGGATACACATGAAACTTTATTAAAGTAGATTGATAGTTTACATTCATATTTACAACATGCGTTATTGACATTTAATCTTGATGGCTTTGCTAAAGTGTGTGTTCAAGCCATACATATTGCATGAGGTGGCAGACCATTCAAGTATTCACCGAAAGCATACAAACAGTTGGAAATCAAGGATTCCAAAGACAACAAGAGGAAGATCAGTTTGAAGGGAAAGAAAACATCGACAACTTAGAAGGAAAGTGAAGGAAGTACTTGTACTCACTGCCAGAGGATTGGACATGATAAAGCTAGATGTTGGAAACTTCACCTAGAAATCAGACCAAAGAAGTTATAGAAGAAGGCTAATACAACAATCCAACAAGTTTTGGGTTCTGATTCAGGTGATGAAAGGAAAATAACCGCAATGGTTTTGACAGGTAAAAGTTCTGATACTAGTTCAAGTTCTAGTACTTGTGCATCTTCTTCAAACATAAATCATCTCGATGAGGATAAAAGAGTTGAATTATTTCACATAAGGGTAAATTCTAAGCACAAAAAATAGATATATTGTTTGACAGTGGATCGCAGGAAAATTTAATATCTGAAGAATTAGTTAAGAATTTGGGTTTGAAGACACAGAATCATCCAAGACCATACCCATTAGGTTGAATAAAAGAAAAGACTCAGATTAATTTCACAAAGCAGCGTCGTTTAAAAATTGCCATCATAGCTAATTACATTGATGAAGTGGATTTATATGTGATACTATTAGACATATGTGGAATAGTGCTAGGAAGTCCTTATCTCTTTGATCGTGATGCAATGTTTCATAGGAAAGAGAATAAATATCACCTTAAGAAATATGGAATTGAATACATTGTCCGAGCACATAAAATCAAAACCCACTTTGATTTAGTTATTGCTAATCAGAAGAAGAGACTAATAAGTTAAAGTAAGAGATATGTACTCATGGTTGTAAAAGGAAAACATAAGGATCAACATGATGCTTTTTCAGGTTGTGAATCTCAGTTTAAAGATAGTTTGGTTAAAGTGGTAGATTCTTTTCAAAGTCTATTTAAAGAACCAAAACATTTTTCTCCTAAACGAGAAATACAACATGAGATACAGTGGATGTCTGATGCCCCTCTTCCTAATGCCGTAATGTATCGCATGCCAGTTATAGAGAACGAAGAAATAAATAAACAAATCCAAGATATGGTTGAAAAAGGTTTCATTCGACCCAGTTCATCTCCATGTGGTGCACCCATAATTTTAGTTCCTAAGAAATACAAGACATGGAGAATGTGTTTCGCCTTTAGGGCCTTGAATAAAATCACAATCAAGAACATGTATCCTCTTCCCAGGATAGATGATTTACTTGACCAGTTGAAAAATGTTGTCTATTTCACTAAGTTGGATTTGCGTAATGGGTATCATCAAATCCGCATTGTAGAAAATGAAATCTAAAAAATTGCATTTAAAACTAGGCAGGGACTATTTGAGTGGTTAGTGACACCTTTTGGTTTGTGTAATGCTATAACAACTTTCATGCAGATTATGAATGATGTATTCCGTCCATACATTGATAAGTTTGTCATAATCTGCTTGGATGATATCCTGATTTTCAGTTCCAGTATGGAAGAGCATGTTAGGCATGTTAAACAGGTCTTCGAAGTGTTGCAAAGGGAAACAATGTACCTTAAACTGTCCAAATGTGAGTTTGGGAAAACTTCATTGATTTATCTTGGTTACATAGTTGGAGGTGGTCATTTGAAAATTGATCCAATGAAAATCAATGTGATTGTTAAGTGGTCAAGACTATAGAATGTGACTGAAGTTAGAAGTTTTCTAGGTGCAGTTCAATATTGGAGGAAATTCATTTCTCAGTTTTCTTTGATCACCGTTACATGCTTTAACAGGTTCTAAAGTTTCCTTTTAGTGGGGAGGGAAACACCAAAAAGCTTTTGATTCACTTAAGCAGAAAATTGTCACATCACCAATCTTAGCTTTACCAGATCTTCAACAACCATTTGAAATTGAAACAATGCTAGTGGTTATGCAATGGTTGCAATTTTACTTCAAGAAGGGAAACCAATTTGTTTTCATTCAGAAACTTTTTCTAAGACAGTTATAAATTATCCGACATATGATAAAGCACTGTTTTCTTTGGTTGAAAGTGTAAAGAAATGGAAACACTATTTAATGGGTAAGGAAACAATGATTCACACAGCTCATCAGCGGCTTCAGTACCTTCAGTCACAGACTAAGTTGCAACAATCTCGTCATTATAGATGGATGAGATTTCTTCTGCAATTTCACTTTGTAATTAAGTACAAGAAAGGTGTAGCAAATAAAGTAGCTGATATTCTGTCTAGACCATCTTTGAATGTTTCAATAGTGTTGCAGAATAGTTCTTTAAAACTTGAAAGTTATTTAGAACAATATAGTACAGGTGTTGATTTCAAAGATATTTATGAATCACTAACTCATGGTACTCAGGTGGAAGAAGTCAATTTTCATGTTCATGACATGTTGTTATATCATCTGGGTAAGTTGTGCATACCACAGATAGAAATGGTGCAAGTTATTCGGGAAGCAAATTCTTTCCGCATTTCAGGACATTTTGGCGTAAGCAAGACAATGGCACAAATTCAAAGGTATTGCTACTGGCCTCACATGTATGAAATAATGGTTAAGTACATTAAAGTATGTGTTATGTGTTTGACAAGTAAGCCAAACAGTCGAAAGATTGGTTTGTTATTCTGGAGATAACCTTTGCTCTAAAAAGTATTTAAGATTATCACAATCCGTTTTTCCCTTGAAGTGTATTCCCATTAGGTACAGTTGCCATTGCTTAAGTGCATGAAGTATTTCCAACATTTCCTTCTCATAAGTAGGTTTGTGTAAATACTTTCATTTGATTGGACAAATTTCAAATGTAATGGGTCTTCCTTTTTGCATTAAAACAACACCAATTCCATTTCCTGAGGCATCACATTCCACAATAAAGGTGTTTATGAAGTTTGGTGTAGCTAGGACCGGTGCTTGGCACATTGCCTCTTTAAGATGTTCAAAGGCCTTAGTTTGTTCTTGAGTCCAAGAAAATGCATCTTTCTTCAATAATGTTTGTGAGAGGTGCTGTTATTCTTCCTTAATTCTTAACAAACTTGCGATAATATCCTGTCAACCCAAGAAATCCTTGCAGATGCTTTATGTTGATGGGGGATTTCCATTCCTATGGCTTTAATTTTGTTAGGGTCTACCTTAACCCCCTCATGAGATATAGTATGACCCAAAATTTGAAAATATAGTGAACCAAGATCTAAAATTCATACACGAGGTTCATCAGTATTTCAAATCCACGTGGTTTCAATTTCAGCTTCATATAAAAAAGTTACAATGAAAATTCCAAGAAGACTTGTTTGCAACTACGAAACCCTAGAGTCCAAAGCTCTGATAACAAATGTTAGACAACCAACTCACAAAATAGAAGAAAATATAGATCAACGACTTAAAAATTATTCTCTTCGAGGGGGAAACCTCTTTTACATTACATAAATGAACAATTTTTGGATGATTCAAATGAAAAAACCTCCTTTCTATATATAGTAATTTAAGGGGTTACAATATAATTAGAGCCGACATAACAATAATAATGTACGAGCACAACAATAACAATAGTGGGCTTCTGTGGGCCACAATAATAATAATATGGGGGCTACATGGGCACAACAATAACAATAAGGGGGCTACAGTAAAAATAACAATAAAGGGATACACTGTTATTATAGGGACCTAACATCCTCAAGCATTCAACAACTTATTACCCTCAAGACAATGGGGTGGGGTGGTCGAATCAACATATAAGAATATTATGATATTTTAAAAGAAAACAATTAATTCGAAGAAAAGAAATTGACATGTCAGACTAAAATATTCCCTTTGGGTTGATAGAATAAGTACCAAGAAATCAATTGGTACATGTATTTTTCATTTGGCATATTTCATAGATGTTGGCATACCACTACATTTAAGTAATAAAGTAATGAAACTTTTGCAAGAAACAAGTGGATAACATAATGTTTTACAAAGGAGAATCAATCAATTGATCTATGTTCAACAAGAGAGAGAACAAGTATACAATAGGATAACCAAATATCAGGTAGATGTCAAAAAAATGTTTGAGAAGCGAGCCAAAGAGAACTTTTCTACCTAGGGACCTAGTATTAAAATAGGATAAAATAAATGAAGATCTTGGGAAACACAGGAAATTTGATAATCTTTGGCTAGTTTTATTTATTATTGATAAGGTTTTGGGAGAAAATTATTTCTCCGTTAAAAACTTTGATAACAAGGTAATTGACCCTCTACTAAATAACCAATTCCTCAATCAAAATATTAATCAAAATTTTATTTGAATTCACTATTTAGACACCGTTTAATAAAAAACCTATCACATACTTTGATCTATGAGAAATTTTTTAGCACTATTCTGTACTTGGTGTTTGACTTTGGTGCTACTCACCGCTTGAAATATTAACTCTGCAGTGTAAACCATTGTTTCGACCTGCATGAAATATTTAGTTGCCGCTTATACCGTACCTGAGATAGTTACATATACCTTTTTGGGTTGGGGTATGCTAACAACTCCGACGAGGCTATGGACGCTCTCTAGTAGGGGAGCAATGTTAGTGGCATTGGTTTTCCCAGTATGAAATATTATTACCTCTTTATGAAATTGTCACTCTGCGAGGGATATAGACGCTTGTTGGCAACGAAACAATGTTAGTGGCATTGAGCTTTCCGAGTGTGTGTTCTTCCCATATTGCCCAAAAAAAGGCAAAATTCAAATATTCATATATACAAAATATAATGAATTAGCTAAAATTTTAAGAAAATACATAATGGAGAATCGCTCCCACAAAGTCAAGCAAAGAGGATATAGGTCATGCATACTATAGCATGGTGAACGACTCTATTAAGGCTATGGACGTCCACTGGCAAAGAGGCAACGTTCAACATAAAATACAGTGTGTTTCTGAAAAAGCTCATTATTCCTTAAGTTTACAGTCCTTATATCAAATCTTTGAGCATCGATAGCTTCTATTTTTATATATTGATTTCACTGATAGTGTTGTTTTCTGGAACGACATTTACTTCAAATTGAAAACGTGAAAATCTATAACTGAATTTGTCTTATATACTGATTTGCAAAATCTTATACTAGTCCATTCCTTTGACTATTAATTTGTTTTAATATAATTTTTTTTCCAAAAAATTCAAACAAACATTCTCCAATTTTCAGAAAAACTTCATTACATGCACACATATATATATGTATATCTAGTAGAACAATAAAAAAAACATTACCCATTTACACATCTCTTATCCAAAATTCACAATTCCTTTTCAAGAGTCTGTTAATCCAAACTAATGAACCTATTACAATTTTTACAATAAAAAAGAAACTCGGAGGTTTAAAACTTATAGGAAGTTGTTAGAGTGAGATGAGGGGATGCTCTCCTCGTTCCCCACCGGATGCAGCTCACGAACAATTTTGTTGACGCCTAGTAGGATCGCTAACGTTTCCTCAGTTCTCGTTAGTGGGACCTGCACATCCTCCATCACCCTTAGAAGCCGATCAAGTTTCTCATGCAATGTCTCACCGTTCACGTCTTCCACCTTTGGCTCCAAAATTCTCCCCCATTTTTAATTGCTCCGTCACTATGAAACTTCTCTGTTCCTAGAGAGAGTTTCATACATAAAACAATGACAAACACTAATGTGGCCACACATACATTATACGCTTTCCTATCTCAGAGTGTACCCTCTGAGAGATTTTGCGAAGATGAGTATTCAGTAAAGTCAGGAGTTTTGGCAGTTACTGTACCTTCAACTCACTTCAGCTCAGACTCCATTTTTCTCCTCGCCGGATTTTCAACTCTCAAACCGGTAATGTTACTTGTGTTGTAACTAATCGAATTTTCTTAGAAATGTCTAAAGCCGCATTCGCCAAAGTGTTAAATTTTCCCACCAATGGTATAAACATTATAGATTATAAATTCGACAAAGATTTCATAAGAAAATTGAATTCTTTCGAAATTTACTTAATGCCCTAACCGAAAAACAAAAAGTAGAGTCCCACCAAATTATTAAAACCCTTTTTTTCAGACCATGACGTCCCTTTTAGCCATGATATTTGGTCTTGCAGATGTCTCTGTAATGGAGAAACCACACTCATCACTACCAGGATTATAATGTCGAATCCAGAGGAAATAACCATCAGTTTCCCTAGATATTTAGCTACAACCACAATTTTAGACCTTAGTACAACAGATCCTTTCAAAGTTTGTAGGCATTTCACCTACTTAGTGCACCTAGTCCTATTTATCTACCCTAAATATTTTTTGTCTACAGGACTGATAGAAGAGGTCAAATACAAAGATGGAGATGAAAAAGAGATCTACAGTTGGATTGATATTTTGTATCCTGGGCGAATTCGTGGAAACTATGTTTAATTCATTGACCGTTTATCTTTCTACCTTTTGGTAAAACTATTGGAAGAAACCCCAGATAGGATATCAGAGGTGGAAAGAAGAATTTAATGAAAAATTAAATAAGACAATACTCAAGTAGTTGGTTCCCTTTTTCTGACTGTTCGGTCACTAGAATCTATGGTTTTGAGAAAGAACCTTACTGCTTCTTTGAATTTATTACTCCACTGATATTTGCTTATGAAGTAGTAAGACGAAGGCTTAATGTGAATGATTTCCATTTTGTTTCCCCCAAAAAAAGACACTTTTTAGTTTTCCTTGTGCAATTTTCTCTCTGATTACTAGACATAGGAAATGTCATATTTTGGTCTAGTACATGATATGTGCTGGAAATACGACCCTCATGGCATCATTTATAAGTTAAAGAAATATGCTGGTTTGTATGCTTATGTTCACGAGCTTAGATTAGAAATTTAGCAGATTGATGATGTTTTCTCTCTGCTTCAAAATAGAAAAGATCAAAAAGATATGCAGGTGGCCACAGGACAGAATGAACAGGAAATGCATAGAGAAGGGGAGAGAAATAAATTCACTATTCCAGGAACATTTCAATCTAAAGATGTATAAAATACCCAACCTTTGAATATATCACCGATAAATGCTCCGAAAAGAAAGTCTGATGCATTGCAGCTTAGAAGAAACAAAATGAAAAATCAAGGAAAGCGAAGATGAAGACAGTGAGATTGAAGCTTTTGAGAGAGCAATTGAACAACTATCGAAGGAAATCCAAGGAAATCCAACAAACCCTTTAGGAATCATAATCCAAGGACTCCGAAGAATAGACATTAGTAGTCAAACATAGTTTTATTAAAGAAAAGGGTGTGGAAAATCTAGGGAAAGAAATGATGCTCCTACCACAAGAGGCACATGTGGTAGAAAAGATCATGCTTGGGGAAATGATTCCCATCACAAGTATTATATTTATTTCCTCAACCAAATTTGGAACCAACATGTTCAATCTTACTGTGATACAACTAGAGGCAGATGATAATAAAGGATTATTGGGTTCCAGAGCATCTTCCTTGGATATTAATCTCGGCAAATTAATTGATTCTGATATGATAAATTGGCATAGTCAAACTGGTGAAGTTGTGGCCAAGAGGTTATTAGGTTCAACCACTAGTAAGAAGAAGTTGCAAGCCATGCTTGAGAAAGTCACAAAACAACTCTACAATGCATGAGTGGGGTTGAGAACTAAAGTCAATCGAATACAAGATCTCGAAGACAAAATAAGAAAACAATCAGGACAACCAAAAGATGGCAGCTCCATTAGGATGTTATTGGAAGAAAAATATAAAAGAAATAAAGAGCCTGAAGGAAGCTGCCAAGATCCTTAATTATGGTAAAACCAGTTTAGTAGCAACCTATGAAAGAAGTGAAGAAATTGAGAAATAATTGCAGGAAATGCAAAAGACCCTTGATTTGAAAGAAGTTCAACTCAAAAATCAAGAAGAAAAGATAGAAAAATTCAGAAAGGAGTTTGAAGAAAAAGTGAACAAACATCTTAACACAATTGAAGAATACAAAACTGCTATTAAAAAAGGCTCTGGGAAAAACTACAGTAGATGTAGAAAATTCAGATAGTTTGAAGCTTTCTCAGCTTAAAACTTCGCAACTGGAACAAAATATCAAATAGCTAGAGTTGGCGAAAGGACATATTGAAAGACAATGGTTGCGACAAGTAGAGATAAGTTTGAGACAATTGAGGATATACAAAACACTCTAAAGAAAAGCAAGATAAAATTAAATCATAAACATTACTTAAGGAAGAGATATGGGAACAAATTGAATAGAAGGTCTCTCAAGTGAGATCATATTTCAAGATCCTATCATATTGTGAGAAGGTGATAATGAAAAATGACAAATATTTTACTCCTCAATTGGAGGAAAGGTGGAAGGATGTTGATCAAATCATTGAGGAAGAGACAGTGAAGGTGCAAGGATGTTGATCAAATCATTGAGGAAGAGACAGTCAAGGATATGAACAATTTATTTGGCATTCTTCTTTCCGGGGAAACAAAAATGGGCTAATTTCATAGGAAGATTTCCAATACAAAATTGGGGTGTCTATCTCCGAGAAATTAGTGATAAATTCACTTGGGAGAGAATTCGATATAATCACAGTAATGGATAAGTTAATGCAAGGTATCCCCTCGACAAATTATCAACTCAATTAATCTCAGTTAATTCTGGATGTTGCCAAATGTTAAAAATTATTGTGGTTGTCAGGATCAGATTTCCAAAGTTAAAAAGCACTTGAACGAACTGAAGCTACTATTTCCACACAAACAATCCCTCCAATACAGAAGCAGGCTTCAACATGACCATATTTCCTAAACCACAAATGAGAGCAGTTAAAAAAGTAAAGTAAGGTGACTAAACAGTGCACCAAAGGAAAAAAAATTCCCAAAAGGAGATAATTTTGTTAATTTTTTTATTTAATTAAACAATTACTTTTAGTTTAAGGACAATTGTTAATTTTTTTTATTTAATTAAACAATTACTTTTAGTTTAAGGACAATTATTTTGAGACAATTAAGTTCCTCGTTTCTCATTTCGAGGGGGTCGATTTTGGGCAATTTTAAAGGTCATTGCATTGTGTAAACATTAATTAATACAGTCCAGGAAAATGACATATTTTACTTTGATTAATACAGTCCAGGAAAATGACGTATTTTTCAGTTTTCATACGCTACTTACTACTAAAGAAGAGGAAGAGATAGTTGCTTCATGATATTGACGTGGGAAATTTCTTAAGTGACTAACAAATTATCTAAAACTGAAATCTTGCATACTATGGTATTATATTACTTGGGATATTATGATTAGAAGGTTTTTTCTTTGATAAAACAAGTGCTTGACACTTCGTTTGTTGGCGTGACTCCAACATTATTTCAGTAGCGTTATTTATTTATCTTTTTCTCGACATGCTTACATTTGATATATATATATATATATATATATATATATATATATATATTGGCATTAAATTGTCGACTTGAGCATAATTTGACATTCGATGTATCATGAGTTAAATAAATATCGGATATCATACTATTGTAACATTTATAGAATTCATTAAGCCTATTTTTGATGGTAGACTCTTGGAAACAACACTTGATGTTGCGTACTTCATTTGATTGCCTTATATAACTACTTTACTTTATAATTTATATTTTAGTTAGATATTTTGCTTTATTACCACACCTTATAATTTAGATTTTAGATTTTAGGTAGATATGTTTTTTTGACGTTTAATAAATTTTAATTTTTTGTTTAATATGTCAATGTGTTATATGTTGGATTGTTTTTTTAACTTTCATTGCATAACTTGAGGTCTTATTAGGCGGATTAATTTCTTACACATGGAATCTCAAATTTTATGCCACTTTTGCACGTTATTATTAGCTTAGCAAAACATCATAAAGGTATGATTGAATATATTTTAGATATAAATACAGAGAATGCCCCTTGAGGCTATAAGAGAGTAGCTAGATAGCCTAAAGCAGGGGGAATTAGTCCTCAACGAATGTCTTTTTAACTGTTCCATAGTCATTGGAACAATTAGGGAACCAACAACTTGTTTGAACATATTCAAACTTGCTTGAGCGAGTGTCTTGAAAGTCTCCTTCTCATGCCTATTTATAGTGTAGTTGAGGTCTAGACTAGTCTAACTTGTCCACTGGTTGGAATAGATTGTGCAACTAGCAGAATGTATAATGAATATTCGAAAATTCATTTCTCCTCAACTGTGAGGAGTTAGAGAGAAACATCTCAAAATAATATTTCCAACCAAGAGTGAAACTTCTCAAAATAATATTTCCAACCATATATGTTATGCTTCCATTTGATCTTAGGTAAATGGAGTAAAAATGCATTTAAATATAGGGTATCCAACTAGGGCATCAAAAATCCAAAAACAATATTTCGAAATGTGCTATTTGAATATGTAACTTTCTCTTTCATTTGGATATCCTTTGACATCATTGAAAACTTATTTAAAAAATCCCCACTTTGTCATTGATGGAAACCATCATACTCCCCTTGTCTTCATGCTTGATCTTTATCTCCCCCTTTGACATCAGTGACAAAGGGTACCCCACAACATTGTCTCTCCATTTGTATTTCTTTGCTAAAGATTGTTCTAATCAATTTGGAGCTAAAATTACTCCTAGTTTCTATTTGAGATACTCAAATGTCTCTCTAGGAAGTTGTTTGTTGAAGATGTCTATAATCTGTTCCTTCATCCAAACATACTCTAGCT
Source organism: Pinus albicaulis (assembly GCA_034641835.2). Lineage (NCBI taxonomy): Eukaryota > Viridiplantae > Streptophyta > Pinopsida > Pinales > Pinaceae > Pinus > Pinus albicaulis. The sequence continues at coordinate 1,248,281,996 of CM076575.1, forward strand.
TGATATTATTTTTTATGATTTGCTCGCATATAAAGTGAAACTAGATAGGAATATGTTTGGTCTTGGAATGCATCACTGGATTCTTGGAGATGTTTATTGGACTGGTGTTGTCACAAAGTATTGGAATAGGTTCATCATAATGTCTTGCAAGTTTTTCTTTATCCAGAGGACCTAGATAAAATATGCTGCTGCTGTAATGATAAGGCTCTATGGGAGTATTATTGCAACTAAATACACTGCATGGGTTTAAAAAAACTGTGCATTTTGGCTTCTTGGTTCTTTTCAATTTGATAATGGGGGGTTGTAGGTGATGATGATGCCCTTATTGATGAAGGAATCACTAGGAACCTATTTGTTTCATAGGTAGTGGGTCCTGCTCAAATTTGATGGACGCCGTATGACATGAATTGGGTGGGATGGAGTGGAAAAACATATGGTTGGACAAGGATACTGAATATTGCTTCTTACTCAACTAGGATACTAAAAACTCTCCAGAGTAGAAAGCTACTCCACTTGTACTTCTTCTGTCATTTATACTTACTTCCCAATATGCATCTGTGTAAACTACTAGTGTCAAATAATTTCCTTTTGGATACCACAACCCAAAATATGTTGTTCCTTTGAGACACTTAAAGATCCTTTTTACTACTAGAACATGTGCTCCCTTTGATGCCGCCTGAAATATTTCCACCCATCCAACTACTTGCATTACATCTACTCTTGAGACCGTCACAAAGAGTAGGCTACACATATTTGATCTGTAGAGTCTTTGATCCACCTCCTTGGATTCATCTTCTTTTCTCAAATTACATCCAATGATGATAGGAGTGATGACATGTTTGCAATCCCTTCCATTTTGAAATTATTCAAAATTTCTTTGATGTACTTGGTTTGAGAGATGAAAATGCCTCCATCTAGCTGAGATATCCGGAGTCCCAAAAATAAATTCAACTCCTCAAGAAAAGAAATTTCAAACTCATTTTTCATATATTTTGCAAAGTTATGACTTAATCTATCATCATCACTTCCAAATATGATGTCATCAATGTATACTTCAATGATGATCATCTGTCTTGATCTTCCTTTATGTACAGATTACAATCTACATTTCCCTTTATGAATCCTTGTTGCTACAAATAGTCGTCTTATCTTGATTACCAAACTCTAGGGGCTTGCTTAAGTCCATATAGGGCTTTCTTTAATCTACAAACATAGTCTTCATATTTTGATAGTAGGAATCCTTCTGGTTGTTCTATGTAGACTTTTTCTTGTAGCTCCCTGTTAAGAAATGACGATTTTACATCCATCTGATACACTTTGGTTCTTTTGGAGCATGCATAGGCTAAGAGCATTATGATTTCTTCCATTCTAGATATTGGAGAAAAATTTTCTTCAAAATCTATCCCTTCAACTTGGGATTACTATCTTAATTTAGTTTGTTTCTGAAGACCCATTTTGTACCAATCACATTTTTGTTCATGGGTCTTGGAACAAGTTCCCATGTATCATTCTTCTCAATTTGAACGAGTTCTTCTTCCATGGACTTGATCCAATGTTCATCATTTCTATCTTCCTCAAAGTTACTTGTTTCAATTATGGACAATAGCGATGTATGCCCCTGCTCCGATGTTTGTGATTTTTTTCTTCTTCTTCTGGTTTCTACTCTTGCATTTTTATCCCCAGTTATTTGTTATGGTGGGTAATTCTTCTAATACCAATGTAGGTGTCCTGGAAGGTATCTAAAAATATTTTTGATTATTTTCTTCTTCTTATTTTTCCTTTGGCCACTTGTCTTCTTGGTGTTCCTCTACTTCTTTTTCTTCCTCTTGCTTTGGTTCTTCCTCTTCCCGTTCTTCAAAGATGTGTGGATTTTTTCTTTCCTTCTTGGTATACAACATGTTTGTTTCATTGATTTTTAAAATTATGTTTTATATTATCTTGTTGAGTCTAATATTGTAACACTTATATGATTTTGTTTGACATGAGTACCCAACAAGTATGCCTTCATATGTCTAGGAGTCAAAATTTCCTAACTTCTAGTCATCCCTCTTTATATAACATTTGCTTCCAAATATTCTAAAATTCTTGACACTAGCTGGTCTTCCCTTCCATAGTTCATAGGGAGTTTTGTCATTGTTGCTTCTGATAAATCCTTTGTTCAAAATGTGAACAACTATATGCACTTCCTTTATCAAAAAGGTATTACTTAGCTTGGATTCGTTCAACAAAATTTTAGCCATATCTTCTACAATTTCTTTCTTTCTTTCAACCACTCCATTTTTCTAAGGATTTATAGTTATTGAGAAGTGTCTTATTATTCAATTTTCTTCACTGTAGTCATTTAATTCATTTGAAGTAAATTCTCCTCCATTATTTAATTTCAAGCATTTGATTTTCAATTTGGTTTCGTTTTCAACAAGTTTTATGAATATTTTGAAATTTTCAAAAGCTTCTGACTTCTTTTTAAGCAAAAAAAACTGATGTCATCCTTGTGTGGTCATCAACAAGAAACATGAAGTACTTTTCTCCATCGAGTCCTTTTGTTATTTTTGGCCCACATAAATCAATATGTATAAGTTCCAATGGATTTGTTGTTGAATTTTCTTTAGTTTTGAACTTAATTTTTTTGTTTTCCACGATGAAAATACTTGCACACAATATTTGAAGGCTTTGTAATTTTAGACATATCCCTTACAACTTCCTTCTTGCTAATTTTACAGGATTTTCAAAGTGTATATGCCCCAATCTCCTATTCCACAACCAAATTTCATCTTCCTTTCCAATATCATTTAGGATGTATATGTTGTTTGGAGTTCTCATTGTGGTTGCAACCAATTTCCATGATCCTTCTTTCCTTATTTCACATTATTTTGAATTGAATTGAAGTGTGAGTCATTGATCACACATTTGGCTAACACTTGGAAAATTATGCTTCATATCTTCAAGAAGTAAAACATTTTGAGCCACCACATCTTTGCTTCCAAGGCTATTTGTGCCTTTCCCTATAATTTTGGTAGAGTTATAATTCCCAAAAGTGATAGAACCTTCTATTATTTTCTTCAATGTTACAAATCTATTTTTGTTTCCAATCATATGATTTGAGCATCCTTTATCAATATACCATTGACTTCTTCTGCTTTGGGCTTGTAGAGCAAGCCACAAATTCTCAACCTTCAAATCTTCCTTCTTTTTTTCCTAGGTTCTTGGTTGTTCCCCCATATGATGGATATGAACATGCATTGTTTCCCTTAAAGGAATTATCAAATTTATTTTACAATTTGTGGTTGTGTCCAAAATTGTTGCATTTGTAACAATCATTTTCATAACTAACAACACCGATTTTTAACTATTTTTTGTTGAAAACCACCCGATATTTTTTACCATAACTACCTTCATAGTAGTTCTTTATATTTTCGTAACTATTTCTTATATTTCTATATCTTACATAGGCTCTACAGTTTATAGCTTTTTGCCAAAAATTATTACAAGAATAACACACTCCAAGGAAAATATTATGGTATCCGAGTGTAGGTGGTCTTCTTGATGGTGTTGTTTTTTTGAAGCCATGATCTTCTCCTTGAATATTCTTCATTGCTCGTTGTTGCATGCCCTCCTTTAGTGACTTGTATTCTTCCTTCTTGATAGGAATCTTGAGCATATCAACGTAGCTTCCTTGCTTTGCTTCATTTCATGTCATCATATAGATTGAACCTTTATCATTATTATTTTGTTTATATCCTAGTCTAGAACCATCATTAAATGGTTTCTATTTGCTCAAGATTTCAACCAGTGTTTTGGTACTACTGTCAAATTTCTCCTCGGTATCCTTCTTTCGTAGTTCCTTCTTGAAGGAGACTATCTTAGCTTATAGATTCCCGATTATTCTCTCCTTATATTCCAGCTATCTCTTGAGTGTTTCTTCAATCACTTTGGATTCTTCTAATTGCACTTTCATATTTATGATAGTCTACTTGGTCTCTTCTGTGTTCCTGCTAGGATTTTTCAAACATTCTTTTAGTTTATTTACCTCTTCCTTAAGTATGATATTTTTTTCTTTGTTCTTCTAAGGTCACTTAAGGCACTTATCAATTCTGCCTCAAGATCCACTTCTCATTATTCTTCTTCTTCATGATTGACTTCATAGATTTCAAGAGTTTCATTCTAAGAATCTAATTCCATGAAGAGAAGTCTATCATAATCATGGTCACTATCATTATCTTCATTAGATGAGCTACTATATTCTCTTGAATAAAGACTTTTCTTTTTGAATTTTTTTTCCTTGTTTCTTTTTTGATATCTCTTTTATTTCTTATAATTTTCTTCTTCATCACTATTTTACCTCTTTGCAAAAGGAAATTTAGAATCATAATGACCAATTATACCACATTGAAAACACTTTAAAGGAACCTTGCCTTTAATTTAGCAATTCCCCTTTTCAAAATTCTTACAAATTTGGCTTATTTTGCATTGTCTGAATCGTCATTACAACTAAATTTTTTTTTTGATTTTTTCTTGTTCTTCTTGTCTTCTTGGAGACGTTGAAAACTGCTTCCATTTTTGATGGATTTTCCTATTTTGTCCCCATTTCATATGCTGTAAGAATTCCATGTAGATCATCCATACTCAATGTAGCTAAATCTTGTCTTTCTTCTAAATATGAGATTTTAGAATCAAATCTCATTGGGAGAGATCTTAGTATATTTTGAACAATGATTGTATCTACGATATTCTCTCATAGTCCTCTCACAATATTCACAATCTCATCAACCCAAAGTAAGCTACAATGTTTTCATCTTCCTTCATGTGGGAATTTACAGGGTAAGTTCTTTAGATCAAAAACCAAAGGTCACCTCCCACAAACAGATCACCAATCAATACACCAGTATATCATGTGGTTAAAACCCTCGAAGAGGGAAACAATCCACGACCTGAGCCAACATGGCCACTTCAGGAAATTTATTAATATAAAAAGAAAGTTTACATATGTTTCTCTCATAAATGGTTACCGGAAAAATGACCCCCCATGCTCTTTAAATAGAGATCATGGACCAATCGAGTGTTAAGCCACGTATCAAGTGTAGTTAATACCGAGGAGAGAGTGAACCATCAGATCACTACAAATCATGACCGTGGGATTATAAGTTACAAATGTACATAGTAAAGAAACACACTTTACCTAACTATACACTAGACCAAGTTATACTTAACTATTTACTATGTGTCGGAATATCCTAACATCCCCCCTTAAGAACAACTTGGGATAGGATTGAAGGATTTACAAAGGTGACACAAAAGGAGCTTATTTCCTATATGTCGAAATATCCTAACACACCCCCTTACGAACAACTTGGGATAGGATTGAAGGATTTACAAAGGTGACACAATAGGAGAAGGAAGGAGGCATTAGAGCCTATCCCCCCTTAATGATAACTTTTTTGAACTCCAAGCATGGATCAAATTTTTGTAAACTTTACTTCTGTGAGAGCCTTTGTAAAGATATCGAAAACCTGATCATTGGTTGAACAATACTATACTTCAAGAACACGATCATGAATGAGCTTTCTGATGAAGTGTATATGAAGCTCAATGTGTTTCATACACTGGTGCTGAAATGGATCTTTGCAAAGCTGAATGGAAATCTGATTATCACACCAAACTGTAGTTGGATGCTACTGATGAAGACCAAATTTAGATAGGATCTGAGAAAGCCACATGGCTTCCTTGCTGGCTTCAACGGAACCACGATACTCTGCTTCTGCCGAAGAAAGGGAGATGGCACTTTGTTTCTTACAAGACCAAGTAATAGGTCCTGAACCAAGAGTGAATACATATCCTGCTGTAGACTTTCGATCATTAGGGTCACCAACCCAATCATAATCAGTGAAACCAATCAACAACGGATATGCTCAAGAACTATAATGAATCCCGAACTGAACTGTACCTCGAATATATCAAAGTATCCTTTTAGCTACTTTCCAATGACTTTCATGAGGTTGGTGCATAAACTGAGCGACAAGACCAACGACAAAGGAAAGGCTAGGATGGGTATGGGTTAGATACAAAATTTTACCAACAAGTTGACGGTATAAGGTAGCATCAACTTCAGGGGTAGTACAAGTGACTGAAAGCTTGAATCCAATCTGAAAGGGAGAAGGGGCTGGCTTATAGTCTTCCATGTGAAAGTGGCGTAGAAGATCACAGGCATCCTTGGACTGAGAAAGGGTAATACCTTCTTTGGATTGCAAGACTTGAAGACCAAGGAAATAATGCAAGTGTCCTAAGGTTGTCATTTCAAACTTCTTTTTGAGGCTAGACTTCACATGGTTTATATGGTTGGGATCACTACCAGTAAGGATAATATCATCAACATAAAGAACAAGGATGATGAAGGACTTACCCACTTTCTTGGTGTAGACAGTGTTGTCAGAATGACACTTAGAAAATCCATTATCTAATAGAAATCTATGCATTTTGGCATACCAAGCCTGAGGAGCTTGTTTAAGACTATAGAGAGACTTCCTAAGGCGACAAACAAGGCTAGAGTCATTTTGGATAAAGCCAGGGGGTTGTTCCATCTAGATTTCTTCATGCAAATTTCCATGTAAGAAGGTGGATTTAACATCCATCTGATGGACTTCCCATTTAAAGGAGGCAGTAAGGGAAAGAACAAGGCAGATATAATTCATTTTGGCAACATGGGAGAAGGTTTCAGTATAGTCAATGCCTTCAACTTGTGAAAAAAATTTAGCAACAAGATGAGCTTTATGTCTATCCAATTTTCCATCTGGTCCAAACTTTTTTTTTGTAAACCCATCTGCATCTGACAAGTTTTATTCCCTTTTGGAAGAGGAACAAGATCCCAAGTATTTTTTTCCAATAAGGAATGATATTATTCATTCATAGCTTCATCCCAATTTGGATGACCGGAAGCTTCTTCAAAGGTGTATGGATTATGATTTTTTGTAGCTTGAGCCAATAAGGAAGAGGCTCTTTCAAACTGAGAACGTGTACGTCGTCGATCTGCATGGTCACTTGTAAGAGAACCTGCTACATCCCGAGTAGAGCGGACCCATCTTGGAAGCTGTGGAGCGGAAGGAATATCTTCAAAAGGTGGAGGAGGATTTTCATCCTCGTTGTCATCATCTGAAATAGAAGGAATGCTATAAAAAATAGAAGAGATAGAGAGAGGTAGCACATATGCTGAATCAGGTTCGCAGGCCAAAGGCGGCACACCTGCCGAACTAGGCTCATAGGCTGACATATTTTCATCAAATTTTACATCTCTTCTAATGATTATATTTTTGGATTTTGGTTGAAGATGTCTATATCCTTTGACATCTTCATAATATCCAACAAAAATGCATTTGTCACTCAGGTTTTAAGGCTTTATTTTTTACATCTGGAATATGGGCCCAAGCATCACTTCCAAAAACACGAGAGTGACTTACATCCAGTTTGATTGAGCTCCAGTCTTCTTCTGGAGTAATATTCATTAAAACCTTAGTAGGAGTGCAATTTACTATGTAATTTTCACAGTTAATTGCTTCTTCCCAAAAATTGAGACCAAGTCCTTTAGATTGAAGCATACAATTAGCCATTTATTTTAAGGTGTGATTCTTCCTTTCAGTTACACCATTTTGTTGTGGAGTATATGGAACAATATGTTGCAATTGAATACCATACTCGATGCAAAAGTTGATAAATTTCTTGTTAACATATTATCCTCCATTGTCTGATCTTAACTTAAGAATTGGACGTCTAGATTGTTTCTCAACAAAGGCCTTAAAGGCCAAGAACATGTTAAAAAATTCACTCTTGAGTTTTAAGAAGCATACCCAAGTGTGTATGGAAAAATCATCAATTAAAGTTAAGAAGTACTTGCAACCAGAGAAAGAAACAATAGGAAGTGCACCACTTAAATCACTATGCACAAGCTGCAAAGGGGCTAAAGCGTGCCAAGAGGCACGTTTGTCAAAACTATCCCGATGATGTTTTTCGAGTACACATCCGAACAAACACCATCTCGACAAGAAACCATAGGAAGATCTATCACCATATTTTCCTTACATAGAGTTTGAAGAGAGCGATAGTTTAAGTGACCAAATCGCTCATGCCAAATTTTGCTCACTTCATCATTATGAGAAAAAAAAATGGAGGGAGGACATGATGAACCAAAATTGTCAAAATTATACAACCTTGTGGAATCATAAACAATGCTAGTAGCTAAAATATGTCTAGGATCTTTGAGGTCCTTGATTAAAACATCATGACGTGAGAATTCTACTATTTTCCCTTCACCTGATTGAGTTATCTGATATACATATAGAAGGTTGCATGACAAGGTAGGAACACATAGTACATCATTAAAATGACCATTATCTAGAGGAATGGTTCCAGATCCTACAACACTAAGAGATCTATCATCACCAACATAAATATGTTTGGTATTACAATCATTTAAAGAAGAAAACATGGCTTTATTTTTGGACATGTGGTAAGAAGCTCCAGAATCAATGAGCCACTCATAAGAATGAGAAGAAGAAGATACATTTAATTCATAACCAGATGCGTGAAAACCACAAGCAGAAAGTGCCATTCCTGAAGATGAAGTTGAAGAGGTCTCCAAATTGATGTGGTGCTTCTTCATTGCTGCTTCCAAGGCTTCCATCTTTTTAATTTATTTGGACTCTACATGGCCATCACGATTACAAAAGTTGCAATGCCTATCTGTTTTCTTCCCTTTGTTTTTAGTCGCCTTATCAGTTTGGTGACTTGCTTTTTCAGTTTGCGACTGAAATTTCTTAGGACCCTTGTTTGGTTTAGGACCATACTTTTTAGGATATTGCTTCTTGGGATTCTTTTGATATGGTTTTTTTTGGGCTGCTAAGGCTTTCTTAGAAGCGTTTCCAGAAGTGATAAGACCAAGGTGTAAGAATTTTTCTTGTTCTCTTATCAAAGAATCGCAAAAGGCATCAAAGAGGGGTTCTTGTAGGATGTTCCTTGAGAAATGAGGGCTTCTCTAGTGGAATGGAAGGTGGAAAAAATATAGAGTATGCAGGGCCAAGCTTAGCAAGAATGGAATAGATGAGGCTACCATCTTCCTTTTTGACCTTAAAACCTTCTAAAGAAGTCTAAGGGTCTTGAATTTGGACAAAAAATCTTCAATAGAGGAGAAATTATTGGGGTCCAAAGTAAGCAACTCATTTTCAAGCTGGTGGGCTCTGATTTGATTTTGAATGCTAAAAACAATATTTATCTTTTTCGGGGCTTCATCAGGGGTGTCAATTTCAAGGATATGAAATCGAAGATCTTGAGCAATGGACATTCCTATCAACCCTCGTGCTTGATGTTTTTTATTTTCCCATTTAGCGGCTTTATCTTCATTGGCAGGTTTATTTTCTTGTCCTGTGGCTATTCTATAAAGCCAATTACTTCTAATTAAATATACCATGTGAGGTAGCCATTGGAAATAATTGGTGCTGTTAAGAATAACTGGGCATGCACTTTCCATTAAAATAAAATCTAAAGCTGAAAAGAGTTGAAACTAACTGCTCCAATGGAAAGATCTCAAAAAATTAGGTTGATTAAAAAAAAGGCTTGAAAAACGACTTCCAGATGAAGAAGTTATGCCTTTTAAAAAAAAGAGTTGTAGATGACGAATAGTTACGAGAACGGTTTGAAATTTGATGATGAAGTTCGACTTTTAAAAAAAATCCCCCTTGCCCCCCCCCTCCTTTAACAAAAATATTTTTACAAAAGAAGCTTGAGAAAGAGACTTGAACCCAAGACCTCTATTCTCATAAACTAACTTCTCACCAAGTGAGCTAGTAAAAGGATTTTGTAATTGTTTGAAAGAAGGAAGTGGGGTGCTTTTTTCTGCAAAAAAAACACAAAATCTGTGCATAAAGAAAATGAAATGCAAGCCTTACGGAAAAATGTTAGATTTTCGGTTACCCTTACCGGAAACTATCCTTTTTTTTCTATTTCTGATTTCCCAAGATTGCACAAAGACGCGGGGAAAGAGCATACGTAGCAAAAAAACTCCCTTATTCCCGTTTCTGATTTTCTGAGATCACACACAACACAATGCAAAGAGGATACATAGAGAAGAGGGTATAGATCCAACAAATAAATAAAAACTAGAAACCGAAATAAGCAGAACTATTAACAAATATAACTGGAAAAGAGATACTTTAAACCTCCAGATCTAAACTGACATAACTTGGGCAACTAGAAACCTTTTCGCATGAAACGTAAGGGGTTCCTCACTGTAACAGACACTCCGGACAAAAAAAATTAGTTCTCCAGGCCCGAAAAAGTTCTGGAACAGTAGATCTAGAAAACGACAATTGCATCCAGTTAAACCGACTTTGGATTGGATCAACAACAGATGCGGCCCTCAAAATGGCTCTAATACCATGTAGGAATTTATAGGGTAAGTTCATTAGATAAAAAACCAAAGGTCACTGCTCACAAACGTATCACCAATCAATACACTATTATATCATGTGGTTAAAACCCTCGAAGAGGGAAACAATGCACGGCCTGAGCCAATGTGACCACTTCAGAAAATTTATTAATATAAAAAAGAAAGTTTACATATGTTTCTCTCGTAAACGGTTACCGGAAAAATGACCCTCCATGCTCTTTAAATAGAGATCATGGACCAATCGGGTGTTAAGCCATGGATCAAGTGTCATTAATACGGAGAAGAGAGTGAACCGTGAGATCAATACTAATCGTGACCGTCGGATTATAATTTATAAATGTACATAGTAAAGAAACACACTTTACCTAACTCTACACTAGACCAAGTTATACTTAACTATTTCCGATGTGTCGGAATATCCTAACACTTCATCTTTAGGCATTTAAATTGTCCTATATAAGTTTGAAGGTTGTCCCCTTTGACCTTTTTATATCCTTTATACACATTCTTGATATTTTCCCAAATTTCCTTTGTTGTTTCACAATGCATAACCTTGACAAATTCTAATCCTGTCATCCCTCCTAGATTGAAATAGATAGCCTTTGAATTACTTCACAAAGTCTTCTTCTAACCATATTTGTTGAAGTAGAGGTTGGTACCTTGTATTCATTTAGAACAACTTTCCAAACATCAACTCCTTGTTCTTGTAAGAACAATCTCATCCTTATGCTCCAAAAGGCATAAATTTTTCCATCAAATAATGGAAAACCATGTTTGGCGTATTATGCTTGCTTGTCCATGAGTCTTATGGAGATCTACCTTCCAATGGCCAAACTATTTTTGAAGGAACCTGCTACCATACCAATTGTTGGAATATTCAACAATATTGAGAGGGGGGTGAATGAATATTAAAAATTTTTAACTTCAAAAACTTATAAATGCATTCACATATATAAAGAAATTCACATAAATATACATAACACAAATATTTTTACACGGAAAACCACACAATTCGTTTCTTATTATATATAAAGAGTACATTCAAATTTATTAACACCAACTGAAAGGAACCACCAACTCCCTGGTTTATCAACACCAAATGAAAGGAAACACCAAATCCTTGATTTATTAACACCAAAGTTTGTACAAGATCCAATATTAGTCAAAGAATGTTTTCCCTCATGACAATTGTTGCTCTATCCTTCACACAAGCACTCGGTTTCCCAAACAAATACTTCTTAGAAACATAACTTCCATTAAAAAATGATCCTTGAATTCAACCTCCTTATTAGAAAAAATTGACCTAAATAGGCCCCAAACTATGATTGAAATTTGGACTCTTATGTACCTAAACTCAACCCTCAAGCACTAAAAACTCAACTTCTAGAACTCTACCTCCTCTACAAGGTTTGGCCTCCTCAATAAAGTGTTGAGCAAGTGTTGTCATTGATGTCAAGCCTAAGATAATTATTAATCATGTTATCAATTGTAGTTGGCTGGGTCAAGTTTAGGGAGATCCTAATAAGTGTGCTGATGTGTGTTGCTTCCTAGCCAAGGTGAAGGATACATGTAATACCCTTGAAGGATTTTATTTTCTACGGGTAATTTGTTCAAAACACAAGAAAAGTGTTTAGTTGGATACCCTTCTTAGATACCTTTGCAATGATACATGGAACCTACTAAAACTCCCAAGGATTGATGAGAAAACATGTGTTAAAGTGAAGACAATTTATGCTAGATAAGTTATCATGGATATCCAGGCACATATGAAAAATTCAAGGTTTAATTGTTTTTCAAGGACTGTATAATACAAGGGTTTCAGTATTTTATTAGAACCAGAGATTCTAGAGGTTCATTATTTTTCTAGAACCAAATTTCCTTGGGCCAAAGATGATGAGTAATCCATGTGGAAAATATGACAAATGGCAACTATGGATTGGTTGAAATGATGAATAGTTAGTTGAGATAGCTAGTTGACAACGAGAAGTGTGTTTGGGTATCCAAACCTCTGGGCATAGAGCAATTTTTCCACTTTGTAAAATAACCGAATACTAGATTTAATCATTCACAAACGGTGGATGCCATATAACATGGTTATACAAGTAGAATGATAGATTGTGCCAGGTGGAAGTGATGTAGCAAAGATGATGATATGGAACTCTATGAGAATGACACATGGTATGAATATTTGGACATTTTAGGTGGAAAAGCGACGTAATTTTAGGTGACACATGGTGATGATGTGGCATGATACATGTGAAAAATATGATGTGGTAGTTACATGGTAGAGATGATGTGGTAAGAGATCCACATGGAAAGTTTTGACATGACATCTCCTGAATTCTTAAGATTCACACCAGGGGCTAGTTGGTGAGGCTTTGCAGTGTATTAACCTTTGGCTAAAATAGACACAAAATAATCCATTGTTCCAAAAAACAACAAGAAACCCAAAGTTCATAGCATTTTTGATATTAAATGATCTAGGAGTTAATGGACATAAAAATTTCCCAAAATTAAAAATCCCCCGATACCAGATTGAGGTTGAAGGTCAAAGGTTAAGGTTTCGATACCAGCCACAGTTCTCTATAAAAATATATTCGGCTTATCCAGTGATATGAGATTATTGAACTTTCACGATGGACCCAGATATTGGATACATTATCTCGATGTTTTTATCTTGTGTTCCTGGCTCTTGGTCCATGGAGTAAACAATGAATTTTTTGGGGCTGAAGCTTTTCAAGTTGAAAAGTATCTGAGTAAAAAATAATCCGGGTATATCATAATTTTCCATGTTCACAAGGCCACAGATATAGATTTTTGGGTCTATGAACATATCTTATGGTAATATGCGTTAATTTTTGAATCCCAAAAGAGAAATTGACTCAAGTAGTATTTAGGTCATTCAAACCAGATAACTAGCAAAGAAAAATAAAAGTAATACAAGTGGGTTGGATGATCGTTGGCCTTGTTGTGAATATTTTTCTTGAAGAAGTATAAATAAGCTAGATCACCTCAGAGTTATGTGTGGATATAATTGTGGTGAAGTACAAGAGTCTAATACAGTCTCACGGAACAACAACAATGACATCTTAAGTGAGAAGCATAGAAATAGACAACAAAGAAGGTACATGGTTGAGCTTATGTTAGGTTTATACTTGTTCTGGATTGTAGGACCAAAATTGACTACCAAATTTAGGGGAAAGTACGAGCTTGGTTTTTTACGTTGTGGAAGATAAATAAGTGTTGAAGAGTTAGAATTGAAGGCTATGGATCTAGTTTGAAATATTGTGAAAGGGAGATCCACTTTGATATTTAGAGGTTGGTGTATCATTCAAGTTTTTGCCTACATCAAGTGGGAGATTGCATATTTTTGAGGTTGGTACCTGAAGAAGGTTGTTGCATAAAGAATGTTGGAGCTTGCATATTTTTGAGGTTGGTGCCTCAATTAGGTTGTAGCCTAAAGCTGGTTGGTGCTCGTGAATTATTGTAATAAAATATTGAAGAATGATACAAAAAACTTTGTGGTTTTCTCACTCAAAGGTTTCTATGTAGATATGGTGTTCTTGTGTATTCATGTGATGCTTGATTCTATTGTTATGTTTTCATTTTCAATAAATTATTATAATTGGTTAAATTGGCCATTATATTGATTCAACCCCCCCACTCCTTCTTAGGGTAACCATAATTCTAACACAAATAATAGTGTTAGATATTAAAAAAATGTGAAATTTGACTTCAAACATACCAGGATTATTCCCTCAAAACATGTCTATAATTGACCTTCTAACCGGGGCTAGAATCCTTTAAAAAGTCTGCCAAAATCATTCCAAAATAAGTCAAAAAATGTTTTGAAAATAAGCCAAAAACCCTTAAAAAATATGCCAAAATTCCTTCTCCATAAAGTCTCTCCAAATTAGTGCCTCTTCACCTCTAGTTCAAGAGATATGAGCCTTAAAACTTATTTTCTTTTATTGTTTGAAAATATATAAACTTGTTTGAGCGAGTCCCTTGAAATGCTTCTTCTCGTGTCTATTTATAGTGCATTCGAGGTCTAGATATTCAATGTCAGAATACACTTGACCAGATCAACCATAAAAATGTCAGAATACCAATGTTTGTCGAGGTCAATTTTTTTGACCGTTATAGGATGTCTCTCCATATTTTTTGAACGTTAGAAATCCAATACTAGTTAGATCACTTATATTTAGAACCCAAAATAAACAATAAGAATAAATTCTTTTATTAAATTCTTATTTACAATAAAATCAAGTACAATATATTTAGGGCTTCAACCCTAGATGAAGACACCAATCTTTAATCTCCCAAGCTCCAACCTGTATTTTTCCAAGCACCGACTTGGACTTCCAAAACTCCAACCCACTAAATTTTGAGGCACCAACCCTATATTTGGTACAGGCTCCAACTTGGTCTCTTGAGGACTCCTATCCTCTAGGGCTCCAACCCTGTCTTCCAAAACACTAACTTTGTCTCTATGAGGCTCCAACATTGTCCTCAAATTCATCAAGATATATTTGGTTATACTTTACGGCTCCCAATGTCTTCTTCAACGAGCCCTGGCAATCTTCAATTATCCCCTCACTTAGTCTCCACGTCACGTTATCAATCACAACCTTGATCTTCACATGAAGGTTTCTCCACTGTCCTTCATGGTGCCCAAACAATTTCTCCAAGGTTATTCAATCATGGGTTATTCAATAATGCATCATGATATTTACAAATGCATCCAAGTGATCTCTCTAAGATATTCAACAGGTCTCAGAAAATCTTCAATAAGCTGCTTTAAGAGGGTCCTCACATTTTGCTTTACAAGGCTTTAAGAGTTTCTCCAAGGAATCTTCAAAATCAGCTCTAAAATATATTTCAACGCCTGTTTCAAAAATTATCCAAAATAAGGAAACTCCAACAATTCTTCAATAATATTCTCAAATCAAATTTAAGGATCCTCAATCAGCGTCTAAAAATTCCCTCAAATATATGCTCAAATGTGTCAACAAATTTGCTTCACAAGAGGTCAATTAAGTTTGCTCAAACTCCGAATATGATCTGTTATTAAGGTAGGCTTGAAGAGAGGGTTAAAAACAACTCCAAAAGGGTTCAATAATCTACCTCAAAGGATGCACAATAACCAACCACAATTTCCAACGAATTTTGATCAATTTGCAAGGTCAAACTTCAAGACACAAGCATGAATTTTTCATAGATCTGAACTACTATTCCACAGTCCGAATTTCACAAATTAATGGCTCATTTTATGCCACATACCTAAATTTAAAGTCTGTACATAGGTTGCAACAGTTACAAGTTCAAATGTCATAAGCCCAAGATTAAGATCTCTATCAAGAATCATGCCACTAGAAATCTATGCACATTTCCAAAAATCCAATCCTTCAAAATATATTCACACATGTTAATAACAGGTCTGAAGGAATTGCAGACAGGTCTGAGGCACTGTAGGTTTGAATTCTATAATGTAGCTCCTCAAATTTGTGGTCTTCAAGCTATCACAGTTTTTCAATTTACCACTGCAATATGGGCTTGAAATATGCAATTCAAGCTATTTTCGGTGGCTTTCCTTCCTATTTCAAGTTCTCCACTTGTCACAGGTCTTAAAAAATGACAGTACCCTTTGTCACAAATCCTAATTTAGAATATAATCTTGATCTGCAATGAATAACTAAAAAAGTTGCCCAAACAAAAATATCTTTAACTGTCTTCCTCGGCTTCTGTCTTACTTCTTCGTCTTCCTGTGATCTTCACCAAAAATTTTGTGCTAGAATGAGGAGTTCAAACTCCTATATATACTAGTTTTTTATTGGAATGAAGGGACGCAACTCTTTGGAGGGAGGTCGACATGTGTTCTTAAGCATAGGTCAACTCAATGTTAGAGTTAATTTCCTTAACTTAAAAAATTAATATCTCCCAAACTATTTGGAGTTTCAGTGAAAGTAAGGGCTCTTTAGAAAGAGGAAAAAATATTCTTTCATATCGTCTAGGTCCCATGTTTAAATTTTACCTCTAAGGTGGTGAATTTATTCATTTATTTATGACTGCCCTTGAATTATTTAGTGCAGAAAATGATTAGGACAATATGGATTTTTTTCTTATTGTTTGTCTTCTCCATTATTTGGAAATTTCATCATGATTCATAGGAACATGTAGGACATCCACATCATTATAGTGTCCAACAAGGAGTGCATCATCTATGTTATCACATAATGGTGCAATGATATGTTATAGTGCAACATTACTAGGAGAACTCCAAAATAGTCTTCCGACCCTCAAATGATCTCCAACCATGATCATCACATGTCATCATCAAGTATAAAAATGTATGACATCATTATATGACATCAAGGGTTAAGGTCTATATCATAAAGTGCATGTAACATTATATAAAGGACTTCTTAGGGCTTATTTCATTAGCAGTTTGAATTCTTCGTGATTTGACATCTCCATTGATGGCATGACATCATCATCCTGAACCATGCATCTCAAGAATATTGACATCTCAGTTAATGCCATATTTAAATCAATGACAACCTTGATTAACAATCTACCCCTTTGTCATTGATGACAATATTCTTGACCTTCCAATATTCTCTCCCCGTTTGACATAAATGGAAAACGAGGTGCTTAAGTACTCCCCCTATCAAGCTGCTTCTTTTATTCATCAATAATAATTCTTCATATGTATGTTACTCCCCGTGTCATGGTGCTCTTCCTTTTGGAAATGTGGTTTGTGATAGATGTGTGTACATTTCTTCAATGGAGTTTCTCCCGAGAGATGATCTATCAAAGGATGATTGTCCATGCGTGACTCATCAAGGATTTCATAGGGCCCATTCACAAATAACTTCTGCAAGAATGATCACAAAATCCCCCTAATTGTATGCATGGTATCCTTTTTGGCAGAGTCTCATCCTAAAACACTTGGAATATCATATCTTCCAAGGATGTATTCATCAAATCAACAACATGTGTTGTTGGCCAGAGAGTTCAAGAGACTTTCAGACCCAATTGGCTTCCTTATCCATACTTGTGTAAATTTCTTCTCTGGCTTGGTTTTCATGGTTTTAGCTTGTTTAGGAACCCAAATTGACTTATTCGTGAAAAATTTCTTGTAGGATATTGGTGGGGACCATACTTTATATGTCTTTGTGATATTCCCTACAATATTTTGTCATGTGCCCAAAGCTTGTACAAGAATAGAAATATCCAAGAAATATACTTTGGTACCTGGGAGATGAAGAGTTCCTTGAAGTACTTCTGAAGTCTTTTTGCCTGGGGATTCTTTGATGATATTCATTTCCTTTTGTATTATTGACATCATTTGTAAGTCTCCTTGGAGTAGGATTTATTCTAATGTCATCTTGACTCTTGCCTTTGCTGGATCTGGGAGTATCACTTCTTCCTGGATTCCTCACATCCTTGTTGTTTGAAGCATTATCATTCTTGCTTGAGGGTTCACCTACATAGCCAAGACCTTATTTATCAAGAGGAGATATATGATGACTTTAGGATGACATCTATGGTTGCGAGCTATTCAAGTTCTTATTCAGCGAGACAACTTCCTTTTAAAGAGTGACAATTTCTCCTTTCAATTTTTCACAATCTTCATCTTTCATGACTAGTTTCTTCTTCATTTCTTCCATCATCCTTGTTGCTTCGCGTGCTTCAATTTTAAGGGAGATTATATTTGATTTCATTATGAATATTTCTTCATTCTCCTTTGCTATATTTATCTCCATTTCTTCTTTTATTCTTGTAGCTTCACATGTTTCGGCCTTGAGAAGATTGATGTTTGATTTTAGTTTGAATTTTTCTTCATCCTTTTTTTCTAGTTAGCATATGATGGTGTTTCTCTCCTTTTCTGATTCTTCAAATTGTACTTCTATGAATGCCAAAATTTCCATCACGTTCTCGGCTCCTTGAGCTTGTTTTCTTGCTTCTTCTAGTTGATATCTAAGAGAGGAGACCTCTTCCTTGTATTGACCAATCTCTGCTTCAAGATTTTTCACGATCTTAAGTCTTTGTTCAAGGTGGCTTGACAAAGCTGCTTCCCTTTTCTTTGCCTTATCCAATTGATTTATCATAGAAATGATTTCTTCATGATGCTTTCTTTTGTTTTGATGAAATTCCTCCTTAATTTTGGCGAGCTCCTTATCTCTTTCTTGTACCTAAAGATTGACAAAGTAAACTTCCTTCCTTGCCTTGTATTGGTTACCAACTTGCGCTTTCTTTTTAAGTTCCTCATTTTCATTTTCCAACTTGTTAATCTCTTCCATGGAAGCCATAAGTTTAGTTAGGAGATCTTCTTCAAAGTCTTAATTGTTCTTTTCATTTTCCAGGTCTTCTTTAGCCTTGTTTTCATCTCTCTTATCTTTAGTTTCATTGATGGGTTTTGGATTTTTTTTCTTGTTTTCCATCATCCTCTTGACTAGAAATCATTTTTAATGCCCCTTTTTGTTATGAATATAATTCATAATAAAATAATAATAAATATAAATATAAATATAATAATAAATAATAAGTCATTAACTAATGATTGGTTAGTTAGTGATGAAGAGGCATGTCTTAGAGACATTTCCATTCATGAAAGGGGACCTGCCTAGGGTATATAAGCGGGCTCTCATTCTCATTTGTAACCATCCTATATACAATTCTTTTATACAATATACAATTTACAATTTTATCTTATAATGGAAGTCTTTGTTTACGAAGTATTTTAATATTTCCATTGCATATACGACCGTTGGTCATTCCATTGGTATCATACCTACGTTCTCTGATCACTATTCTTTGGCCTTCAACTCATTGTCAACTTGGTTTCCATCATAATTGAAGCATTTCTCTACATACTTGGAGCTTCTCCATTCCATCGGATTCGCGCCTTTGGCCAAATATATATATATATATATATATATATATATATATATATATATATATATATATATATATATATATAATAAATTAAATAGAAAAAAAAAATTCAAAATTCAATATTAAAAAAAAAAAATTGAAATTAAAAAACCTACGCGTGGAGGCCCGCCATAGTCGTTCTGCAGTCAGACATGCACGTTTTTTTGCACAAAGAAAAACATAAACAAAAGAATATATATATATATATATATATATATATATATATATATATATATATATATATATATATATATATATATATATATATATATATAATCAAGTGTAAAAATGGACCTGCAGCATCTGAATTCGACAATCACCACAAAAACGGACCACGACGCGAATTTTTCCACTGACCAAGAGCACACCAAGCCGCTGCCACCGTAACCATTTGACATCGCTATAGTTGCACCAGATCATTGCATCCACCACCGCTGCTGCCTCCCGAGCATTCCAATTACGATCACTGCTCTGGTCGCCAACCACCACCATTCAACCGTCGCCACTACCACCTTGTTATCACAATTCTCCGGTCATTCAAGAAGATGAAAATATCGTATGCATCACTATCCCTGCTTACACTTCGACAACCCAACTCTCAAACGACGCCCTACACACCACCCACTGTCCACCGTGTTGTCAGTCATGTGTTTCCATCCACCATTCAACTCGACTCCCAACAATTCCTGTCTATATCCCGACGTTGCTCGTCCACTGTGTTCATAACACAGTTATTCGTGGTCATTGTGCCACCAGCTGGTCGACCCCTCCCCACCTTGACGATCCTTGCCCTGTCAGTGAGGGTGGAATAAGAAATTCGCCATGCTTCCCGGGCCATGGTCAACCAACGTGACTGATCACGGTTCACGATTTGATCCGTTCGATATGTAAATTTTAACTTGTATGAATATATAATTTATATATCATAAGTTATATAATTAATATAAGTTAATTTAAATTAATTTAATTATATATTTTAATTAATAAAATTAAATTATTTAATTAAAAACATAATTAATAATTAGTTAAATTAATTAAATTATCCAAAAAAAGAAAAAAGTGTTCTTTAAAAAAAGAGAGAGGTTAAATTGGAATATAAAAGAAAAAAAGGTGGTATTAAAACACAAAAGGTATATTAAGAGAAACAATAAAAAATAAGAATAAGGCGATTACATAACACTTAAAGTCAACTTGACAAAACAAAAATGGGATCAACCATTGAAAAAAAATGATGGAGATAATAGAGCTCAAGTCTAAAACAACGAAGGAAGAAAGGTTTTCTTATAATGGTTTTTTAGTTACAAATCATAGAGTTATTACATAAAAAGGAAGTATCCAAGGAAGAAAAATTATATCGCTATCTGTATAAGCAACGATAAAAATTATATCAACACCAACTTGGTGAATAAGCTATTAATTCCAGAGCCAAGCATTGGGGTAAGGAAAAATATTTTTGACCAAAAAGAGTATAGAATTAATGATTTACACATGACAGTAAATCATTATGAGTGCATATCTCAATTTCTTGTTGTAAATATGGATTATACAGAGGTTGACGTCATACTTGGTCAATCCTGATTTAAGGATTTGGGTTCATTCATGTTAAACATAAAGAAACAAGTTTTGAATTTTCCTTATAAAGGGAAGATTTTCACATTTCGATACATATCAATGGAGTAAAAATCGATAATGTCTGCATCAGAAGACTTTATGGATATATTAGACTTGATTTTCAAAGATAACAAAAAAACTATATCAAGGAAGCAAAAAGAGCTTGAGGAAGTCATTAGCATCAAAGACAAGGAAATTTTGCGCCTCAGAGATCACCAAGAAAAACTACTCAAACAAGTCAAGAAAGCTAAAGCATCAAAGAAGGAACTCAAGAAGTGTTTACTAGAACAACAAGAAGAAAATTTACATTTAAATATCCTTAACTAGACATTATTAGAACAAATCAAAATTTTAAAAGATGATGCAGCTACTAAAAAATAAAACCAACAATTCATAAAAATATAAAATTGTACGTTTAAGGAATCATAATCAAACCCTACTTACGCAAATAAAGAAACTTAAAAATGACAAGAAATCGCTGAATGACAAACTAGAACAACTTCAAAGTGAAGTATAGAAGCCGTCAGTAGTTTCAGTCCAAGATGAAGACAAAGGGATTAATAATGATCTAGTCAATATCACAAGTAAAGAAGAAGAAGAATCTAGAGAAGTTAAAACATATGCAGAAGTTGCAGTTCAAATGTTGGACATCTCAACTGATGATTCAGTCACCCACTCAACAACAAAAATTCTTGAAGGAAATCAAGAATCAACCACTAACATAAGGGAAAACCAAACCAAAGGAGCTATGTATCGACATCCAAATCACAAGAGCAGACTTTCCGATCAATCTACTTTCCAGTATCTCTTAGAGCATGAATAAAAAATTTACGTTCCCAGGAATCCTGAAGTTTTCAGAATCTAGTTCTGTGATAACTATTCATCACAAAATTTGATTCCACGGAAGATCAATCTAGGATGGTCTGATCCGTTCCGGTATGACAATTTTTTATATCTCTCAGAGTATCATATCGTCTTGTATCTACGAAGATGAAAGTACAAAGACAAGGAGATGCTCTTAAGTAAGCTTTGAGGAAAAAACTTCTTGAAGGGAGAGGCTATGTTATGAATTTAATTCATAATAAAATAATAATAAATATAAATATAAATGTAATAATAAATAATAAGTCATTATCTAATGATTAGTTATTTAGTGATGAAGAGGCATGTGTTAGAGACAAAAAGGGCACTTTCCTAGGGTATATAAGCATGCCCTCATTCTCATTTGTAATGATCCTATCAAAAATTATTTTATACAATATACAATTCCTATCCTACAATGGAAGTATTTGTTTACAAAGTATTTTAATATTTCCGTTGTGTATACGCCTGTTGGTCGTTCCACTTTTGAGTGAAGATCATGAAGTTGTCCCATATGCCTTTTGCTCACGAACATTTTTCAAAAATGGCCTTCATAGAGTTTGGTAGCCCATCCAAAATTTCCTTTGTTGCTCTTGTATTGTACTCCTTGGATTCTCCTTCCATCATTCTATCAGTAATCACTGATTTCTAGACTTCAATGCCTTGAGTCTTTAAGAAATTCCTCATTCTTTCCTTCCATATGTCAAAGCTTCCATGGAACAATGGAGCCTTCACAAATTGATTGAATTCAATTTTGATGGTTGAGGAAGACACATATTTAGGAGGATTGGAGACTTTATTTCTTGGATTTTCCATTTTTGTTCTAAGGATAAACCTTCAAGATGTTAGGCTTTGAGTGAAGGTACAGGCTTTGATTCCATTTGTTGGAAATACTAAGAGGGTGGGGGGGTGAATCAATATTTATTTCCAATTTTTATTTTTACCAGTTAGATTAATTATATTTAGAACACAAAATGAACAATAAGAATAAATGTTTTTATTAAATTCTTCTTTACAATAAAATCAAGTACAATATATGTAGGGCTTCAACCCTAGATGAAGATACCAATCTTCAATCTCCCAGGCTCCAACTTGTATTTTTACAAGCATCGAATTGGACTTCCAAGCTCTAACCTTGTCAATTATGAGGCACCAACCTCAAGGTATCCAACCCTATATCTGCTATATGCTCCAACCTGGTCTCTTGAGGACTCCTATCCTCTAGGGCTCCTACCCTATCTTCCAAGGCACCAACCTTGTCTCTATGAGGCTCCAACCTCCACCTTCAATTCATAAAGATATATTTGGTTATATTTTATGGCTCCCAATGTCTTCTTCAATGAGCCCTGACAATATTCAGCTATCCCCTCACTTATTCTCCAAGTCAACGTCATTAATGAAAACCTTGATCTTCACAATGAAGGTGTCTCTGCTGTCCTTCATAGTACCCAAATAATTTATGCAAGGTTATTCCATCATGGGGTCTTCAAAAATGCATCATGATATTTGCAAATGCATCCAAGTGAGCTCTCTAATATCTTCAATAGGTCTCATAAAATCTTCAATAAGCTGCTTTAAGAGGGTCCTCAGATTTTTCTTTATAAGGCTTCAAGAGTTGCTGCAATGAATATTCAAAATAATCTCTAAAATATATTTTAACGCTTGCTTCGAAAATTCTCCAAAATAAGGCAACTCCAACAATGCTTCAATAATAATCTCAAATAAAATTTAAGGATCCTCAATCAGCGTCTAAAAATTAAAAAGGTACAGTCTTAAGAATGCCCTAAAAAATATGCTCAAATGTGTCAACATATCTTCTTCACAAGAGGTCAATTAAGTTTGCCCCAAATTTGAACATGATCTCGTATTAAGGTAGAATTGAAGAGAGGGTTACAAACAACTCCAAAAGGGTTTAATAATCTGCCTCAAAGGATGCACAATTACCAACCATAGTTTCCAACGAATTCTGATCAATTTGCAAGGTCAAAATTCAAGACACAAGCATGAATTTTTCATAGATCTGAACTACTAAGCCACAGGTCTGAATGCCACAAATTAATGGCTCATTTATGCCACAGATCTAAACTTAAAGTCTATACATAGGTTGAAATAGTCACAAGTACACATATCATAAGCCCAAGCTTAAGATCTCTGTCAAGGATTATGCCATTAGAAATCTATGCACATTTCCACAAATCCAGTCCTTCAAAATATATTCACACATGTTAAGAACAGGTCTGAAGGAATTGCAGACAGGTCTAAGGCACTGTAGGTCTAAACTCTGTAATGTATCTCCTCAAATTTGTGGTCTTCAAGCTATCACAATTTTGAAATTTTCCACTGCAATATTGACTTGAAATATGAAATCCGAGTTGTTGTAGGTGGCTTTCCTTCCTAGTCTGAGTTTTCCAATTATCACAGGTCTTAAAGAATGACAATACCCTCTATCACAGATCCGAATTTATAATAGAATCTGGAGCTGCAATGAATAACTAAAAATGTTTCCCAAACAAAAATATCTCTAACTGTCTTCCTCAGCTTTTGTCTTACTTCTCCGTCTTCCTGTGATCTTCACCGAAAATTTTGTGCTAGAATGAGGAGTCCAAACTCCTATATATACTAGTTTTCGATTGGAATGAGG
Source organism: Pinus albicaulis (assembly GCA_034641835.2). Taxonomy (NCBI): domain Eukaryota; kingdom Viridiplantae; phylum Streptophyta; class Pinopsida; order Pinales; family Pinaceae; genus Pinus; species Pinus albicaulis. The sequence goes on from CM076575.1 coordinate 1,248,306,478, forward strand.
GGACATGACCCTTTGGAGGGGTTCGCCATGTGTTCTTGAGTATAGGTTGGCTCAATGTCAGAGTTAATTTCCTTAACTTAAAAATCAATATCTCCCAAACTATTTGGAGTTTCGGGGCAAGTAAGGGCTCATTAGAAAGATGAAAAAATCCTCTTTCAGATGGTCTAGGTCCCATGTTGAAAGGTTTCCTCTAAGGTGGTTATTATTTATTTATTTATGACTGCCCTTGAATTATTTAGTGCAAAAAATGATTAGGATAGTATGAATTTTTGTCTTATTGTTTGTCTTCTCCATTATTTAGCTTCTTCATCATCATAGGAACATGTAGGACATCCATGTCATCATGGTAGTGTCCAACAATGAGTGCATCATCCATGTCATCACATAATGGTGCAGTGATATGTTATAGTGAAACATTATTAGGAGAACTCCAAAATAGTCTTCCAACCTTCAAATGATCTTCAACCATGATCATCATTTGTCTTCATCGAGTATCAAAGTGTATGCCATCGTCATATGACATCAAGGGTTAAGGTCTAGATCATCAAGTGCATGCAACATTATAAGAACTTCTTAGGACTTATTTCATTAGTTGTTTGACTTCTTCGTGATTTGACATCTCCATTGATGGCATGACATCATCTTCTTGAACCAGGCATTTCAAGAATATTGACATCTCGGTTAATGCCATATTGACATCAATGAAAACCTTTATTAACAATAAGGTCTATGTTATGTACATAAATAATTGCGTCGAGAGGCAATATACAACCAAATATAGAGTAGATGTGTAGGTGTAATGTAAGTATGTAAACAATTCTAAATGTTGGTTTAATTAGAAAATAAAAAAAATAGTGATCCAGATGAGTGAAAACATTTAAATGTTGACTCAATTAATAATAAAAATTTAAAGTAATAAAAACAATAAAATTCAATTTGTTATATTTTGATTTTGTTATTAACTTGTGAATAGGCTTTGTTATAATACCATGGGACAATACCATGGCTTATCAATACATCATGCCTAAAATGCCTAACTTATTTCAAAACAAAAATATTTTGTAACAACAATACAAGATTCTTAATCATGCATATTCACCCCCACTTCATAGTGGATATCATTAACTTGTAAAACTTAGGCTTTGTTACAATATCACATGCAAAAAAAAAATAACATATTTCAAAGTCAAAATATTTTATACAATCAAAATATTTATAACAATATGACAAGATTAATAATCATGGATATTCACCTCTACTTTGTCATTGATATTACAAACTTGTGAATAGGCTTTGTTACAATAGCATGGGCTAATACCATGGATTAGCAATACCACATACAAAAAAATCATAACTTATTTCACAATCAAAATATTTTATAATGACATGACAAGATTCTTAACCATGGATATTCACCCGCACTTTACCGTAGATATTATTAACTTGTAAATAGGCTTTGTTACAATACCATGGGCCAATACCATGACTTATCCAAACCACATGACCATAAACCATAAATCATTTCACAATAAAAATATTTTATTTTAATTTAATTTTATAACAATTTTCTACTTCAAGCTAAAAGGAAAAATAATATAATTAGTTTTGAGATATATTTAAACCTTCTATCCTCACAAGTACTAAAAATATTCCCATAAAAAATAAATTAAGGTTTTAATAAAATAAAAAATGAGAATACTTTTATACTTACATATGTGAATTTTATATAATACAAATAGTATTAGTAGGAACCAACATAGATCCTTCTTAACAAAGGATTGATCCTTTGAAGCGATGAAAACAATCCAAGTGAAGGGAAGAGAGGGGGAGGGGAAGAGACAAAGCTGGAGGGTAGAGAGAGAGAGAGTGATGGGGGAGATGGAGAGAGGCAGGTGGGAAAGAGAGGAAGGAAGAGAGATAGGGGAGGAGAGAGGGAAGTGTTGAGAATTTAGTAGGGCAGTGTTTAATTCAATTCTCTAACTAGATATATGCTTGTGTTATATTTTAGTTTCTATCTCTTTGATTATTGTTATGACGATAAGCAATACATCAAAAAATTACCAATAAAATAAGAACAATGACACAATATGTAGGCTATAAGCCAGGGAAAAAACCCCTCTTCTTGAGGGGAAAACCCACAAATCTCTTCTTATAGATGATTCAATTGAGAATAGTAAGACCCTTGAAAAAATACTTTAATACAAAATTACTCAAGATACTTTTCACTATCCATTCATGGGTTGTCCTTCTTTCTTGCACTATCCAACACAATCACTAAGAGAGTCTCGATCTCTTAATCCTTCACTTCTTGATTCACTCCTATAGGCTCCTCTTTCAATCTTCCACTATCTCCTAAACTCTGCTATCTTCCAGCACTGATTTGCACTTGATTGCACCCTTAACTAAGATGTGGTTATATTGGAGTTTACTTCGGCCTACACTGAAAATTTAGAGGTTATATATTTGAAAACTATGACCTCCTTTCTTGTTATATAACCCTTAAATTATGTACTGAAATCCACATTGAGATCCACACTGAAATCCACACTGTGTTATTTCAGAGATATATGAATTGATTGATCTCAAATGAGGCCAAAATCCTCTTATATATATATATATAATTTCTCTTTGATTTTAGGGCGACGTGATCAAGTGTATGTAGGCCGACTTATTCAAGGGATAATCCTTCATTTAATTTGAGCCGAATTGAAGAGTATAGTGACAAGAATCTTGGAGTGAATCTTTTACAAGCGTAACACAACTTCATATATATATATATATATATATATATATATATATATATATATATATATATATATGACTTACTTAATTATATTTACAACTATATGATAAATCCTAAAAGAAATCAAGAAGAATTCTTTGACCTATGATAAAAATCCTTACTCATGAAACCTATGAAGCAAGTAACATATTACATTTATTATTATTTGTCTTCTTTGTTTACATAAAATCATAATTACTAGTCATCATGAAGACCAAACCTAGTTACACTTTTTTGATGCTCCCTCTTAACTATGGAGGTATTCATAATGGTACATGGTCATTCTAAATATGAAGATATTACATAAGAAGAGCTGGATTTGTAACCCATCTGTTTCTAGCATCATATTAATCCATAATTATTACATAGCAAGGCCTTGACTAATGGCTCCATCTCTCCACAAGATATTCAACCACAATGCTGGTGAGACTAATGACTATATACACCATCGTCATTGCCTTTGAGGTACATACTCCACCCCGGTGTTCACAGAGTATGACCTCATAGGACTATTCTTATCTCAAAGAATATCCATCCTTGACTACTCTTTATTGGAATTCCATTACCACATTCAAAGAGCATCGGATGCCAGATGGTTACCAAATCCCAAAGTACTTCACTCTTTATTCCAATGAAGACAACAATGTATGTCTATATCTCCCTCTCATATAGGGAGGATAAATCCACCAAACCAATCTTGTCTCTCAGATACACAAGCTTCTTTCTTGGAAGTGATTTTGTTAATATATCAACTACCTGTTCATTGGTGGAAACATACTGAAGTTGTATCACACCATTTTATACTAGTTCCCAAACATAGTGATACTTGTTATTGACGTGCTTTGTATTTCCATGAAATACTGGATCTTCAAAAAATCATTTATAACTATTGTTATCACATAGAATCACTGTAGGATCCATCGATCCTTAAAATAAGTTGGATAATATCTTCCTTAACTAGACCGGTTCTTTTCCTACTGCACATGCTACAACATATTCAGGCTCAACATTGCTCAAAGAAAAAATGTCTTGCTTTATGCTCATCCATGAGACCATAAGGATCCCAAACTTCTCTAATGGTGCTCCTATCATTTTTTTCACTGCCTCCCTAGTTAGAATATTTATATCCAATTAATTGGACATCATTCCTTCTATCATGTTTTAGAAAATAGTTGATGGTTCCTTGAAGATACCTCAGAATGTGTTTTTTTGCCAACCAATGATCCTTATTGGTTCTATTTGGAACTGACTCAGGATATATACTACAAAACATATGTCTGGTCGAGTGTTGACTAATTACATTAAGGAGCCAATTAATTGTCTATACTTGGAAGGATCCATCAGGATTGAATCAAAACTTCTAAGTCCGTTTAAGTTTGTGATCATTGGAGTGGTAATTGGTTTGCAATACATCATGTCAAACCTATTCAACATCTTTATCACATACTTTCCTTGACCTAAAAGGATTTCATTAGGTCCTTTCTAGAATTCTAGTCCCAAATTGTAATGCATCAAGTCAAGATCCTTCATATAAAAGTCTGCTGCTAGGTGTTCCTTACATTCTTTAATTCGTCATTCTATACATGTCAGGAGAAGATAATATAAATATAGAAGAATAATTAACGATTCACCTTTTTCCACTTTGATATATACATTTGAGTCAACATAACTTTTATTGAAGCCTAGTCTTCGAAGATATGCATCTATCCTAGCATACCACACCGTTGGTGCCTGCTTGAGGCCATATAGTGCTTTCTTCAACCTACACACATATGCCTTTCTATCCTTGACTTCAAATCCAAAGGGTTGTTCTATGTAGACTTCTTCATCAATTGTACCATTCATAAATGCAGTCTTGACATCCATTTGATGGATATTCCATCCCATTGATGCAACTAGGGAAATTAGTGATCGAATCGTTGTATATATTGTGATAGGAGAAAATGTCTCTTCATAATCGATGCCTTCAAGTTGAGAGAAACCTCTGGCCACAAATATTTATTTATACTTATCTATAATTCCATCAATAACATGTTTGATCTTACAGATCCATTTGGAAGTAACCACATATTTGTCTTCGGGCCTAGGTACAATCTCCCATACACCATTCTTCATGATAGATTGGTATTCTTCATTCATGGAATTCTTCCATTCGAGATTCTGTACTGCTTCTTTAAATGTGGATGGTTCCGCTTCTATAAGTTTTGTCATGTATGCAACATACCCAAATTATTTCTTGGGTTTCTTACTTTCTCTAAATGTCCCCTTCGTTTCTCGATGACCTTCTGCATCAAGTAGTGTGGACCTCAACCAATTAGGTCTTTTTCTTGTTTCAGGTATGACCACTGGTTGAATGGGTTCACTGGGACCTTCTTCTTCATGGTGAGATTCCTCAACTTCTTGGTTAACTTCTTCCTCAAATATTGGAAGATATTCATCATCATAGTTCTTTGGAAAGATCTTTTGATTTCTTGAATGATATGCTCTAAAAAAAAATGAAATCACGACTAACTTCTATGTGATGTCCATCCTTTATGTATATTCTATAAGCTTTTGATGAGTTTATATATCCAAAATATATTCCTTTCATCCCTGAAGGATCAAAATTATTTCTTTTATCCTTTGGTATGTGGATATATATAGGAGACCCAAAGATTCAGAAACGATCTAGAGATGGATTCTTTCCCATGAACACTTCTTCTGGAGTTTTATTGTCTATAGATCTGCGAGGACATCTATTTTGAATATAGAATACATTTTTAGTTGCTTCTCCCCATGGAAAATTTGGTAGATCTTGATCATGAATCATTTTTTTTACACTTTATTCAATGGTTTTATTTTTTCTTTCTACAACACCATTTTTTTCAGGATAGTATGGAATTACATATCTCTCTTAATCCCTGAATCCTTACATAATTCTATGATCTCCTTGGATGTATATTCTCCTCCATTATCAAATATGAGGATTTTGATCTTTCTTTCTGTAATATTTTCAGCTTCAGCCTTGAATTCTTGAAACTTTGTGAAAACTTCATCCTTGGTTTTTAACATATAAACCCAGGTCTTCCTTGAATGATCATCTATAAATGTGACATAGTATAAATGACCACCAAGATATTTTGGAGTCATTGGTCCACACCCATAAGTGTGGATGAGATCCAGGATATATTTTGATCATGAAATACTACTTCCAAATGGTCTTTTGACATTATTTCCTAATGCACATCCCTTGCAGGCTCCATGGTATTCTTTAAGATTTGGGATTCCATCTACAATGGATCTCAGGGAGGGAATAATTTTGAAATGGAGATGACCAACCTTCGATGCCATAGTTCACAGGGACTGATTTCAACGTGAAATAGGGCTTGAGCTAAAGGGGAGATCAATCTGTAGAGAATTCCTTCTGGAATACCAATAAATTTGGCTTGATTTATATTTGAATCTTTTCCCCAAATAACAACCTTTACATCAATTAAAGCTACTCTATCTCCTTTTTATTCCAAGCTTGAAATTGAGAGCAAGTTTTTATGCAAACCTAGAAAAAATAGAATATTTTTGAGTTGGATATTGCTTCCATATTCAAGCTTGATTAATGCAGATCCAATACCTTTTACAAGATAACTGATGTTGTCTCCAAGTTAAACATAATAAGTGAATTTTTATTTTTCTAGAGTCTTTAATTTTTTTGTATGGCTAATCATGTGTCTTGAAGCACCACTATAAATTACCCAAATGTCTTCTTCTTGAAATGTACTAGAGGGTGTTGGGAAAATACCTTCATATTTTGTGATTGCCACTTCCTTGGAAGAGAATAAAAAGATTCCAGAACTTCTTAAAACATTTCTTGAGATGGATTTCAATATTCTTGATGAACTTCATGATGCCCTTGAATGTACTTAGCTTTGATTCCATGTTGAGAAATTTGATCAGCGGTTGTCATTGATGTCAACCCAAGCAGCACCAGGGGCTAACCAAATATTGAAGGGGAATTTTGACCTACAAAATTAATATATTATGGGTCAATAATGCTTTTGATGGTTTCTACTTGTCGAGATGTTTCCGTTGATATATGGCATGCCATGTAATTCTTCACGGTTTGAGAGATATTCATGTTTGAAGTTTGTACCCAAGTTAGTGGGCTAAAACCCCATGGGGTTGGGGCATGGGTCATTGAAAAGTCATAATTAATATTTTTTAAGCTCCTAAAATCCCTCCCACGTTCACTTGTTGAAGCCCCTCTCAACTTAAGCATTCATATATATTGTGATCTTCATTTCCTCCTTAGGCAAGGGATTCAGCCATCTGAAACAGGTCATCGTGGAATGTTCGCTCTAAATTTGTTTCTGCGAAGGCTCAGAAGCTGAAATTTTTATGAGGAGAAGCTTAAAGCATGAGGAAGTTGCAGTAAAAATTTCAGATCAATTTGCGCAATATTTTTTGAGATATGATTTGTGGAAGTAAGGGTTTTTGCAGGCTCCTGAAATTCATCTCAAAGAAGTGACCTTGGTAAATTCGTCATAACTCCCTCTATGTGTATCAGATTGGAATGCTGTAAAATGTGACGGATAGTGCACAGTCTTTAATTTATGCTCTATCAATTTCAGAGACAAATGAAGAAACGGTGACACATGGCACTCCGTACAAGTGCGCTCTACCGAAACAATCCATAATTAGGGTAGTGTGAGAAATTGGGTATAAATCTCACTTGGAAAATCCAAATTGGGTCAGACCTATGGCATTGGAAAGAAGACTTAGAGGAATACTATAGGACCGAAAATCAGATATTGAGGATATGAAATAGCAGAGATACACTAGATTCAATATCGAGCTCCTAGAAGGCAAGAAAAAGCTAGATCATGTGTTGTCAAGGGTTGCAAAGGACCAGACTTTCTACGGCAGCAAAGAAAAGAAAGGTGCAGTAGAGAGTAGCATTACCAGAGTAGCAACCAAGTTTCATAACAACAACAAGAATTTCATCATATGAAGTCTTCAAGTGGGCAGCACTGCATACAATCATTGTAAAGGTATCATTGTGCTTAGTCATTGTAAATACATTATTGTACAAATTGTACTAGTGTCTATCTGCCAAGGGTTGAAGAGGCAGTGGTTGTGTCAAAGTTGGGGTTATGGTCTAGTATATCTTCTTCTTCTACATCATTCTATATCATTGTAAAGTGGACCATTTTCCCTGGTATGAGAGTCCATTCTTCTTTTATTCTTCTATAGGGTGGTAGGGTGGTGCTAGGGTGAGTTGTAGCTCATTGGGTGTTGGGGCATCCGTTCAGTTGACTACTGAAGAATCTTGGGCATTGGAGCGTCCATCCGGTGGGAGCTGGAGAAGAATTCTTTTCTAGATTCTAGGAAGTTGGAGCTTTATTTTCAATTGGAGTTGAATATTAAAGAATTATTAGAAAAGCATTAGGTGGTTTTTGTCCCGGAGTGGGTTTCCACCTTAAAAACTGTGTGCATTTGTGTTCCTCTTGTTTGATGCTATCATTGTACAAACACTGATAATAATTGAAGATTAACTAATGCTCTAATTGAAAGGAATACTGATTCACCCCCCCTCTCAGTATTTCCAACAATTGGTATCGGAGCTTGGTTCCTTCAATAGCAGTTTAACAGCTGGAAGGAGGTCATGGAGCATACCAAGAATGGTGTACCTCTATTCAATGAAAATAATTATGCACTTTGGAAAGGAAGAATGGAGGTATATCTCTTGGCACAAGGTTACGAAGTATGGGACACTGTTCAAAATGGATTTACATCAACCGCGAATGAACAAGGTAAGAAGAATTTGGTAAATGATGCAAAAGAAAAGAATATTATTATCATTGGACTTATTGAATCTACTTATCATAAGGTGTTGGGTTGTAAAACCGCCAAAAATGTATGGGACAAGCTTGAGAATATATATGCAGGTGACTCAAATGTCAAAGAAGCAAAGCTTCAAATCTATAGAGAAAAATTTGAGCAACTCAGAATGAAAGAAGATTGCAACATTGCTACATACTTTCAATACGTTGATGAAATAACCAATACTCTGGAAGGATTGGGAGAGCCAGTTGATGAGAAGACTATTATACGGAAGATTCTTAGAACGTTACCAAGGAGATTCAACCCAAAGGTATCGGTCTTAGAATACAGTGAAAATCTGGAAAAACTCAGCAAAGAGGAATTACATGGAGTTGTCATAGCATATGAAATGAGACTTGATGAAGAAGAGGGTACTTCGCATCTAGAAACTGCGTTCGTTGCATCTAAGAAAACCAATAAGGATAAACAACCTTCAATTGAAAAGACATGCACATGCAAGTGTGAAGAAAAGGGAGATGATGAAGAAGGTCTTTCAGATGAAGAATATGCTTACTTCACGAGAAAACTACAAATTGGTAAGGGACAATTCAAAGGTAAACTTCCATTGATATGTTTCAGATTTAATGAGGTTGAGCATTTTGCAGCAAAATGTCCAAACAAAAGTAATGGCAACTCAAAGAGAAAGAAAGGCTTTAAGAAATTCAACAGGCAAGGATCCAAAAGGAACTTTCTCTCTAAAGAAGATAGCTCATCATCCGATGAAGACAATGATAGTGAAGAAGAAGCCAATGAGAGAGTATTGTTTATGGCCAAGCACAATAAACCCAATCACAATAAGCAAGAGGTATCAAACAATGAAGAAGAAGGATGGACTATAGACGAATTTTATGGGGAAGCAATCAAGCTTATAAAAGATCTCAAGGCAGAGAAGATCCGTTCCAAAACTCTTGAAGAACAAGTTCAAGGTCTCAAAATTGAAGTTGAAGAACAAAAATGCATTGAAGAGTCACTTCAAAATAATTTGGAAGAAAGTAACAAAGAAAGGGAAGAATTAGAAGCCTAAGTAGTCTCGCTGCGTGAGGAAGTGAAGAAAGGAAAAACTATCCAAAACTATGCCAACAACTCAAGGGCATTGGAAGAACTCATGAACAATCAACGATCTTACAATGAAAAAAATGACATCGGTTACAAAGAAGAAGAAGCAGGACCTTCTACAACAAAATACAATGAACCTATGAGATCTGACATGCATGAAGACTTCATTGGACGAGATTCGCAAGAACAACCTTGGAAGACAATTCCTCGACGAAAATTTCCATCCCGGTACCAACATATTTTTTATGGATATTGTTATTCATGTGGAAAATTTGGTCATAAAGTTGTAGAATGTCGCACGTACCTTAGGAAAGAATATAATTCCAGGAGATCTGTCAAATATGAACCTCCTAGGGCTCAGCGAAATATCAATAGATTTGAACATTTAAGAAATAATATTGAATGTTACAAATGTCGAAACTTTGGACACATAGCCAAAGACTGCAGACTTGAAAATCCTCCAGAAGAATCTTTGAAGCCATAGAAGGAACGAACATGGAAGAAGAAGAAGAATGATAATTGTGCTCTCGCTCTCAAGGCTCAAAAGAAAAAAGATGTGTGGTATGTTGATAGCGGTTGCTCAACGCATATGACTGGAGATAGAAATAAATTTGTATCTCTGAAAGAGAAGGATGGAACCGTGTCCTTTGGAAATGATGGATCTTCAAATGTTATAGGATCAGGTACTGTCACTCTCGGAAGCAAAGATTCTCTAGCCAATAATGTTCTACTGGTTGAAAACATGAATCACAATCTACTCAGTGTTGGACAAATTTGTGATCAAGGACACACAATACTATTCAACTCCACGAAATGTGAAATCAGGAAAGGCGTGTATGGTGAAATTGTGGCTACAACAAGTCGAGCTCCAAACGACATATATGTTCTGGATGAAGCAACTAAAGCTTGTCTAATAGCTAAAGAGGATGATACAATAATTGGTAGCAATGATGATCGGCTAAGTAAGATTTTTTCTACAAAGGTGCAAAGTGATTTCGAGATGTCTTTACTTGGTTGCAAATTTAGCATAGATGACTCATCTAAGGATGTGGATCAAAGGTTGTACAGATCTATGATTAGTAGTCTTCTATATGTAATAGCCTCCCGAGCAGATGTTATGCAAGAAGTTGGAAAAGTAGCAAGATTCCAAGCAGCACCGAAAGAATCACATATTAAATATTCGCCATCATTGGAATATCTTCACCAGAAGCTTGGGATTCTCCCAAGTTCTTATTAGATTTTCCTTTTTCAGAATATAAAGGGGGAGTGGAAGTGTGTGCAGGTCTGCAGGACGGTTTTGTGTCAGCGCGAGTGGAAGTGTGTACAGGTCCGCAAGATGGTTGTGTTTCAGGGGGAGTTACCCTTTGCCATTGATGTCAAAGGGGGAGAGAATGTTGTAGGAAGAGGTGTCATGATCGCAGGGGGAGTACTTGTGTTTCCATCAATGCCAAAGGGGGAGATTGTTGATCAGCGGTTTTCATTGATGTCAACCCAAGCAGCACCAGGGGCTAACCAAATATTGAATGGGAAGTTTGACCTACAAAATTAATATATTCTGGGTCAATAATTATTTTGATGGTTTCTACTTGTCGAAATGTTTCCATTGATATATGGCACGCCATGTAATTCTTCACGGTTTGATAGATATTCATGTTTGAAGTTTGTACCCCAGTTAGTGGGATAAAACCCCATGGGGTTGGGGCATGGGTCATTGAAAAGTCATAATTAATATTTTTTAAGCTCTTAAAATCCCTCCCACGTTCACTTGTTGAAGCCCCTCTCAACTTAAGCATTCATATATATTGTGATCTTCATTTCCTCCTTAGGCAAGGGATTCGGCCATCTGAAACAAGTCATCGTGGAATTTTCGCTCTAAATTTTTTTCTACGAAGGCTTAGAAGCTGAAATTTTTATGAGGATAAGTTGAAATCATGAGGAAGTTGCAGTAAAAATTTTAGATCAAGTTGCTCAATATTTTTCGAGATATGATCTATGGAAGTAAGGGTTTTTGCAGGCTCCTGAAATTCATCTCAAAGAAGTGACCTTGGTAAATTATTCATAACTCCCTCTCTGTGTATCATATTGGAATGCCGTAAAAAGTGACGAATAGTGCACAGTCTTTAATTTTAGTTCTATAAATTTCAGAGACAAATGAAGAAACGGTGACACGTGGCACTCCATACAAGTGCTCTCTACCGAAACAATCCATAGTTAGGGCAGTGTGAAAAATTGGGTATAAATCTCTCTTGGAGAATCCAAATTGGGTTAGACCTGTGGCATTGGAAAGAATACTCAGAGGAATACTATAGGACCAAAAATCAGATATTGAGGATATGAAATAACAGAGATACATGAGATTCAATATTGAACTCCTAGAAGGCAAGAAAAAGCTAGATCATGTGTTGTCAAGGGTTGCAAAGGACCAGACTTTCTACGATAGCAAAGAAAAGAAAGGTGCAGTGGAGAGTAGCATGACAAGAGCAACAACCAAGGTGCATAACATCAGCAAGAATTTCATCATATGAAGTCTTCAAGTGGGCAGCACTGCATACAATAATTGTAAAGGTATCATTGTGCTTAGTCATTGTAAATACATTATTGTACAAATTGTACTAGTGTCTATTTGCCAAGGGTTGAAGAGGTAGTGGTTGTGTCAAAGTTGGGGTTATGGTCTAGTATATATTCTTCTTCTACATCATTCTATATCATTGTAAAGTGGACCACTTTCTCTGGTATGAGAGTCCATTCTTCTTTTATTCTTCTATAGGGTGGTAGGGTGGTGCTAGGGTGAGTTGTAGCTCATTGGGTGTTGGTGCATCCATTCAGTGACTACTGAAGAATCTCGGGCGTTGGAGCGTTGGGAGTTGGAGAAGAATTATTTTCTAGATTCTAGGAAGTTGGAGCTTTATTTTCAATTGGAGTTGAAAAGAATTATTAGAAAATCATTAGGTGGTTTTTGTCCCGGAGTGGGTTTCCACCTTAAAAATTGTGTGCATTTGTGTTCCTCTTCTTTGCTGCTATCATTTTACAAACACTGATAATAATTGAAGATTAACTAATGCTCTAATTGAAAGAAATACTGATTCACCCCCCTCTCAGTATTTCCAATAGAGAATTCAGTAGGGAAGTGTTTAATTCAAATATCTAAATAGATAACTGCTTGTGTTATACTTTAGCTTCTATCTCTTTAATTATTGTTATGAAGATAAGCAATACATCAAACGGTTACCAATATAATAATAAAATTGACACAATATGTAGGCTATAAGTCAGGGCCAAAACCCTTCCTCTTGAGGGGAAAACCCACAAATATCTTCTTATAGGTGCTTCAATTAAGAATACCAAGATCCTTGACAAAAGACTTTAATACAAAATTACTCAAGATACTTGTCACTATCCCTTCATGTGTTCTCCTTCTTTCTTGCACTGTCCATCATCACACTAAGAGAGTCTCGGTCTCTTATTCCTTCTTTTCTTTGCAAACTCCTATATGCTTCTCTTTCGATCTTCCACTATCTCCTAAACCCGGCTATCTTCCAGCATTGATTTGCACTTGATTGCACCCTTAACTGCGCTGTGGTAATATTGGAGTTACTTCGGTCTACACAGAAAATGTAGAGGTGATATATCCGAAAAATGTGACCTAATTTCTTGTTATATAACCCTTAAGTTATGTACTGAAATCCACATTGAGATCCTCACTGAAATTTGTACTATGTTATTTCAGAGATGTCCGAATTGGTTGATCTCAAATGAGGCCGTAGTCCTCTTATATATATATATATATATATATATATATATATATATATATATATATATATATATATATATATATATATATATATATAATATCTCTTTTCTTTTATGGCAATGTGATCAAGTGTATGTAGGCTGAATTATTCAGGGGATAATCCTTTATTTAATTTGAGCCGACTTGAAGCATATAGTGACAAGCATCTTGGAGTGACTCTTTTACAAGTGTAGCGCAACTTCATATATATATATATATATATGACTTAATTATATTTATGACTATATGAAAAATCCTAAAATACATCAAGAAGAAGTATTTGACCTATAATAAAACTCCTTTCTCATGAAACCCATGAAGCAAGTAACATATTACATTTATTATTCTTCATCTTCTTTGTTTACATAAAATCATAATTACTAGTCATCATGAAGACCGAACCTAGTTGCACTTTTTCAACAGGAAGGAGAGAGAGGGAGGGAGTGACAAGGGAGACATGGACATACAGTGATGGAGAGAGGAAAGGATGCAAGAGAGAGAAGAGGAGGGGAGAGCGATAGGGAGAGAAGGGAAAGAGAGAGGAATGTAGGGAAAAAAATGGAAGGGAGAGAGAGAAGGGGAGAGGGAGGGAGGTAGTGATAGATTTGGAGGGAAGAGCAAGAGAGTTATGGGGGGGAGAGATAGAGGGATGTGGGAGAGAAAGGGAGATATAGGAATCAAAAGAGATAAGGAGAGATATTTGGATTTGGATGGGGAGAGAGACGGAAGGAAGAAGAAAAACATAGAGGGAGAAAGGTAGAAAGAGAGAGGAAGTGATAAGGGAGTGATGGAGAAAGAGTGAGGGAGAGAGGAGAGTGGGGGGAAGAGAGAGAGAGAGAGAGAGAGGGTGAGATAGAGAGAGGGAATAATAAAGAGACACATACATACATACATACATACATACATACATACATACATACATACATACATACATACATACATATATATATATATATATATATATATATATATATATATATATATATATATATATATATATATATATATATATATATATATATATTGTAGAACCAACCTAGATGCATCTTAAACTGGATTTATCAAGCACCGAGAGGGATAAAATACCTCAAGGTGCAAACTTTTCCTCAAGTTTTGCACTCAAAAAAGAGGTTTGCATATAGAAAGATTGGATCCCTCTCGATGCTTGATAGATACGGGTTAAGATGGATCTAGGCTGGTTTATTAATTGCATTATAAATAGTTAAAATGCAGTTGATTTTTGAAGATAATCAATATTGAAAGTTTGGTAAGGAAAATGGGTGATGGAAAATGTTATTTCCCTTGTAATAAATGCAGGGGATATAATCAAAGGAGACTTTTAACAAAAACAACTAAACAACATTGTAGAGAATTTGGACACCTTGAAGGCGAGCATAAATATTGTCCCTTGGTAAGTTATTCATTATATGTCTTTATATTGCAGTTTTTTTTGTAAATTAGGAGTTTATGGTTTAAGGGGATCAATGTTCGATATTAAGGGATGAGGTTGGCTTAGGGATTAATAGTTTAGGGGATTAAGGGGTAAGGGGTTATTTGTTAAGGTTTTAGGGGTTAAGGGTTTAAGGGTTAGTGGTTTTAGGGATTAATTAGGAGGAAAAGGGTTAAGGTGCTAAGGATTAGGGAATAGGATCTAAGGGGTTAGGGATTAAAGGGTTAGGGGTTAATGATTTAGAGGTTAATTAGGGGTGGGTTAATGCTATATATATATATATATATATATATATATAATTTTAAGTGGATATGTAAAATTCATTATAATTTTTTCAAATTTAATATTTTTTTAATAAAAAATACATTATACACATTTTCTTAAATAATAATAAAATATTATTTTTAATAAAAAATGACTATATATATATTATTTTCCTTTTCAAAGTTTATATATATGTATATTATTTTTCATCATTTTTTCCATATATATAGTATATAATTTTTGTGTGTGTTAAATTTTGTTTTTTTTTTCAATTTATTTGCATAATTAAAATTTATAACTTCTTATTAATAAGTATTAAATTTGAAAAAAATGTCAACCAAAAAAATTACCTAAAATGTATCATAACATTATGCCATTAAATATATTAAAATATTCAAATTATAAAAAAAATAAACTTCAAATTATAAGTTAGGGTTATTGATTTATATGTTAAGGGGTTAAGAGTTAATAGATGAGGGTTTAAGTTAGGTTTAGGGGGTTTAGGACCTAGGTGTTTTAGAGGTTAATGAGGTTTTAGGGAGTAGGGGTTAGGGGTTTATAGTTTAAGGGGTTTAGGGTGTTAGGTGATGGGTAAGGGGTTATTGATTAAGGGTTTAAGGGTGGATGGTTTAGGTTTTAAGGGTTAAGGGCTTAAGGTTTAGGGGTAAGTGATTAATTAGGGAAAATAGGGTTAAGGTGTTAATCATTAGGGGGATAGGGTATAAGGGGTTAGGGGTTAGGCCGAATTAATAGGTGAGTGGTGGTTAATGGTTTAAAGGTTAAGGATGGGTTAATGACTAAGGATTAGAGAGAGTTTCCATCGACTTAAAAGCCTGCATGGTCACCAAGTGAAATGAAGGAAGAATATGACATAATGATGAAGGAGAAATAAGATTAGGTTATTTTTGTTGGTTGTCACTATATATCTCACAAAGTGTCTCTCTTTCTAAATGTCAATAAAAGTAAAATTTTTATTAAATTTTTTCAACATATTCCATAAACATTTTGATAAATTTGACAAGATTCATCATTCATTTGTTGTTTTTGTTTCTCACTCTCACCTAATATGATTGCTTCATCTAGAATACCAACTCATAGGTACCCATAATTATTGGATGACCAATAACCTATTAACCCCTATGCATTAACCCTTAATGTCTCGTCTCTGAACCCCTTATAAAGTAAATCATGGTCTCCAATTAGTTGGGTCAGGGAAATTTTGCATCCACACAAAACTTGTGGTCTCCAAGTGAAATCAAGAAAGAATATGACATAATGATGAATGCCAAATAATAATAGGTTATTTTTGCTGGTTGTGAGTATATATCTCACAAAGTGTCTGTATTTATACATGTCAAAAAAATTAACAATTTTCCTATATATTTTCTGCATATTCATAAACCTATTAATAAATTGGACAAAATCCATGATTTATTTGTTGACTTTATTTCTCACTCTCACCTAAGCTACATTTTTTGTTGTCTTTGTTTTTCTATATTATATTTTTAAGTGTTTGTATCATTTAAATATTTTTTATATACACTAATATTACTTGATTGTTTTTAATTATAAACAAACAACGCCCTAGGGAACTGGCCATGGATCAAGATGATGTGGATGTTGTACACACGCCTGTTCAAGAAAATGGAGTGAATATTGAAGATCAATTTAATGATCCTATGGAAGAATATGATAATGCTAATAACACAATTGAGGAAGTGGGTACAAATATATTGATCCAGAAAACATTTAATAATGTTGGAATGGATGATGACGATGACAAGCTAGATGGTGTTTTTGATAGACCTGTAATTGAGAAGGAAACACAACCTCTTTATGAAGGCTCCAAAATAAGTCTCATCTCTTCTATATTACTGATGGTAAAATAAATGGTTTTTCAGACAATTGTGTCACACAAATCCTAAGGTATGTACTATATTCTGTGACATTTAGTACATGATGATAAATGCTTTCATTTTTCCTCTATTTTTATTGTTAGTTTATCATTTATAAAATTTGGATGAAATATGTGTTGAACCCTTAGTTAAACTGAGAGGGGGGGGGGGGGGTGAATCAGTTTAACACATTCATGGAATTTTGAAAGTTTTCATTAAAACTTATTTACACCTTCTTTTCATGTCCAAATTAATATGTGAGTAATATTAGGATGTGAGCAACAAGTGTTAATATAATATAAAAGTAGACTTAATATGAGAGTAGCAGGTATTAAGCAGAAGATATAGATCAGATCAACACATCAAAATCATGCACATAGACACCAGATATAAGTGGAAACCCATAAAGGGAGAAAACCACATCTTATTATTGTTGTGATGCAAAGGCAAGCTCCAACTCCCTCTCACCACAGTTTTTCTGCAGGCACCAACCTACAGGAGGCTCCAATCCTCAGTTCTGCAAGCTACAACTTGCAAGGAAGCACCAAATCCCTTCAATTTTCTACAGGCACCAACCTACAGGAGGCTCCAACCTCAGTCAGCTACAACTGACAGCTATCAAGCTGCAACTTGATAAGGAAGCTCCAACTTCCTCAATTTATCAAACTGAATGTTTGCTGATTTACCTCAGATATCAGCTCTGTTCTGTAGCTTCTTTTTCTGCTTTTCTTTTCTTAATATTCTCTGCCCGTCTCTTCTATACTCTGCCTTCTCTATATTTACTCTATCTAAACTCACTTCTGCATATCTAGTTGATATTATTTATAGAGTTCCTCACATGACTGTTTGTATTTCACAAGGAATTTTGAGTGAACAGTCATGACTCTTTGGCTTCTGTCTTTTCATTCCTTTTATTTAACTCATTTTAGATTTATAAAAATATGTACAAATTTTCATGCCACAGTTGGATTTTTCCTTTCCTTAGGATACTTGCCTTTGCATCACAACAATATAAATCAATTAAAAACCATTTACATTTCACCTTTTTGGTTACATAAAAACCAATTTCACTTAGCCCATTTTCTGGTCTTTGGCTCTGCTGGTTTTGTCATTTTTTGCTGATTGTAAGTACCTGTTCTGCACTCTCTATTGCAGTAATGTAACCACTGCATATATATGACTGCCTTTTTAATATAACTGCGCTATCCACATATATACTTTGCCAAAGGTTTAAGACTAATAATTTCTCGTCACGCCCATGATGCATTACACCCTGCCTTTATATATATTGTGCACAGTATAAATATATATATGGTTTGGGCCTTTGCATATAAGGCGCATCCCTAATTCATCTCAGCATGCTCTTGATATAACTCAACCATATCATATAACCCTCGGCAGGTACATATATTAAACAATGTCAGCCTACTCACATATAATGCTATATCTCTTATATGGTCACGACCTCCGTTCAAATATTAAACCATCACGATATGGTTGATCCCACATATATTTCATGGTTCATCCCCTTCTCTTATTCAAACATCATTTAATAATCCTGCAAACCTTAGTTTAAAAAGTTCCGATCAATAGAATTTTAGAACTGGGCCCCAACGCCTATGACCATCCAAATCCGACGGCTGACAGTACGGCACATCACTTTGGTTGATCCAATGGATATCGCTCGGTGGAGATGTGCGAACGATAACGCGCGATGGCACGCAATGGAGGCGGTTTTCCCCGAGCCCTTGAAGCCACTTGCCGGATAACCTGTGGAATCGCTCCGAAATCTGAATTACTGCTTATTCCGCAAGGGCGATGCGATCAAACCCGCTGGGTTTGCTCCAAATCGCGTTCACTATTCCTCCTTCATGGTTCCGCACTCATGGTTCTGGTTCTACTCCTCGATACACCATTTCGACTTAACTTTGCCCACTTGTATTTCTTCTGCGCCTATGTTATACAACCTCCATCTTCGATGGAAACGCCTCCGTCTATATTGTCTCCTTCAATTTTCAATGGACCTTCATAATCCCTCACGAGGATTCATACCATATGGTCGGTCTTTCCTCGCACGACCATTAAATATTCACTAGATATACAAAAGCGTGTACTGTGGCGCCAGGGTAAATATAGTTTCACAGTCTTATCCCAATAAATAACAATCCCTCTAATTGCTTCTACAGGTATGGCTAGGCATACTAAATAATTTCACTGACATCAATTTATTCCAATCCCATGCAGAATCACTATCAACTTGGTTGTACAGAAATCAACTAGCATTCATCCAGAACTCATATGTTCACACAGGGTTTAACTCGATAGATGCACAATAATCTTGAAACAAATTCCTCATTATACAGTGAATTAACTTACAAAATTTTTGCTGGCCAGACTTTAAACATCACTGATGAATCATTATTCAACTTCCTAGTCTGCCTCTTTTCCTTGTCTGCTGCCTCTCTTTTTGCTGCCCTCTCTTTGTAAATGTACTCTTCCTCTGTTCTTCTCTGCTGACCTTCAACTTCCTAGCCTGCCTCTTTTCCTTGTCTGATGCTTCTCCTTACTTCTCTTTTTCTATCTCTCTTTGTCTCTGTTTCCTCTGATGTCTCTGATGCCTTTTTGGTGCTCCTCCTTTGTCATCTCCTTTTCCATCAATGAAAACATTTCCAACAATATGTATAATTAATATTATTTAAATTATGAATTAATGATTTTTAAATTATGTTATATATTTTTAGGCATATTTCTGTTAGCATTATGAAATGTTTTACCTCACACATACTGAGATTTACATGCCATTATGAAAGATATCAGAATGGAATATAAATCTATTCATGCATGTTCTAATGATCATATTTTGTATTATGGATAACATGCATTGAAAAAAGAATGCATGAAATGTAAAATTAGTAGATACCGAACTGATCAAGCAACAAAAAATGTGCCTTGCAAGGTTCTTCATTATATTCCCATAATTCCATGTTTGTGGCGATTTTTCAGGTGAAAAAGCATAACAAATTTTATGGATTACCATGCAAAGAAAATAAATAAATATGGATTTCTTTGAATGCCCGCAGATGGATTGAATTTTAAGAAGATAGAGGAAATATGGCCACATTTTAAAGATGAACCTCATATATAATTTTCGTAGCTATATTTGGTCTTAATATTCTATATTTTATCCCTTGAAATATATAATGTAATTTTAAGACAGTCTTCATGTCATTTTCAATGATTATTCCTTGAAAGAATTATTATAAGACACATTCTTCACGTTAGATTTAAAAGAGAAAATTTTGAATTTTGAATTTTGAATGTTTGGCTCCAAACTTGTTAAGCTGACGCTCACTCAAGTCAAGTCGGACCCAATGAAGAGACAAACCCATTTGAACATGCATAACACTATATATAGAGCATTCAACCTCCTCCATAAGACATCATTCAAAATTACACAAGACAAGTAATATTCCAAGCATCTCAAAGAGGAAGAAGAAGGAAAAAGTAGAATGAATTCATATTTAGCACTTATCTCTCTCTCTCTCTCTCTCTCTTTCTTGACTTCACACTAGTGAAATTATAGGTAGTCTCTTAGTAGGTTTAATTTCTGGGCAACATGGCCAAAATTATGGGCATTTTGTTTCGGGTAGCAGGGCCGAGTTTATGGGCATATTCAGGGAGGCTGAAATTTGGCCTAGGTAGATTAGAGAGGGTTGAAGTTGAAGGGAAAAAGTTTGACTTGACAAGAGGGATGATTGATTATTTTTGGCCATAATCATTGTTGGTTAGTTTGACCTCATAGTTGACTAGTTGCATTATGTGTATCTCTTGTTGAACTGAATAATTTATCTAAGGAAAAGGTTGTTGGGTTTTTACCATAAGTGGGTTTTCCTAGGGTAAATCTTCTGTTCTCTTTGTGCATTGTGACCTCTATTGTCCTTGTGATTTATGGTTTAATTTATGAAGTGTAATTGATAAATGATAAACTATAATTGTTAAAATAATATCTACACCATTAGAACTAATTATCAATATTTCAGAAATTTTTGCTTGTATCTATTGCACTTGAAAAATCAATAAGTTATCATAGATTTGGTAAAGAATAGGACATTGATATCACTCTTGAAGAACTTTGGTAAAAGGAAGAGAATTAAAGAAAAAATACATCTACAATCTAGTTGTTTATCTATGTCTATGGGTTCCTCTATGAAGTCCGAGAAAAAGTTGAAAGAAGCTACAAAATTTAGGGCTTAGAAGACAAGGATTGATATTATTCTCTCAAAAAATGATCTCTTACGTATTTTGAAAGGTAAGGTTACTAATATTGCAGATCATGATGACTCATATGATGAAGGGAAAAAAATATGAGAAGGATTATGTCACAACTAGAAGCATCATTGTGGAGTCTATCAAATATCACTTGATTCCTTATGTTGCAAATATTGAATCTTCAAAGTAGATGTATGATGCCCTAGTTGGATTGTACACTATCAACAATGTTAGTCAAGAAATTAGTTTGAAGAATGAGATTTGTGATGTTAGAATGACAAGAAATAATAATGTAGCCTCATATTTCATGAGGATTTCCCAATTAAGAGATCAACTTGAAGCAATTGATGAAATCATTTTTGAAAGAGAACTAGTGACTACAACACTTAATGGTCCTAACCCTTGGGACCCATTTGCATTGGGTATACTTTCCAGAAAAGAAGATCCAAATTTTGAAGAACTATGGACTAGATGTACTCAAGAAGAATCTAGGCTCATATAAAAACTAAAGATTCAAATATCTGAAGATGGATCTCAAGGTTATGCATCATGTTTCAAGAAGGTTGGAGGAAGAAAAACGTTTTGTTTCCAAAAAATAAATTAAGGAAGAAGACACGAAGGAAGAAGAAATGCTGCTCAAGGAAATAGATATATGTCAAATGTTCAATGCTATCATTATCATAAAGTTGGTCATTGTTCATTATAGATGTTATGCGTAATTTACAATTGCACACAAAAGTGATTTCCCTAGACCTAGTGGACTGGTCTAGAACAAAAAAGGCAAAGAATATAGATTTTTCCTTAGAGAAACCAAATAATGGGAAATAATCCTACTTGGAATCCATTGCAAGATTTACTTTCCTTCTTTCTTGTAAGCTCCAATCGTAGCTCTTAATTCTATAATTATAACCTTCACATGCAACTAAAACAAGCCAAGGATCCACAAAATCTACATAGCATAATTTAATTACTCTATTCAATGGATCAACAAGGCATTGAAATAAATGAATGTAAATGTAACACAACACATATAGGAAAAGAAGATACTCTTTATATTAATAGAAATAGGAAAGCGTTTACAACCAAGAATAATAGCTGATCTTGTTGAGACCTCCTCAAGTTGACTTGTACTTCCTTGTCACAAACCACACCTCAATGTCACCCTAATGCATGAAGACGATGACTCCTTTAGATTCAAGGAAGCAACATAAGGGAATAATTAGTCTCCAAAACCCAACCATGATGTGATGTATGACAATAAATTTATGGGAGAGGGATGGTAGTTTAGGATTTACCATAATGAGCTTGAGATCCACTTATGATGGGAGGATGAAATCAAGGGATAAGAGGTGAAGTCTCCAAGGTATGAACAAATATGAATCAAGATTATTATCCAAGGTAAATGGTTAAAAAACCCATGGAATATTCTGAAAGAGTAAGCTTAAAAAATATTTTTAATTTTCCCGAATTTCTAGAATTAACGCACCCCCAACAAGGAGAAACTAGTGTTGACTAGCGCTGGTACAGAATGGAGAAACCAACACTGAACATAGGTAGCCAATGGGGAAGGATGCAATAAGGATAAAATCATTTATTTTGAGTAGTTAATACCATAAACTAATACTTTTTGGAAGGGTAATGCTTAGGGATTTGTGTAGGGATGATGACAACATGTTCACGGATGTGGATTGATCCAATTTGTAGGCCTATTGGCTAGATGTGAAAAAATGACATATAAAAATAGAAACCATTGTAGTGAAATATCTAATGATAGAAAAATAAAGGGAAATCATCATGCCACCACAACATAGATTGATAAAATTCCAAATAAACATAAGACCAGGTACAAAATATTTCTTCTATTTTTCTGCTCTTATAGGTTGTATTGCAGATAAAAATGATTTGTGGCTAGTAGACAGTGGTTCCTCAAAACACATTTTGAGAGATCGTGACAGCATCACAAGAATAATGGAAAAAATATTGTCTCAAAAGGTATAACTTGGAGAAAACAACGGTTATGCAATAAAAGTCATTGGGAAGACTTCTAAAGAGTTGGAATGAGGTGAAAACATTCATCTTAGCAACATACTCTATATACCAGGTGTTGAGTCTCAAATCTGCATTTTTCTTATACATCTTCCTAGACCTTTTTCATTCACCTGAACCTTCCAAGTTGTCAATATCATTGTATATTAATTGCAAAAGAGAATCTAAAATTGTTTTTAACTATATTTTGTGTCTGCTGTTTGATTTAGATTTTTTCTCATTTAGCTGCGGAATCTTGCCACTTTTCGCAGCTGCTATAACTTTCCGCAGCCATTTTGTGAAAGTCTATGTTGCAGGTGTCTTCAGGTAAAACGAGCCACATGGGCAAGTCAGAAATGATGTGGACATGGATCATGTCCTATTGGCTCGGGCAAATTCACCTAAGGAGGCTGTGGTCAAAGGTGGCCAAGTGGAAGTCAACCGTAGAGTCCCACGGTGACAGGACTCTGTTTCTCATCACGTGAGGATTTGCATGACCGTTTCTAACTTACGGGAGACACATCAACACCTGTACACGGCTCCATAAGCCGAATCCAACATCCACTCTTCATAGATTTACTCCTCACTGCGGCCATGATGCTGGATCTCTGGACGTGATGGTTCACGTGTCTCCATCAGCACAAACTTTAGGGAATTAGTTATATTACCTTTGTTATAAATAATGCGTTTGCATACGCATATTAGATTAGCCTCCAGATAGCTCTGTAATGTAATTACGTTGCCACTGTGCCGTAATATCACCTCTCTGTTATGACTGCATTTTAATATATAATAAGACTCTGTTTCCAAGCGTAATTCGTATTTGAAGGCTGTTGCCAAGGCTGGTGCAGAGGGCCCCTACACACGCTGAGGTTTTGTGCATTATTGTATAGTTCTTGTTTTATTTCTTTAAGCTCATTGTGCCATAAGTCATTCATGTGTTTATACATTACATATTTCATGGTATTTATGCTTCATCTCTATTTATAATCTTTCATGCTTTACATCTTACTTCTGTCCATAATATTTCATGTTTTATGTTGTTGTTAACTGATCAGTGTTCCTGTTTCAGATTACAAATAGGCAACCTGGGCATTTGCATAACCTTTTGACTAATGACATGGAATTAATATTGTTCTGCTGCTAATTTACTTTTCTTAGTTTCCGTTTAATTTCAGTACTGCTTTGTTTATTTCAGTCTTGCTCATTTGCTTCAGTAGTTAGATTTAGATATATTAAATTGCTCATGACATCTTCAGTTACCTCCGAAAGCCATAGCTGGACTAATGGCGAGGGATTGAATTATGAATGTGGTTTCAGTATTAGATTTACTTTACGCAAGTTAGAAATATTAAATTGCTCTTGACATTTGATTCTGCAAAGCCATAAGCTGGACTAATGGCGAGGGATTGAATTATGAATGTGTAGTTTGATATTAGTTTACTTCTGCAGGTTAGATATCAGGTTACTCAAGTTGTTTATGGTTACCTCCGAAAACCATAGCTGGACTAATGGTGAGGGATCAGAAGATAAGTTGATGTAATTTGATTTAGATTTACTTTGTTGCAACTTTTGGATTTCTTTAAGCATAGTTTCTTTTGTGTTTGAACAGCAGCAAGGATAATGAGTTTCATGATCAGTAGTTCATTGTTTGTTTGACTAGAGTAGTGATGCAATTTCATTTTCTTTGAAGAATTAATTTTGTCATTGTGTGTTTTAAAATTCTTTTGATGTTTGGAAAATCATTAGAAAGACATTGTTGTCTTGAATATTTGTCTCCATACTTGTTTTTCAGAATTTCATAAAAAATCCAAAAACGACCAAAAAGTAAGAGATAGGTTATCTTGCACATATAGTGTGCCACACTTCATCAGCTTACGAATCCTGGATTGATAAATTAATGTAGCAATTTAGGACACATTAAATTTACCAAACATTTTGGCGCTGTTGCCGGGGAAGTGTAACTAGGTAGCCAATTTCTTAAAAAAAAAAAAACAAAATAATAAAAGAAGGGAAAACTTGATAATTTCTTGAAGTATGCTCTCCTCTTGCACCTAGTGTGATCTGGAGGATCAAAAAAGAGAATTATTGGTTTAGTAATTTCTTAAGTATGCTCTCTTCTTGCACCTAGTGTGACCTGGAAGATCAGAAAGAGAATTATTATCCCTACTTAAAAAAAAAATGACATGCATAGAGCAAGAGATTCTAGGGGAAGGTTTATAGCTAAAGCCAAGAGTTCGATTTTCACAACTCCATCTTCTTCAAGGCATAGACCAGATTCACCACCATCTACCCCTAGCCTTAAGATTTTTGGAATTCAAGGAGTAGCTGAATTAGAGGATTCTCCTATACCATCTACTAAATCCCATTTAGAAAACAAAGAGACTCTCTCTCATCCTCCCTTGATAGAAGAACTAGAGGAATTTAAGGACTCTAAAGAGACTATCATGGCAGAGGAAGTAATAGATGGAGGTAGAGGTAGAGGTAGAAGAGGAGGAAACAATGGAAACAACAATGGTGAAGGAAATAATGGAGGAAATAGGGAAGGAGACAACTTGTTTGGATTCCCTATAGTTGATGAGGAAACTCATACAACGATGAAAAATATCTCACCATCTGTCCTTCCTAACTTTTATGGATTGCGAAGTGAGGATCCTGAAACATTTCTGTTTGAGTTTGAAGTCGTGTGCCGAACCTATGACTATATGGAAGACTCTCAAAAACTCAAACTGTTTCCTTCAACATTGAAGGGAGCCGCTTTGAAATGGTTCATGGGATTAGCCACCCAATCTATTAGGACTTGGAATGATATGAAACAAAAAATTTTGGATAGATACTTGGACTATTGTATGCCCACCAATCACAAGGATGAGGTATTCAAAATGATGCAAAAAGAAGATGAAAACTTGGAAGATTTACTTGAAAGATTTCAATACAACTTAAAAAGAGCAAAGATGAGCAACTTAGATGATGAAACCTTGAAAGCCCTCATATTAAAAACCATTAGAGATGAATGGATAGATATTTTAAACATGATGGGGAAAGGAGACATTTCTCAACTTCCACTTCGTGACATAACAGAACTATGTGTCCATCTCTCAAGAGGAAAATCTAAAACAAGAAAAGGGCCTAGGGATCCTTATCTTATTAGGGCTAACAAATCTGCAACTGGATCATTAAGTAGGGCAGAGATTGGTAATATTCTTGATTAATTCAAAAATGATATCTTAGGGAGCCTTAGTGAACAACTAGACACCCTTAAAATCCAAAACAAGCAGAAAGCAGAAACAGATGCTTTAGCCATCTTTTGTCCAAAATGTAGGAAGAAACATGCTTTAAGGGAATGTCCCTTGGATGCAAAAGTTGTAGAAACATGTATGATTTGCTCAGAGAATCATGAGATCAAGGATTGTCCTTCAATTCCTGGACTCAAAGCTGTCTTTCAAGAAGACCCAAATTCGGTAGAATCTCTCTGTTTTGTTGCAAGAAGACCTTGGCAGGGACAACAAACTCAAGGGTTTAACAACCCTATGAATCTTCAAACCCCACCAAATTGGAATCCTTGGCAACAACCTTGGCCCCAACATCAAAATCCATATCAGCCATGGGTACAAGGGATGCAAAATCCTTATGGGAGATTTGCTTAATTTTATCAATATCCTCCATCTTTTCAAAATCAACAAGCTCCACAACTTCCAAACCCAAATCCACAACTTTCATTGCCATTTCCACAACAACAACCTTCTCAAAAAAATCCAAATCCTCAACTCATGCTCCCATACCAACAAAAGACAAATCAACTTCCAGCTCAACCATTGCCAAATCCTAACAATAAGAATCCTCAGAATACTTACATGGTAGAAGGACAACAATTTCCTACCTATATGATTGTTCCTCTCAACGATGTACAACTCAGATCTGGTAGAGTTTTAGAAAACCTTCTATAGATATTCAAGAGCAAGATACCTCTGAGGAAGACTCTCTTGAAGCCAATAAGGGTTCTGAGGAAGCATCTCTTCAAAACTCAAATATTCAAAAAGAAAAAGAAAAGTTAACACCCACAACTCCTATAGTTGAGCAACCTGCATCTTCATCTACACCTCCATTTCCTGAAAGACTACAAATTGACAAGGGGGTGGAAAAACAAATCTTGTTGCCTAACTATGATTTTCTAGATGAATTGAAGAATGTTTGTGTCAAGATTCCCTTGCTACAAGCCATTCGAGAGATTCCTATTCTAGCAAAAACAATAAAGGAGTTGAGTTTCAAAAGACCAGGAAGGAAACTAAAAGACACAAGAAGAATCCATCTGGTAGGAAAAATTGCAGATATTATGATGGGAAAAATTACCATGCAGAAGTATGTAGATCCAGGAAGTCCAATTGTCAAGACACATATAAATGGGATAGAAATTCCAAACACATTGATTGACTTAGGGGCTGCTATTAACATTATGAGTAGGCAGACTATGGACCAGCTAAAACTTCCTAACCTTCTTTTTACACCTACTTTACTGCAACTTGCAGATCGATCAATTATTAAACCAGATGGTGTATTAGAAGATATTTCAGTCTCCTTAGATTCTTGGGAATATCCGGTATATTTTATGATTTTGACTCCCAAGAGTAATCTAGGAGGGCACCCACTTATCTTAGGAAGACCTTGGCTAGCCACAGCTGATGCTTTTATTAGTTGTAGATCTGGGGACATGTACATTTCTAATGGTAATTCGAAAAAGAAATTCAATTTGTATCCTCCAGCAAGAGCAATCACAGAAGTAGGAGACAATGAATGGGTTGATGATGAGGACACTATACAACCTATCTTTACCATTTCTGAAATCAGTGAGGATAGTCAAATTCTGAACACATTAGAAAATTTTGAGACATCTTCGGAATATGACCCCACACAATTTCAGTTGGAATCTGACATAGAATATTTATCATCAAGACAAATGTCTCTTTACTCTATGGAAGAGTTTGGTAGTTCTACCATTGAGATTTTTCCAGGAAAAACATTGAATATCAACAAACATTTGGAAAAGTCACAACAAAAAGAACTAATCAAAATCTTGCAAAAACATTCTACTGCATTTGCATGGGAGTATAATGACATGAAAGGTATTGATCCTAAGACTTGCATCCATCATATCTATATTGAGGAAAACAATAGACCAATCAGACAACCTCAAAGAAGGATGAATCCAAATCTTAGGGAGATAGTGAAAGAAGAGCTCCAAAAACTTCTCAATGTAAACTTCATTTATCCAATTTCAGATAGCCGATGGGTTTCTCCTTTGGTTATAGTACCTAAAAAGAATGGTAAATGGAGAGTATGCATTGATTACAGGGAGTTGAACAAAGCAACTTTGAAGGATCACTTTCCTTTGCCTTTTATTGATCAGGTATTAGATACGTTAGCAGGTAAAAATTACTTTTCATTTTTGGATGGTTTTAGTGGCTATAATCAAATTCAGGTAGCACCTGAAGATCAAGATAAGACCACATTTACTTGTCCATGAGGAACTTTTGCCTACCGAGTGCTTCCTTTTGGGTTATGTAATGCACCAGCAACATTCCAAAGAGCAGTACTAGGAATTTTTTCTGATCTAATCCATGATTGTGTAGAGGTTTATATGGATGATTTTACGGTTTATGGTAATTCATTTGAAGAGGCATTAGAAAATTTGGAAAAAGTTCTTATAAGATGTAAAGAAACAAACCTTTCATTAAGCCATGAAAAATGCTTTATGATGTTTACTAAAGGGATTGTTTTGGGGCATCATATTTCAGGAGATGGGATTAAGGTTGATAGATCAAAAGTTGAAGTCATCTCCAAGTTACCTATTCCAAATTGTAAAAGGGATGTTAGAAGTTTTCTAGGATTTACTGGTTTCTATAGAAGATTTATAGAAAAATTCACTAAAATAGCATCTCCACTCTTCAAATTGCTTACAAAAGACTGTGAATTTAAATGGGATCCTGATTGTCAATCAGCCTTTGAAACTTTGAAAACAAGATATCTGAAGCACCTATCTTGAGAGGACCAAATTGGAAACTCCCTTTCCATATTTCTACGGATGCTTCAGATACAGCTCTAGGAGCTGTGTTGGGTCAAAAAGATTTAGTTCCTTATGCCATTTATTATACTAGTAAAAATTTGACTCCCACAGAGTTGAACTATACTGTGACTGAAAAAGAGTTTTTAGTTGTTGTTCATGCAATTAATAAGTTTAGACATTACATAATAGGCTATGAAACTTTTATTCATACTGACCATTCTGCAATTAGATATTTAATGAACAAACCTGTTACTAATGGCAGAGTGACAAGATGGCTCTTACTTTTGCAAGAATTCAATATTACTGTGTTGGATAGACCAAGAAAACAAAATACAATAGCTGATTTCTTGTCTAGGATTCAGAATACTAAAGAAGATTCTCCTGTAGAGGATAAGTTTCCTGATGAATACTTGTTTGCAGTAACTATTAAGACTCCTTGGTATGCGGATATTGCTAACTATTTGGTTACAGGGAAACTGCCTTCACATTTATTTCCAAATGAAAAACGAAAAATTATTCAGGAGAGTTCAAAATATTCATGGATTTCTAACGAATTGTTTAAAACAGGGCCAGATCTTGTGATCAGAAGATGTGTCAGGGAAGATGAAATGCCTGATTTTCTTAAGGCATGTCATGATGAACCATGCGGCGGACACTTTGCAGACAAAAGGACGGCCTATAAAATCCTCTCTTTAGGATATTATTGGCCTTCCCTCTTCAAAGATGCAAAACAATATGTCAAAAGGTGTGACAGCTACCAAAGAGTAGGGAAACCTACTCTTTCAAATGAAATGCCATTGCAAACACAGGTACTCATTGAACCCTTTGAAAAATGGGCTTTAGATTTCATTGGACCTATTAATCCACCATCTAAGCAAAAGAAGTATATATTGGTTTGTACTGATTATGTTACTAAATGGGTAGATGCCAAAGCATTAGTATCTGCTACTGAAAATTCAGTTGTTCATTTTCTTTATGAGGATATTTTTACTCGCTTTGGTGTTCCAAGAGAAATTGTGACAGATCAGGGAAGCCAATTCACATCCAACTTGGTGGAGAATTTGATGGAAGAATACAAAATCAAGCACAGAAGATCTACTCCTTACCATCCGCCAACAAATGGTCAAGTGGAGTCTATAAACAAAGTTCTTGAAAGTATCATCACCAAAACTGTTCATCTACATAGAAGAGATTGGGCAGAAAGGCTTCCTGAAGCCTTGTGGGCCTACAGAACTACATGGAGAAATGCAACAGGACATTCTCCCTATGAACTTGTTTATGGGAAAGAAGTCCTGCTCCCCATTGAGTTCCAAGTCAAGACCTTCAAGATAGCAGTTCAATTGGGGATGAATTTATCAGAAGCCCAAAAGCATAGGATGGAGCAATTGAACGAGCTAGATGAGATCAGACAAGAAGCAATTTTAAGAACTGATCTAGTTCAATATAAAAGAGCTAAATGGCATGACAAGTACATCAAAGAGAAGAAGTTTCAAGAAGGAGATTGGGCATTGTTATTTGATTCCAAGTTTAAATATTTTCAAGGAAAATTTCAAACTCATTGGATTAGGCCATATGAGATTGAGAAAATATTTAGCAATGGAGCGGTAAGAATCAAGACCATTGATGAGTTTCAAACTCCTCTTATTGTGAATGGCCACAGATTGAAAGTCTATCATAAGCCACTCTCAAAAGAGGAATTTTTAAAAATGTTTCAAGAAAATTTTGCAATCAGGCTGGTACAGAAGAATTCTTCTTCTCCACCAGCCTAGCTTTTGTTCTTTTCAGTTAAAAAAAAATAAAATAAAAAATAAAATAAAATTGTATAAGCCTGAAAACCAATCACTGATTGGCAGTCTTACACAGAAAATGTAGGGTGAAAATCAGGAACACCTGACACCCTATATTTTCCAAAAAAAAAAATCTCTCTTTCATTTCACAAGTTTTGTGACCACCCATTCCACTTCATTCCACTTCATTTCACTCCATTCCACTTCATTTTATATATTTCATTCCATTTCACCAATAAAATTCTTTTTCATGACCATTTCCATCTAGTCATTTGTCATCCGTTCATTTTCATTCACCCAAATAATAGCTGTGTCAGTTTTCGCAGCTGACACCAGTTTCCGCAGCCAGAAGCAGATTCCACAGCTACCACTCTGTTTTCAAAAGAATGTACAACCAGATGTTATTTCCATAATCATGAAATAAAATGCAGGTATGAGGACCAATTATGAAGACATGGAGCATTCAAGATATCAATGAGGAGCAACTAATTGAAGACCAAGGAAAAATGGCAAGAATTCCAAGGTATGAGTAAAAATTTATTTCAAATAGCATTTAAAACACATTTTTATCTAGTTATGAACCATAAGCTCCATTATGTGCAATGATTATATTGACAAACTCCGTAATCACTCCATGATCTCTGTACAATCCTCCCACAATCCTCGCATTTATTCTCAAACGGTCCCATAATTAAACCTCCGATCTTCACTCATACTTTGATATTCCACCTGTGACAATGAGACATAGTTGATTTGACTACGGCTTCTTTCAGCCGCATAAAATCTGTAGCCGTTGTTTAAACGTGCTTAAATTTATTTTGTAGCCACCAAATTTCAAACACTGCCGGATGTGTTATACTCTTCCTATTGTTCTATTAATCTCACAGCCGTATCTCTGCCGTGCTCACGTAACCCTTCTCTATTCCGCTTCATTCTTTGTTACGCTACAGTCTGTATACCCACTCTCTGATATCTACCTACAGTCATCGTGCTCATTTTTGTTCATTCAGCCGTCCTACTTCCATTGAACCCTCCTCACGCAGGCAAGTTTTTAAAGAGCAGAAAGAAGGATGGGTAAATTGTTGAGAGCAGAACCAGAGGGACCTAAATTCATGGAAGGATATCCGCAAGTCAGGGATATATTGAAGAAGGCAAAGTGGCTGCGGTTTATCCAAAAGTTTAATGGCTACCATAAAGAGGTGACAAAAGCGTTTGCAAGGTCTTTCAATGGCCTAGAGGTAGAGATTGGAGACCTTAAGTTTACGGTGAATGAGGCATCTATAGCATCTGCCACAGAACTTATTCAAGAGGGTGAACGTTGGTTTAAGAATAAAAGCATTAATGATGAAGCCTGGAGAGTGATTCTACATAACCCAGGTATGGACATAACTATTTTTAAAAGAGGAATTCCTGTTCATGCTTTGAAAGAGGAATGGGCTACTTTGCTGCTAGTTGTTCAAAAATTCATCACCTGTGAAGGCCGTTTTGGGTCCATGTATATGTACCATACCAGATTGCTGATGAATTTTCTAGATAATCAAACTCTCAATCTCCCATATTTTATATTAAATAGTTTGAAAAAGATGTCTGTGACTGTTCAAAAACATTTAGGGGATGTAGAACCACATCTATATCACCATGGTCTTGTAAAAATTTTGATTGAAAAACAGTTAAAATAGAACAAGGATACATGGGAACAATTTTTGATCAGAAATTTCTTTGAAAGACCTCAAGAAATTCCTGAAGGTAGCACATCAAGAAGGAGTAGGAGAAAAAGAACAAATGATGAAACTCAAAGTACTCCTACTACTACAATTGAAAGAACTAGTAGGGAAGAGAGACTGTCAAAAAGGAAGAAGAAAGAAACCAAGGGTAAAAATCCAATAACATCAAAAGAGAGAAAAAGTATTGAGGCTATACATCAAACCCCTTCTTCCGAAGAAGAAGATCATCAAGTGTTATCTGAGAGATTGGTTCATCTTCAAGAACAATTATCTATAGCCAAGAATAAAGAGAAAGGAAAACAAAAGCAAAAAGACAGTGGTCCACATCGTGTGAGAAGAAGTTCCAGGCTTAAGGGGAAGTTGAGGAAAACACAAATGAAGGGACCTCATTTTATCGATTTGGGAGAAGAAACATCTGAACAATCCCCAGCTGACCATAGTCCATCTCACTCTCAGTCAGTTAGTGAACTTGGTTCATTTCATTCTCAGTCAGACATTGAACATAATCCATCCCATTCTCAGCCAGATGTTGATGTGAGCCCTTCTCAGCCAGATTTTGAAGACAACTCTCCTTCACGGCATTTTGGGGACAACCCAATAAAAATGACACCTGATATAGACCCCAAGCAGCAAGAGGTATATGATTATATAGAATCTTTAGAAAAAGCAGCTACAGGTCCCAGTACTTCGTCCATTCAGCCTCACATATCACAAAATGATCTAGTCCAATCACTGAAATAGGAAGTCTTTGAGCTAGAGCTTTTAAATAGACACATTAAAAATGAAAATGAGACATTTAAGGAACAAAGCAAATTGGAAAAAATCATTCATGATAATACCATGCTACATCTGGGAATATGGCAGAAGAAGAACAAGAAATTGAAAAAGAAATGCCAGAAGTTAAGCAGAGCACTGGTTAATATCAAATTTAGATGCTTAATGAAGAAGCCCAGAATGTTAGCAGCACCAAGGAAGAAGAGGAGAGGATTGGATGCGCTGGTTGAAGTGTCAAGGCATATGAACTGAAGAAGGATTATCAAAATTTTGGTTGCATGAGGACATGCAACACCTTCACAGTGGGGGTATGTTGAGTCTCAAATCTGCATTTTTCTTATACATCTTCCTAGACCTTTTTCATTCACCTGAACCTTCCAAGTTGTCAATATCATTGTATATTAATTGCAAAAGAGAATCTAAAATGGTTTTTAACTATATTTTGTGTCTGCTGTTTGATTTAGATTTTTTCTCATTTAGCTGCGGAATCTTGCCACTTTCCGCAGCTGCTGCAACTTTCCGCAGCCATTTTGTGAAAGTCTATGTTGCAGGTGTCTTCAGGTAAAACGAGCCACATGGGCAAGTCAGAAATGATGTGGACATGGATCGTGTCCTATTGGCTCGAGCAAATTCACTTAAGGAGTTTGTGGTCAAAGGTGGCCAAGTGGAAGTCAACCGTAGAGTCCCACGGTGACAGGACTCTGTTTCTCATCACGTGAGGATTTGCATGACCGTCTCTAACTTACGGGAGACACATCAACACCTGTACACGGCTCCATAAGCCGAATCCAACATCCACTCCTCATAGATTTACTCCTCACTGCGGCCATGATGCTGGATCCCTGGACGTGATGATTTACGTGTCTCCATCAGCATCTATCAGCACAAACTTTAGGGAATTAGTTATATTACCTTTGTTATAAATAACGCGTTTGCATACACATATTAGATTAGCCTCCAGATAGCTCTGTAATGTAATTACGTTGCCACTGTGCCGTAATATCACCTCTCTGTTATGACTGCATTTTAATATATAAGAAGACTCTGTTTCCAAGCGTAATTCGTACTTGAAGGCTGTTGCTAAGGCTGGTGCAGAGGGCCCCTGCACACGCTGAGGTTTTCTGCATTATTGTATAGTTATTGTTTTATTTCTTTAAGCTCATTGTGCCATAAGTCATTCATGTGTTTATACATTACATCTTTCATGGTATTTATGCTTCATCTCTGTTTATAATCTTTCATGCTTTACATCTTACTTCTGTCCACAATCTTTCATGTTTTATGTTGTTGTTAACTGATCAGTGTTCCTGTTTCAGATTACAAATAGGCAGCCCGGGCATTTGCATAACCTTTTGACTAATGACATGGAATTAATATTGTTCTGCTACTAATTTACTTTTCTTAGTTTCTATTTAATTTCAGTACTGCTTTGTTTATTTCAGTCTTGCTCATTTGCTTCAGTAGTTAGATTTAGATATATTAAATTTCTCATGACATTTTCAGTTACCTCCGAAAGCCATAGCTGGACTAATGGCGAGGGATTGAATTATGAATGTGTAGTTTGATATTAGTTTACTTTCTGCAAGTTAGAAATATTAAATTGCTCATGAAATTTTCAGTTACCTCCGAAAGCCATAGTTGGACTAATGGCGAGGGATTGAATTATGAATGTGTAGTTTGATATTAGTTTACTTTCTGCAAGTTAGATATCAGGTTACTCAAGTTGTTTATGGTTA
Organism: Pinus albicaulis; assembly: GCA_034641835.2. Classification (NCBI taxonomy): domain Eukaryota; kingdom Viridiplantae; phylum Streptophyta; class Pinopsida; order Pinales; family Pinaceae; genus Pinus; species Pinus albicaulis. Next base: position 1,248,341,947 of record CM076575.1, read on the forward strand.
CCTCCGAAAACCATAGTTGGACTAATGGTGAGGGATCAGAAGATAAGTTGATGTAATTTGATTTAGATTTACTTTGTTGCAACTTTTGGATTTCTTTAAGTATAGTTTCTTTTGTGGTTGAACAGCAGCAAGGATAATGAGTTTCATGATCGGTAGTTCATTGTTTGTTTGACTAGAGTAGTGATGCAATTTCATTTTCTTTGAAGAATTAATTTTTTCATTGTGTGTTTTAAAATTCTTTTGAAGTTTGGAAAATCATTAGAAAGACATTGTTGTCTTGAATATTTGTCTCAATACTTGTTTTTTCAGAATTTCATAAAAAATCCAAAAACGACCAAAAAGTAAGAGATAGGTTATCTTGCACATATAGTGCGCCACACTTCATCAGCTTACGAATCCCGGATTGATAAATTAATGTAGAAATTTAGGACACACTAAATTGACCAAACACCAGGTTTGAAAGATAATTTGTTTTCTATTTCATGTTTGGAAGATAAAGGAGATAGAGTATATTTTGTTGATGGAAAAGTACTTGTGTGGAAAAAGGGCTCAAGTATAGATTCTACTAGAGTAATTAGAGTTCATGAAGGAATGTTGTATAAACTATTGAAAAAACCCGCTTAAGCATTAATACATAATGATATCAATCCATGTGATATTTTGCATAGAAGAAATGTTAACCTTCACTATATATATTTTCCAACTTAAAACAAAATCGTTCCAGGTGTCCCATATTTGTAGGTAGAACATGAAGAAGTTTGTAAATGATGTGCGCTTGGAAAGAATGTCAAGAACCCCTTTTAAAGTAGCAATAGTGGGTCAATGGAAATTTTGGATCTACTTCATTTTGATGTGTGGTCCAATTCCAGTGAAATATCTTGGAGGCTCTTTGTACTATATAAGATTTCATGATAACTTCTCTCACAAGTCATGGATCTACTTCATGAAGACAAATGATAAATAATTTAACAAGTTTAAGGAATTTAAGGATGAAGTGGAAAAATTGAAGGGAAAAAAAATCGATATCCTGAGATTTGATAATGGAGGAGAATATACTTCCAAGGATCTCATTTCATTTTGTAAAGAATATGGGATTAAGAAGGAGTTTATAATACCTTAAAATCCACAACAAAATGGTTTTTCTAAAATAAAGAATAGAACCATCAAATAATCTGTTAAGGAAATGATGCATGATCAATACTTTCCTATGTTTCTATGGAGCGAAGAATCTATGATATATGTCTACATTCAAACTAGAAGTCCTTATCGAATTTCAAAAGACAAGACTCCCGAAGGAGCATTCACCGGAAAAAAACTACAAGTTGGTCATTTGAGAATATTTGGTTTTCCAGTCTATATCTATGTACCCGAAGATAAGGGAAATAAGATAGAGCCTTCAGGAAAGAAAGGAATATTCATTGGATCCAATGAGTCATCAAAGGCCTATAGACTCTATATTCTATGACAGAAACAAGTTGAAGTTAGCAAGGATGTGAACTTTGATGAAAATATTTCCTATTATAAATATAAACAAGTTCCCATCGATTTTGATGAGGACAAAGAACATGAAGCTCCCAAGGAAGAAATTCCTATTCCATCCAATTCTATAGAATATCTCATAGACCCCTAAGAATATCCAGAAGGGCCTAGCTATCCAATGGACCGAGTTGTTGTTCTTGAAATCTAGAAAATGCCAACTTGGCTATTATCCACTTTGCTGGAAGGAGAAGGACATGCAACAACATGTGGCACATTTAGGGAAAGAAATAAACCTACGAGGTATTCTGGATATGCAACATTAATGACCAATATTATTGATTTTGAACCTTCCACCTTTGAAGAAGCAACTAGCCAGCAAGTTTGGAAGGATGCATTGTTGGATGAACACAAATTGATTATGAAGAATGATGTATGGGAGATTGTGGTGAGACCAAAGGTAAAGTCAGCGATGACCTCCAAATGGGTATACAAGATCAAACATATAGTGGATGGAAGCATTGGAAAATACAAGGAAATATTTGTGGCTAGAGAGTTCTCCTAGAAAGAGGGAGAAGACTGCGGTGATAAATTCACTTTGGTTTCCAAGTACTCTACCATTAGATCTATTATTTTTGTTGCTTCTTCTATGTGTTGGAATTCAAAAAATATGGATGTAAATACTGCTTTCCTCAATGCATGATTGAGGAATAAGTGTACATAGAACAACCTCAAGGTTTTGAGGTTCATGGAAGAGAGTCTCACTTTTGTAGATTGAATAAAGCCTTGAATGGAATTAAGTAAACACTTAGATCCTAGTATTCTCAAATTGATAACTACCTGACATGACTTGTTCTCTCTAAAAGTGATGTTGATCCAAATTTGTACATCAAGGTTGAGTTGAATGAACCTATCATTCTGTTAGTGTATGTTGATGACTTATTTATGACAGTTATGGAGCATCTTATTATTCAATGTAAGGGGGAGTTGGCCTCTGAATTTGATATGAAGGATCTTGGATTGATGCACTACTATTTGGGGCTAGAGGTATGGTAGAAGCCTTGTGAAATATTCCTTGGTAAAGAAAAATATATCATCAAGATCTTGCAGAAGTTTGGAATGATGGAATGTAAATCGATGAATACTCCCATGGTGAAAAATTTGAGAAAGTTGAGAGACACTAAGTAATATTTGAAAGATCCATCCATGTACCAAAACCCGATTGGCTCACTGATGTATTTGGTTAATACGAAGCTGAACATTTAATTTTCATTGAATACTTTAATCCAGTTCTAGGTGCAATCAATATATGATCACTGGATTGCAGCAAAGCATGTTTTGAGATATTTGCATGGTATAGTTGATTATGGTTTGAGATAGTTATCAAAAGGTGATATACAACTTCAGGGTTATACAAATAAAAATTGGTTAGGGAGTGCTGAAGATAGAAAGAGTACATCCAAAATTTTATTCAGTTTGGGATCTACTATGATTTCATGGATGATGAAGAAGAATACATCTGTTGCACTCGTCATTTCCAAGTAATAATTTACTTTATACGGTTTAGTGAGTTGTGAAGCAATACGGCTTCAAAAGTTACTTGAATGACTATTTGATCAGGTGATAGAATTAACCATGATATATTATGATAATAAAAACTGTGTGAATATGACAAAGAATGTATTTTTCCATGACCGGTAAAAGAACATCAAGATCGAGTACCAATTTATCCATGACATGGTGCAGAAGGGAGCAGTGGAGCTCCAATATGTTTTTACCGATGAGATTATAATTGATTTAATTACAAATCCTGTGTCTAGAGAAAAGTTTTTATACTTTATGAACAAGCTTGCACTTGTTGAGAATGCCTCTCTTAGTGAGAAGGAGTGCTAATGAGATAACATCATGGATTAACATTCTCCCCATGTCAAGTATATTGACACAAATTAAGAAGAATTGTCCGAGAAAGGATATTCATATCGTGTCTAGTATGTTTACCTGAATGAGGAAGAATGATATTGGAGAATCAAGTTTGTTTAGCATAAGGCCTGAAATAACTTAGTTAGAGTGTGGCTTTTGGAGATTCACCATGTGTCAAATATATTGACCCAAATGATGGTGATCCAATACTAGTATGGATACCATGTGTCAAGTACCAACTTGAATTATGGTGACTAGTTGATGCTAAATAATGTACCATGTATCTGAAGTACTGACCTGAATTATGGTAACCTATTACTGCTATTGAATTAGCATGTGTGTTGTGAAACCAACTCCAAAGATAAAAGAAAAGAGAGATCAACGCCTTATAAATAACCACTTCGAGGGGGAAACCTCCAATACATTACATAAATGAACAATTCTTGGATGATAAAAATGACAAAACCTCCTCTCTATATATAGGAGTCCATGGGGCCACAATGTAATCCTAGTGGGGCCATAATGTAATCCTAGCCGACCTAACAATAATAATGGAAGGGCACAATAATAACAATATGGGGGTTACAGGGGTAGAACAATAACAATAAGGGGGTTACACTAACAACACTAAGGGACTATACTAGTAATATAAGGACCTAACATGCTCCTCTCCTTCAAAAAAGTGTTGTCCTCAAAGCTTGAGTAGCTTCAGGTGCTTCTGTATAAAATTCTCATCCTCCCATGTAGAATCTTCAGTGGGTAAGTTCTTCCATTTGATGAAATAATTTGAAATTGATCGATTTCGTAGCTGTCGAGTTCTTGTTTCCGTGACTACTTCAGGTTCCAATATGGTTTTTCCTTTGTCATGAAGTTCTGCCAATATTGTTTGAACTAGAAGTTTGTCCCCTATAACCTTTTCTAAGCATGAAACATGGAAAAATGGATGCACTCTCGAAGAAGTAGGAAGCTCCAATTTGTATGCCATAGTACCAATATTTTGCAACACCTTGTAAGGACCATAATACTTTGGCGATAATTTATTATCCTTATTAGATTTCTTGAGGGAAATTTGTTTGTATGGTTGTAGCCGTAAAAATACCCAGTATCCCACATCAAAACTCCTCTCACTGCGATGTTGATCTGCCTGTTGTTTCATTCGATTTTCTGCCAAATTTAGTTTATCCTTTAAGAGTTGGAGAACTTCTTGTTGATGCTCGATGTGATCCTCCACTGCTTGAACCCTAGAATTTTCCCTTAAAGAAGATGTGATGGACGGTGGGATGATATCCATAAGGTGCCATAAATGGGGTCATTTATGTTGTAGTATGGAAGGAAGTGTTATACCACCATTCAGTGAGAGGTAACCACTTGACCCATTTTTTTTATATCAGATACAAAAAAATGAAGGTATATTCACTATCTCAGTTTGACCATCAAATTGAGGATGATAAGATGAGCTATGAGCTAGTTTAGTACCCAAACAAGAAAATAACTCCATCCAAGAATTTCCAATAAAAATGGGATCTCTGTCACTCACAATAATCTTTAGGTTTCCATGTAGCTTTTGAATTGTGTCCATAAATGTAGTAGCAATTGTACTTTCTTTAAATGGATGAGATAATGCACAAAAGTGTACATACTTGGTAATTCTATCAACTACCACCATGACATCATTCCTTGATTCAAATGGCTTGTGATAAATTCCATTGAAATATCCTCCCAACGTTGACTTGGAATGGATAAATGTTGTAGAAGACCCGAGGTCTTAATTTTGTCAACTTTATTTTGTTGGCAAACCAAACATTCCGCCGCAAAATTTTGAATATCAGATTTAAGGCCATCCCAAAAAAAACTTTCTTCACCCTGTGGTAAATTTTTAAAAATCCCAAGTGTCCACCTAAAGGAGAAGTGTGCAAGTCCAAAAGAATCTTTTGTTTTAGTTGGGAATTCTTGCAAATATATAAGAGATCTTTGTAACATAAGGAATCATTTTTCCAAATAAATGTATCAGATGTACTAGGATCTTGCTGCAACTTTTGAATGAGTGTCCAAAACCTTACGTCCTTCTTCCATTCATCCTTGCTTCGGTTATCAAATATGGTTGGATAATAGAAATGGCACAAAGCAATGCTTCCACCTCTTCATCCTTTCTCAGGAGTGCATATGCAGCAACATTTAGCTTCCATTTTTTGTATATTATTTCAAAGTCATAACCCAAAATCTTTGTGACCCTCTTTTGCTTCTTTTCGAATATTCTTTGTTAAAAAGTATTTATCACTATCATGATCATTTTTTACCTTGAAGTGTCTTCCCATTATGTAAGGTCGCCATTTCTTTAGTGCATGTAGTATTGCCAACATTTCCTTCTCACAAATAGTTTTCTGTAAATACTTTCCTTTGATTGGATGACTTTCAAAAGAAATATGCCTTCCTTCTTGCATTAAAACAACCACTTGATTCCATTTACGAGCATCTGATTTATCTTTTAATAAGGTTTTGTGATCTGGGCATAGCTAAGACCGGTGCTAGGCACATTGACTCTTTAAGATGTTCAAAGGCCTTAGTTGCTTTAGGAGTCGATCAAAATGCATCTTTCTTCAATAATGTTGTTAGAGGTGCTACTATTATCCCATAATTCTTAACAAATTTGCGATAATATCCTGTTAACCTGAGAAATCCTCACAACTGCTTTATGGTTGTGGGGACTTTCCATTCTTTAATGGCTTTAATTTTGTTAAGGTCTACCTTAACACCGTTGTGAGATACAATATGACCTAGATTTTCCACCTCTTGTACTCCAAAGAAAAATTTGGATGTTTTTGCATATAATTGTTTCTCCTCCAATAGTTTGAGCACCTTGTCAACATGTTGAACATGATCCTTCCAAGACCTTCTGTAGATTAGTATATCATCAGAAAATACTAGCACAAATTTTCTAAGGAAGGGTTTGAAAATGAAATTCATCAACCCTTGAAATGTAGAAGGTGCATTGGTAAGGCCAAAAGGCATGACCAAAAATTCAAAATGAACCTCATGAGTTTGAAATGTTGTTTTCGGAATATCTTCAGTATTCATTCTAATTTGATGATATCCTGAACGAAGATCCAAGTTGGTAAAATAAATTGCTCCATGTAATTCATCCAATAATTCATAAATCACAGGAATGGGAAATTTATCTTTAATAGTGAGCTTATTGAGCTCCCTATAATTGGACACATGAGCCATGATCCATCCTTCTTGTGCACCAATAATATTGGAGCAGAGAAAGAACTTTGACTAGGTTGAATTATAGCAGCCTCTAACATTTCTGCAATCATACGTTCAATTTCACTCTTTTGGACATAAGGATATTAGTAAGGCCGGATGTTTGGAGGAACACTTCCCCGAATCAAATGAATAGCATGATCATGATCATGAATAGGTGGGAGTCCTTTGAAAGTATCAAACACCTTGGAATGATTTTCCAAGACTCTTTGGAGATCTGGAGAAATAAATGATTTTTATGTTGGAACTTCTAGTGAGCATAATTGTGCAATTACGCCTCGTTGTTATTTCTGCAGAAGCTTTGTCATGACATTAGAGCTTATTATCTTTCCTGGCTTCCCTGTGATACCTCGTAATTCAATTTCCTTTCCTTTCGAAAAAAATTTCAAGAAAAGTTCTCGAAAATTAAAAGCTACCATCCCCAAATATTGTAACCATTGTACTCCTAGTACGACATCAACACCTCCCATTGAGATGGAAAGCATTGGACTATTCAATACATATTCCCCCATGGATAGCTTGAGATTAGGGCATTTTCCAGAGCAATTTATAGTTCCTTCTAGGGTTGCTTCCTGGTGTATATCCTCTTCTTTTGAAGTTTCTTGTTCATTTTCTTCCTCCTCTTCACAATCTATGTAAAACAATTTCTTCTCAGCACACTTATGACCTTTAGTGTATTTTCTATCACAACTGTAGCAAAGCCATTTTGCTCTTTTTTCTTCCAATTTTTGTGGTGTCAACCTTGTAGGTTGTGGAAGTCTAGGAGTAGCAACATTTCCATCTTTATAGATGTGAGTGGTAGGCTTCCTTGTCGCCATAATTTTACATTCAATTTTTCTTGCCAACTTGAATGCCTTCTCTAATGAATCCGGTTCCCAAACACGAACTTCATGTTGGATGTTATCCTTTAAAGTCCCTATGAAGACATCAATATTTTGTTCCTCTAGAATATCAGTTACCCTTATATTCAACTTTTGGAAGTCCTCAATGTGCTCCGCCACTAAACCCTTTTGTTTGAGATTGATCAATTGGCTAAAGAAGGTGTTGCTCTTTGTATCCTCATAATGTGCTATCTTTTCCTCCGTAAAAATTGACCAAGTGACATTTTTTTTACGGGAAAAAACCCATTGATACAATACAAAGGTATTTTTTTCTAAATGTAAAGTTGCAATGCTTACCTTTTATGTGTTTTTCACATTATTGAGATCAAAATATTGCTCCATCTATAGTATCCATGTTACGGGATCCTTGCCATCAAACTGCCTCATATCTATCTTTGGAATATGGTGGTTCTTTAATCCAAGATTAGAGTTTATGAAATCATGATTAACATTTATTTTTTTCTCATCATGAGTTTCCTCTAATATATTTTCTCCATTAGGAAACATTTCTTGTATCAGCTTTTCCAAACCTTCGATGTCTACTTTTAGATCATTCTTCATGTTTTCCATTTTTTCATCGATCTTAGCTTCCATGCAAAATTCCATGCAATCCATCTTAGCTTCCAAACCATTCATCTTATCTTCCATGCCTTTATTCAAACCATCCATCTTAGTTTCCACGCCTTTCTTCAAAACTTCCATTTCATTTTTTGTTGCTCTTTGTGATAGCGAAATTTGGTGTAGTTGCTCATGGACTTTTGATATCTCATGTTGCATTTCTTCATCTTCATGAATCATTTGAAGGCTTAATGGGTGCTGAATTCCTTTTAGGAGGTATTTTAGAACCTAATACTGATATCTATGCTCAATGGGCATTTGGAATCACTTAGAACTGATTTTTCAAACAAGACTTATGCAATTTGAAAAAACAATACACACCTTTTTCTTGATTTTGAGGAGCTCAATATTGAAAATGAATTATATCTGTGATTTCAAATCTTCAATATCTAAAATTAGGCCCTAACGTAGCCCTCTGAAGCTTCTTTTGAATGCCACAGGTCTGACTTGATTTGGATTCTTGAAGACAAAGTTATGCCCAATCTCCTACGATGACCTAATTATGGACTAGTTCAGTAGAGCGAACTTGTACGACCTGCCACGTGTCATTGTTTCCTCCTTTATCTTTTAAATTGATATAGAGAAAACTATTTTTTGTGTACTTGCGTCCAATTTCTACATAATTCCAATTCGATGCTCAGAGAGAGAGAGTTATGAAGATTTTCCCACGATCATCTCTTTGAGATGCAATTCGGGAGCCTGCAAAAGACCAAACGTCCACAAACCATATCTCTGAAAATATTGTGAACCAAACTTTGAAATTTTGCGACGATATTCCTCAGGATATCTTCTTCATTTCCTAAAAATTTTAGCTTCTAAATCTTCGTAGAAAACAAGTTATAGCGAAAATTCCACGATGACCTGTTTAGGTTTAATTTAGGAGCCTGCAAAAAGACCTAACTTCCACAGATCATATCTTCGAAAATATTTCGAACCAAGTGAAATCAAGAAAGAATATGACATAATGATGAATGAAAAATAATAACAGGTTATTTTTGCTGGTTGTGAGTATATATCTCACAAAGTGTCTATATTTATACATCTTAACAAAATTAACAATTTTCCTATATATTTTCTGCATATTCATAAACCTATTGATAAATTGGAAAAAATCCATGATTTATTTGTTGACTTTATTTCCCACTCTCACCTAAGCTATATTTTTTGTTGTCTTTGTTTTCCTATATTATATTTTTAAATGTTTGTATCATTTAAATATTTGTTATATACACTAATATTTCTTGATTGTTTATAGTTATAAACAAACAACGCCCTAGGGCACTGGCCATGGATCAAGATGATGTGGACATTGTACACACGCCTGTTCAGGAAAATGGAGTGAATATTGAAGATCAAGTTAATGATCCTATCGAAGAATATGATAATGATAATAACACAATTGAGGAAGTGGGTACAAATATATTGATCCAGAATACATTTAATAATGTTGGAATGGATGATGACGATGACAAGCTAGATGGTGTTTTTGATAGACCTGTAATTGAGAAGGAAACACTACCTCTTTATGAAGGCTCCAAAATAAGTCTCATCTCTTCTATATTACTGATGGTGAACATAAAGGTTATAAATGGTTTTTCAGACAATTGTGTCACACAACTCCTAAGGTATGTACTATATTTTGTGACATTTAGTGCATGATGATAAATGCTTTCTTTTTTCCTTTATTTTTATTGTTAGTTTATCATTTATAAAATTTGGATGAAATATATATAATTAATATTATTTAAATTATGAATTAATGATTTTAAAATTGTGTTGTAGATTTTTAGGCAGATTTCCGTTAGCATTATGAAATGTTTTAACTCACACATACTGAGATTTACATGCCATTATGAAAGATATTAGAATGGAGTATAAATCTATTCATGCATTTTCTAATGATCATATTTTGTATTATGGATAACATGCATTGAAAAAATAATGCATGAAATGTAAAATTAGTAGATATTGAACCGATCAAGCAACAAAAAATATGCCTTGCAAGGTTCTTCATTATATTCCCATAATTCCACATTTGTGGCGATTTTTTAGGTGAAAAAGCATAACACATTTTATGCATTACCATGCAAAGAAAATAAATAAATATGGATTTCTTCGAATGCCCGCAGATGGATTGAATTTTAAGAAGATAGAGGAAATATGGCTACATTTTAAAGATGAACCTCATATATAATTTTTGTAGCTATGTTTGGTCTTAATATTCTATATTTTATCCCTTTAAATATATAATGTAATGTTAAGACACATTCTTCATGTCATTTTCAATGATTATTCCTTGAAAGAATTATTATAAGGCACGTTCTTCATGTTAGATTTAAAAGAGAAAATTTTGAATTTTGAATTTTGAATGTTTGGCTCCAAACTTGTTAAGCTGACCCTCACTCAAGTCAAGTCGGACCCAGTGAAGAGATAAACCAATTTGAACATGCATAACACTATATATAGAGCATTCAACCTCCTCCACAAGACATCATTCAAAATTTCACAAGACAAGTAATATTCTGAGCATCTCAAAGAGGAAGAAGAAGGAAAAAGTAGGATGAATTCATATTTAGCACTTATCTCTCTCTCTCTCTCTCTCTCTCTCTCTCTCTTGAATTCACACTAGTGAAATTCTAGGTAGTCTCTTGGTGGTAGGTCTAATTTCTGGGCAACATGGCCAAAATTCTGGGCATTTTGTTTCGGGTAGCAGGGCCGAGTTTATGGGCATATTCAGGGGGGGCGAAATTTGGCCTAGGTATATTAGAGAAGGTTGAAGTTGAAGGGAAAAAGTTTGACTTGACAAGAGGGATGCTTGATTATTTTTGGCCATAATCATTTTTGGTTAGTTTGACCTCATAGTTGACTAGTTGCATTATGTGTATCTCTTGTTGAACTGAATAATTTATCTAAGGAAAAGGTTGTTGGGTTTTTCCCATAAGTGCGTTTTCCTAGGGTAAATCTTTTGTTCTCTTTTTGCATTGTGACCTCTACTATCCTTGTGATTTATGGTTGAATTTATGAAGTGTAATTGATAAATGATAAACTATAATTGTTAAAATAAGATCTACACCATTAGAACTAATTATCAATATTTCAGAAATTTGTGCTTGTATTTATTGCACTTGAAAAATCAACAAGTTATCATAGATTTGGTAAAGAATATGACATTGATATCACTCTTGAAGAACTTTGGTAAAAGGAAGAGAATTAAAGAAGAACTACATCTACAATCTAATTGTTTATCTATGTCTATTGGTTCCTCTATGGGTTGTTTATCTACATAGCATAATTTAATTACTCTATTCAATGGATCAACAAGGAATTGAAATACATGAATGTAAATGTAACACAACACATATATGAAAAAAATATACTCTTTATATTAATAGAAATAGGAAAGCGTTTAAAACCAAGAATAATAGTTGATCTTGTTGATACCTCCTCAAGTTGACTTGTACTTCCTTGTCACAAACCACACCTCAATGTCACCCTAATGCATGAAGACGATGACTCCTTTAGATTCAAGGAAGAAACATAAGGGAATAATTAGTATCCAAAACCCAACCGTGATGTCATGTATGACAATAAATTTATGGGAGATGGATGGTAGTTTAGGATTTACCATAATGAGCTTGAGATCCACTTATGATGGGAGGATGAAATCAAGGGATAAGAGGTGAAGTCTCCAAGGTAGGATCAAATAGGAATCGAGATTATTATCCAAGGTAAATGTTTAAAAAACCCATGTAATATTCTGAAAGAGTAAGCTTCAAAAATATTTTTAATTTTCCCAAATTTCTAGAATTAATGCACCCCCAGCAAGGAGCAACTAGTGCTGGTACAAAATGGAGAAACCAACACTGAACATAGGTAGCCAAGGGGGAAGGATGAAATAAGGATAAAAGCATTTATTTTGAGCAGTTAATACCATAAACTAATACTTTTTGGAAGGGTAATGCTTAGGTATTTGTGTAGGGATGATGACAACATGTTCACGGATGTGTATTGATCCAATTTGTAGGCCTATTGGCTAGATGTGAAAAAATGACATATGAAAATAGAAACCATTTTAGTGAAAGATCTAATGATAGAATAATAAAGGGAAATCATCATGCCACCACAAAATAGATTGATAAAATTCCAAATAAACATAAGACCGAAGATTTAGGTACAAAATATTTCTTCTATTTTTCTGCTCTTATAGGTTCTATTGCAGATAAAAATGATTTGTGGCTAGTAGATAGTGGTTCCTCAAGGCACATTATGAGAGATCGTGACAACATCACAAGTATAATGGAAAAAATATTATCTCAAAAGGTAGAACTTGGAGAAAACACCAATTATGCAGTAAAAGGCATTGGGAAGACTCCTAAAGAGTTGGAATGAGGTGAAAACGTTCACCTTAGCAACATACTCTATGTACCAGGTTTGAAACATAATTTGGTTTCTATTTCATGTTTGGAAGATAAAGGAGATAGAGTATATTTTGTTGATGGAAAAGTACTTGTGTGGAAAAAGGGCTCAAGTATATATTCTACTAGAGTAATTAGAGTTCATGAAGGAATGTTGTATAAATTCTTGAAAAAACCCGCTTAAGCATTAATACATAATGATATCAATCCATGTGATATTTTGCATAGAAGAAATGCTACCCTTCACTATAGAGATTTTCCAACTTAAAACAAAATGGTTCCAGGTGTCCTAGATTTGTAGGTAGAATATGAAGAAGTTTGTAAATGATGTGCGCTTGGAAAGAATGTCAAGAATCCCTTTTAAAGTAGCAAAAGTAGGTGAATGGAAATTTTGGATCTACTTCATCTTGATGTGTGGTCCAATGCCAGTGAAATATCTTGGAGTCTCTTTGTACTATATAAGATTTCATGATGACTTCTCTCACAAGTCATGGATCTACTTCATGAAGACAAATGAAACAGAATTTAACAAGTTTAAGGAATTTAAGGATGAAGTGGAAAACTTGAAGGGAAAAAAAATCAAGATCCTGTGATTTGATAATGGAGGAGAATATACTTCCACGGATATCATTTCATTTTGTAAAGAATATGGGATTAAGAAGGAGTTTATAATACCTTAAAATCCACAACAAAATGTTTTTTCTAAAATAAAGAATAGAACCATCGAATAATCTGTTAAGGAAATGATGCATGATCAATACTTTCCTATGTTTCTATGGAGCGAAGAATCTATGATAGATGTCTACATTCAAACTAGAAGTCCCTATCGAATTTCAAAAGACAATACTCTCGAAGGAGTGTTCACCAGAAAAAAAACTACAAGTTGGTCATTTGAGAATATTTGGTTTTCCAGTCTATATCTATGTACCCGAAGATAAGGGAAATAAGCTAGAGCCTTCAGGAAAGAAAGGAATATTCATTGGATCCAATGAGTCATCAAAGGCCTATAGACTCTATATTCTATGACAGAAACAAGTTGAAGTTAGCAGGGATGTGAACTTTGATGAATTTTTTTCCTATTGGAACTATAAACAAGTGCCCATGGATTTTGATGAAGACAAAGAACATGAAGCTCCCAAGGAAGAAATTCCTATTCCATCCAATTCTATAGAATATCTCATAGACCACCAAGAATATCCAGAAGGGCCTAGCTATCCAATGGACCGAGTTGTTGTTCCTGAAATCTAGAAAATGCCAACTTGGCTAATATCCACTTTGCTGGAAGCAAAAGGACATGCAACAACATGTGGCACCTTCAGGGAAAGAAATAAACCTACGAGGTATTCTGGATATGCAACATTAATGACTAATATTATTGATTTTGAACCTTCCACCTTTGAAGAAGAAACTAGCCAACAATTTTGGAAGGATGCATTGTTGGATGAACATAAATCAATTATGAAGAATGATGTATGGGAGATTGTCGTGAGACCAGAAGTAAAGTCGGCGGTGACCTCCAAATGGGTATACAAGATCAAACATATAGTGGATGGAAGCATTGTAAAACACAAGGAAATATTTGTGGTTAGAGAGTTCTCCTATAAAGAGGGAGAAGACTATGTTGATAAATTCACTTTGGTTTGCAAGTAAACTACCATTAGATCTAATATTTTTTTTGTTTCTTCTATGTGTTGGAATTAAAAATAAATGGATGTAAATACTGCTTTCCTCAATGCATGATTGAGGAATAAGTGTACATAGAACAACCTCAAGGTTTTGAGGTTCATGGAAGAAAGTCTCACTTTTGTAGATTGAATAAAGCCTTGAATGGAATTAAGTAAACACTTAGATCCTAGTATTCTCAAATTGACAACTACCTGACATGACTTGTTTTCTCTAAAAGTGATTTTGATTGAAATTTGTACATCAAGGTTGAGAAGAATGAACTCGTCATTCTGTTATTGTATGTTGATGACTTATTTATGACAGGTATGGAGCATCTTATTATTCAATGTAAGGGGGAGTTGGCCTCTAAATTTGATATGAAGGATCTTGGATTGATGCACTACTATTTGGGGCTAGATGTATGGTAGAAGCCTTGCGAAATATTCCTTGGTAAAGAAAAATATATCATCAAGATCTTGCAGAAGTTTGGAATGATGGAATGTAAATCGATGAATACTCCCATGGTGAAAAATTTGAGAAAGTTGAGAGACACTAAGTAATATTTGAAAGATCCATCCATGTACCAAAACCCGATTGGCTCACTGATGTATTTGGTTAATACCAAGCTGAACATTTAATTTTCATTGAAAACTTTAAGCCAATTCTAGGTGCAATCAATATATGATCACTGGATTGCAACAAAGCATGTTTTAAGATATTTGCATGGTATAGTTGATTATGGTTTGAGATATGTATCTGTTGAAGCCCCGAAAATCAGGTCTACAACAAGGGGGATACCCACTCGGTCCGGACCTTGGTTGGCAGCTCCTTTTCCATTTGGTATAGTGGGTATGACTGGGGATAATGGGACCAGTTTCCCAATATGTGTATGTGTGTGTTAAGAATTGATATTTCCTTTCTAAAAGTTCCTAAGTGAAATGATTTTATTCTAATTCTAATCTATAACATGCAATTGTATTTAAACAGAAATAATCTAATTCTAAACTTAACTCGGGATGTAATATTTTCTTTATGCGATCTAAAATGCTTTCAAATAGCAATTGGTAATAAAGATCATTCAACTGTTATAAGAAAAGAATTCAATAAAGATAAACCACTTCGTATAAAAAGTTAGATGAAACAATTGTGAAAAACATATCGCATAATAAGCTATCCATATATTAAGCATAAACAAATGGCTATCACCGTACAAAAGTTCCAAATGATAACTCAAGCATTCAAGCATTAATACATAAACAACTGAATATAAATATCACTTTAACACAAAGGCAGAAATAGTTAAGAGATAAAAGTACCATTTATAGCTAGTTCTACTCATGAGCTTCAAGCAATAATGACTTATCTCTTCTTAATCCAACATCCACTAAGAGTAAAAAAGTGCAACATCAGTAGCAAATATTAAACGCAGATATCAATAAATCCCGTTCCATTCATTCATCAAAACCTCCTTGGAGGGTGCAAAAGTGCATGTTCCAAGGACAAGTTTTTGACAAATTTCAGGACCCTTCTCTAAATGCATGAGAAGGGTTTAAATACTACTAACTAAATCTAAAAATAATTTATTACAAAAATATAGGATACGGTTTAAATGACCGTCCTCTTTTTAGGAAAAAATAAAGAAAAACTAATACTAAATCTAAAATTAAAACTTAACAACTAACTACTTGTGAATTTGTTCTTTGAAATTGCAAGTATTCAGCATTGATTTGAGAAGAGTAGGCTGGCCGAATTCAGATTTCAACTGTCCTGTGAAAACGAAATTGGCAAGAGCTGGTGCTATCTTCTCGGCGGAATTGATGATACATTTGAGAGTCATGTATTGGCTGTGTGGTTTTACCAAACATGCCCAGTAAGAATCCAAATTTAACTTTGTTAATCTTTTAATCCATTCTTCCTTTTCTTGAGCCTTCTGTCTCCAGTCTGTTTGTAGTTGTTGTGATTTCGGTAGGTATCTTGGAGTAGTTTCAGAGATCAGATTTGCCTCATCCAAATTTTCATTTATGCAATCAATAATGTTGCTTGCTGCTGTGGCTACTTCTTCTATTTCTTGCTCTTCTTTCTTGATTTGTGCATCCCATTTATTAAAGAGCATTACTTTGTGATTGTCATTGATTATTGGTGCACTTGCTCTTTTCCCCTCCTCTGTTTCTTGCGAGGATAAATAGTCAGTAACTCTTTTATCAATTAAATCATAATCATGTCGTAAGTCTACGACATGATTAGTGATTTTATCACTTTCTTCACAATAAGAGTTCCATTGTAATATTCTTTGGCATAATATTTCCTATTGCTGCAGTAGTTGGTCATTTAAAGAAATAGACTCTGTGATAAATTCTATAAGCTTGGGATCATCTTTGTGCATCTCTTGTGCATCCTGTAGCTGTTTCTCTTTTTCAGCCAAGCTATTCTGATATCCTATCTGCATTTGTTGGAACTCTTGCTGTAATTTTTCAAGTTGTTTCTGTGCTTCATTGTTGGCATTGGTTTGTTGCAGTTGTTGTTGCAGAACCTGTACTTGATCTTCTTTTTCATTCAATAATTTTCGTACCTCAGATGCTTTATCAAAGGCTGCAGAGGCATATTCTCTTGTGATCTGAGATAATTTGGTGATATTTTCAGTTGGATCAGTAGTAGGATCTTTCCATACGACATCTAATTGTTCTACATCATGAGAGAGCGCATTTTCCAATTTTCTTTTCTTTCTTTGTCTTCTTACCACTGCCTTGTGTTGTGGACTATAGAATACATCAAGAAGAGGAATTTCCTCTATTTTGAGCATGATTTCAGAGGATGGGGTAATGGGAATATGTTTTGTTTCCAAGACATTGCTAGTTATTCCTGTGACTATATTTTTTGTTGTTTGTATATTACTCACAGGTGTCTGTGTGTTCTTCCTTCAATATTAATCAAATCATTGAATGTCTCCCATTCCTTATCTAACTCAGTTCTGACTTATGGTTGCTGTATAATGAGAGGGGGAAGATTTAACTGTGGAGAGGTTGAAACCTGTTGCTGTGAAAGTTCCTTTGACTGGGCATTATCCCTTACTAACCCTTCACTTTTATTATGATCATTGTCAGACCTCTTAGAGTGTTCAGAGGTTTCTTTCCCGGACTTATACTTAGATCTATCTGTACCTAAACTTCCACTGAGACTGATACTGGGATTTGGTTCCCTTACGGGTTCCAAACGTAATTTATCCAAAGGAATAGTAGTCAACCTCCTTTCTCTGTATATCTTGAATTCTTGAAATTCTGCTGGAGGAAACCGTATTTGAGCCGAATGTAGAACCTCTCTAAGTGTACTTTTTTCTTGGAACATGTCATCAAAAAGATCATCTTCTTTAGAAAATACTCTTATTTTAACTGCAGTAGTGAAATTTTTAACAATATCATAGGGGTCGAATGGTCTTCTTGGAAATTTGAACAAATGTAAACATGTAATATTGTCTACTTCTTTGAATGCATGACCAATATCAAATAATGAAAAGGCCCCATAGGCCACAGGAAATTGTGGCCAGATAGCCTTCTTTTTGTCCTTCAAATCTTTAGTCAAACCTCATTCTCCGCAGGTTTGATAAGAAATTTCTCACGCCATGAGTTTGTCAGGGACATACAAAGGTAAAACATGGGGGGAAGCAAAACTTCCAAATACCCTAACATATGTAAACAATTCTTCTCCAAACCATCTCGCAACAGGAAGTATGTCTACCTCTGCTTCAGGAGAAAACCTTGGAGCGTCTTTATCATATAACATTTTGTACAGGGGCGACATGATTCCATGGCAAATATTGTAAAAATAGGGAATGAAATTTGAATCCCACAACTCTTTGTGATAAACATGAATGGGTAGGGGATCTTGACTTGTCCATTTCCAACCCATTAAAGGAAACTTAGAAACATGTATACCATTTGCAACTAGTATGGATACCATGTGTCAGTTACCAACCCGAATTATGGTGACTAGTTGATGATAAATAATGTACCATGTATCTGAAGTACTGACCTGAATTATGGTGAGGATATACCATAGGTATGAGGTACTGACCTAAATTATGGTAACCTATTGCTGCTATTGAATTGGAATGTGTGTTGTGAAACCAACTCCAAAAATATAAGAAAAGAGAGATCAATGCCTTAGAAATAGCCACTTCGAGGGGGCAACCTCCAATACATTACATAAATGAACAATTCATGGATGATACAAATGACAAAACCTCCTCTCTATATATAGGAGTCCATGGGGCCACAATGTAATCCTAGTGGGGCCACAATGTAATCCTAGCCCACCTAACAATAATAATGTAAGGGCAAAATAATAACAATATGGGGGTTACAAGGGTAGAACAATAACAATAAGGGGGTTACACTAACAAAAATAAGGGACTATATTAGTAATATAAGGACCTAACATGATCCTCTCCTTCAAAAAAGTGTTGTCCTCAAAGCTTGAGTAGCTTCAGGTGCTTCTATATAAAATTCTCATCCTCCCATGTAGAATCTTCAGTGGGTAAGTTCTTCCATTTGATGAGATACTCCAAAATTGATTGTTTTCGTAGCTGTTGAGTTCTTGTTTCCGTGACTACTTCAGGTTCCAATATCGTTTTTCCTTCCTCATCAATTTCTGGCAATATCGTTTGAACTGGAAGTTTGTCCCCTATAACCTTTTTTAAGCATGAAACATGGAAAACTGGATGCACTCTTGAAGAAGTAGGAAGCTCCAATTTGTATGCCATAGTACCAATATTTTGCAACACCTTGTAAGGACCATAGTACTTTGGCGATAATTTATTATCCTTTTTAGCTTGCTTGAGGGACATTTGTTTGTATCGTTGTAGCCATAAAAATACCCAGGCTCCCACATCAAAAATTCTCTCACTGTGATGTTGATCTTCCTGTTGTTTCATTCGATTTTCTGTCAAATTTAGTTTACCCTTTAAGAGTTGGAGAAATTCTTGTTGATGCTCGATGTGATCCTCTATTGCTTGAACCCTAGAATTTTCCCTTAAAGAAGATGTGATGGACGGTGGATGATATCCATAAAGTGCCATAAATGGGGTCATTTTTGCTGCAAAATGGAAAAAATTGTTATACCACCATTCAGCGAGAGGTAACCACTTGACCCATTTTGCTTGCTTATCAGATACAAAACAACAAAGATATCCTTCCAATCATTTATTCACTATCTCTGTTTGACCATCGGGTTGAGGATGATAAGATGAGCTATGAGCTAGTTGAGTACCCAAACAAGAAAATAATTCCGTCCAAAAATTTCCTATAAAAATGGGATCTTTGTCACTTACAATAATCTTTGGGTTTCCATGTAGCTTTTGAATTGTTTCCATAAATGCAACAATAATTGTACTTGATTTAAATGGATAAGATAATGCACAAAAGTGTGCATACTTGGTAAGTCTATCAACTACCACCATGATGACACTCCTTCCTTCGGACCTAGGTAAACCTATGATTAAGTCCATTGAAATCTCCTCCCAACGTTGACTTGGAATGGATAAAGGTTGTAGAAGACCTGGGGTATTAATTGTCTCAACTTTATTTTGTTGGAAAACCAAACATTCCGCCACAAAATTTTGAATATCAGATTTAAGGCCATCCCAAAAAAATTCTTTCTTCACCCTGTGGTAAGTTTTTAAAAATCCAGAGTGTCCTTTTAAAGGAGAATTGTGCAATTCCAAAATAATCTTTTGTTTTAGTTGGGAATTCTTGCAAATATATAAGCGATCTTTATACCATAAGGAATCATTTTTCCAACTAAATGTATCAGATGTACTAGGATCTTGCTGCAAATTTTGAATGAGTGTCAAAAATTCTTTGTCCTTCTTCCATTCATCCCTTGCTTTGGTTATCCAATCTGGTTTGATAATAGAAATGGCACAAAGCAATGCTTCCACCTCTTCATCCTTTCTTGAGAGTGCATCTGTAACAACATTTAGCTTCCCTTTTTTGTAGATGATTTCAAAGTCATAACCCAACATCTTTGTGACCCACTTTTGCTGCTCTTCTGAAGATAGTCTTTGTTCCAAAAAGTGTTTAAGACTATCATGATTAGTTTTTACCTTCAAGTGTCTTCCCATTAGGTAAGGTCTCCATTTCTTTAGTGCATGTAGTATGCCAACATTTCCTTCTCATAAATAGCATTTTGTGAATAATTTCCTTTGATTGAACGACTTTCAAAAGCAATGGGTCTTCCTTCTCGCATTAAAACAACACCAATTCCATTTCCTGAGGCATCACATTCCACAAAAAATGTTTTTGTGAAATTTGGCGTAGCTAAGACTGGTGCTAGGCACATTGCCTCTTTAAGATGTACAAATGCCTTAGTTGCTTCAGGAGTCCATGAAAATGCATATTTATTCAATAATGTTGTTACAGGTGCTATTATTCTCCCATAATTCTTAACAAACTTGCAATAATACCTTGTTAACTCGAGAAATCTGCGCAACTGCTTTGCGGTTGTGGGGACTTTCCATTCCTTAATGGCATTAATTTTGTTAGGGTCTACCTTAACACCCTCTTGAGATACAAAATGACCCAGATATTCCACCTATTATACTCCAAAGAAACATTTGGATGTTTTTTCATATAATTGTTTCTCCTCCAATAGTTTGAGCACCTTGTCAACATGTTGAACATGATCCTTCCAAGACCTGCTGTAGATTAGTATATCATCAAAAAATACTAGCACAAATTTTCTAAGGAAGGGTTTGAAAATGGAATTCGTCAACCCTTGAAATGTAGAAGGTTCATTGGTAAGGCCAAAAGGCATGACCAAAAATTTATAATGACCCTCATGAGTTCGAAATGATGTTTTCGGAACATCTTCAGTCTTCATTCTAATTTGATGATATCCTGAATGATGATCCAACTTGGTAAAATAAATTGCTCCATGTAATTCATCCAATAATTCATAAATCACAGGAATGGGAAATTTATCTTTAATAGTGAGCTTATTGAGCTCCCTATAATCCGGACACATGCACCATGATTCATCCTTCTTGTGCACCAATAATACTGGAGCAGAGAAAGAACTTTGACTAGGTTGAATTATACCAGCCTCTAACATTTCTGCAATCATACGTTTAATTTCACTCTTTTAGACATAAGGATATCTGTAAGGCCGGATGTTTGGAGGAACACTTCCTGGAATCAAATGAATAGCATGATCATGATCATGAATAGGTGGGAGTCTTTTGGGAGTATCAAACACCTTGGAATGATTGTCCAAGACTCTTTTGAGATCTGGCGAAATAGATGATTTTGATGTTGGAACTTCTAGTGAGCATAGTTGTGCAATTACGCCTCATTGTTCTTTCTTCAGAAGCTTTGTCATGAAATTAGAGCTTATTATCTTTCCTGGCTTCCCTATGATACCTCATAATTTGTTTTCTTTTCCTTCCGAAAAAAAATTCAAGAAAATTTCTCGAAAATTAAAAGCTACCGTCCCCAAAGATTGTAACCATTATACTCCTAGTATGACATCAACACGTCCCATTGGGATGGAAAGCGTTGGACTATTCAATACATATTACCCCATGGATAGCTTGATATTATGGAATTTTCTAGAGCAATTTATAGATTCTCCCTTTTCAACCATCGCTTGACATTCTGGTGCTGGGTATAGGAAACAATTCAATTCCTTGGCTACCTTACAATGAATAAAATTATGGGTACTACCCGAATCAATCAACACTATTACCTTTTTCTTCTTTATATGTCCTTCTATCTTGAGAGTTTGAGGAGTGGTAATTCCTGCCAATGCATTACATGATATGGTCAGACTCACTTCTTCTTATTCTAGGGTTGCTTCTTGGTTTATATCCTCTTCTTTTGAAGTTTCTTGTTCATTTTCTTTCTCCTCTTCACAATCTATGTAAAATAATTTCTTCTCAGCACACTTATGACCTTTAGTGTATTTTCTATCAAAACTATAGAAAATACCTTTTTCTCTTTTTTCTTCCAATTTTTGTGGTGTCAACCTTGTAGGTTGTGGAAGTCTAGGAGTAGCAACATTTCCATCTTTATAGATGTGAGTGGTAGGCTTCCTTTTCGCCATAATTTTACATTCAATTTTTCTTTCCAACCTGAATGCCTTCTATAATGAATCCGGTCCCCAAATGCGAACTTCATGTTGGATGTTATCCTTTAAAGTCCCGTTGAAGACATCAATCCTGTGTTCCTATAGAATATCAGTTACCCTTATATTCAATTTTTGGAAGTCCTAAATGTGCTTTGCCACTAAACCCTTTTGTTTGAGATTGATCATTTGGCTAAAGAATGTGTTGCTCTTTGTATCCTCATAATGTGCTATCATTTCCTTCATGGAACTTGACCAAGTGAAAATTTTTTTACGGGAGAAAAGCCATCGATACCATACAAATTTATTTTGTTTAAATGTAAAAGTTGCAATGCGTACCTTTTGTGTTTTTTTCACATTATTGAGATCAAAATATTTCTCCATATGTAGTATCCATGTTACAGGATCCTTGCCATCAAACTTCCTCATATCCATCTTTGGAATATGGTGGTTCTTTAATCCAACATTACAATTTATGAAATCATGATTAAAATTTATTTTGTTCTCATCATGAGTTTCCTCTACTATCTTTTCGTGATTAGGAAACATTTCTTGTATCAAATTTTCCAAACCTTTGATGTCTACTTTTAGATCATTCTTCATGTTTTCCATTTTTTCATCGATCTTAGCTTCCATGTCATCCATCTTAACTTCCATGCCATCGATCTTAGCTTCCAAACCATTCATCTTATCTTCTACGCCTTTATTCAAACCATCCATCTTAGTTTCCATGCCTTTCTTCAAAACTTCCATTTCATTTTTTGTTGCCTTTTGCGATAGCGAAATTTGGTGCAGTTGGTCATGGACTTTTGATATCTCATGTTGCATTTCTTCGTATTCATGAGTCATAATAGAGCCTTATGAAGGCTTAATAGGTGTTGAATTATTTTTAGGAGGCATTTTAGAACCCAATACTGATATCTATGCTCAATAGGCCTTTGGAATCACCTAGAACTGATTTTTCAAACAAGACTTATGTAATTTGAAAAAAAAATACACACATTTTTCTTAATTTTGAGGAGCTCGATATTGAAACTGAATTATATCTGTAATTTCAGATCTTCAATATATAAAATTAGGCCCTAAATTATCCTTTTGAAGCTTATTTTGAATGCCATAGGTCTGACCTGATTTGGATTCTTGAAGACATAGTTATGCCCAATCTCCTACGATGACCTAATTATGGACTGGTTTGGTAGAGCGAACTTGTATGACCTGCCACGTGTCACTGTTTCCTCCTTCATCTCTGAAATTGATATAGTGAAAACTAACATCCGTGTACTTGTGGCCACTTTTTACATAATTCCAATCCGATGCTCAAAGAGAGAGTTATGAAGATTTTCCCACGATCATCTCTTTGAGATGCAATTCGGGAGCCTGCAAAAGACCTAACGTCTGCAAACCATATCTCTAAAACTTTTGCGAACCAAGCTCTGAAATTTTGCCACGATATTCCTTAGGATGTCTTCTTCACTCCCTAAAAATTTCAGCTTCTGAACCTTCGTAGAAAACAATTTATACCGAAAATTCCACGATGACCTGTTTAGGTTAAATTCAGGAGCCTGCAAAACGACCTAACTTCCACAGATAATATCTCCGGAAATATTGCGAACCAAGCACTGAAATTTTGCGAGGATATTCCTCAGGATTTCAGCTTCACACTCTAAAAATTTCAGCTTTTGAACCTCCGTAGAAATTTTTTTTTAGTGCAAATTCCACGATGACCTGTTTGGAGCAGGAAAACCCTACAATCCAAAGCTCTAATACCAAATGTTGTGAAACCAGCTCCAAAAATATAAGAAAAGAGAGATCAATGCCTATAAATAGCCACTTCGAGGGGGGAAATTCTAATAAATTACATAAATGAACAATTCTTGGATGATACAAATGAAAAAACCTCCTCTCTATATATACGAGACCATGGGGCCACAATGTAATCCTAGTGGGGCCACAATGTAATCCTAGTCGACCTAACAAAAATAATGTAAGGGCACAATAATAACAATATGGGGGTTACAGGGGTACAAAAATAACAATAAGGGGGTTACACTAACAACAATAAGGGACTATACTAGTAATATAAGTACCTAACAATGTGTCAAAGTTGTTTGACCAAATTATGGTAATTGATTGATTTTACTAGTTTACCACGCATCAAATTTGTTGACTTGATTATGGTAATTGATGGTGATTTTGTTATAACATTTTTGTAGAGATATTTTTCAATAAAAGAACACTTCTCTAGTCATTATGAATACATCCCTATATAAGAGGGAGTGTTGAAATTTTGTAGCTATGACCGGTCTTCATAATTTATATTTTAGCCCTTGAAATATATAATATAATTATAATACATGTTATTCATGTCAGTTTCATTTCTTAACCATTGAAATAATTATTATAAGACATGTTCTTCATGTCATATTTAAAAGAGAAAATTTTGAAATTTGAATTTTTAATTTTTTGTTCCAAACTTATCAAGTTAGCCCTACCTCAATTCAAGTTGGCCCCAGTGAAGGGACACACCCATTTAGATAGGAAAATCACTATAAATAGAGCATTCAAACTCCTCCACAAGGAATAATTCAACCTCACACAAGACAAGTAACATTCTAGGCACATCTCAACGGGGAAGAAGAAGGAAGAGTTCATATTTATCATTTCTTTTTCTCTCTTGAATTCACACATGTCAATTTATGGGAATTAGGGATGAAATTCTAGGCAGCGGGGCCAAATTTCTGGGCATATTCTGGGAGGACGAAATTCGACCTAGGTTGATTAGAGAGGGTAAAAGTTGAAGGGAAGAAGTTTTAATTGACAAGAGGGTTGCTTGACCAAGTTTGACCATAAACATTGTTAGTCAGTTTGACCTCATAGTTGACTAGCTGCATTAGGTGTATCTCTTATTGAACTGAAGAATTTATCTAAGGAAAAGGTTGTTGGGTTTTCCCCCCAAGTGGTTTTTCCTAGGGTAAGTCTTGTGTTTCTTTATGCATTGTGATCTCTACTTTTCTTGTGATTTTATCATTGAATTTCTGAAGTGTAATTTCTTAATGACAGACTAGAACTGTTAAAAGAAGATCTACACCATTAGAAGTAATTATTGGCATTTCGAAAATTTGTGCTTGTATCTATTGGACATGAAAAATAAATGCCTCATAATATTAAGATTTCATTAGTAGCTGACAGTGTCAATCCATTTGGAGAGCTTAGATATACTTGTTGTGGCCTCCTCCATGGATGTCAATAAAGAGGGAGAACATAATGTTGGAATTGATTATTCCAGGTATTTGTTTATAAAAAATGTTTTCTACACGTAACATCTCATTTGTCTTGATTGTTTAATAAAAATGTCTTATATGTTTGATATTTTTTTATTTACCCATATGTGTAGTAATTATGTACTGTATGTTCAATAAATTAGGTAAGTACCAAGTAAAATCTATGCATTTATATATTGATCCTCTTATCGACAACTTACTAGAGTTATGGAAGGGCATCACTGTTTATGATATCTCTAGACTAGTAGGTGCACAAAGGAAATTTAAATTCACGATTCCCTAGGGATAACACATTCACAATGCCCTAGGGATAACACATTCACAATGCCCTAGGGATAATACATTTTTGTTATATTATAATGTTTTTTTGTAATCTTGGAAAACTACATCTTCAACATGTCCAATAATTGGCTGGGCGAGACGGAAATTGAACTAGTGAACTTCACATCAAGGGTTGTCTTAACGGGCTTTTGATCTCATCGTCTATCTAGACCCCATGGATGTGGTATGTTATAACGTTACATTTCACTTTAATAGTGCTTAATTTATGAAGTTCAAGTATTTTTCTTATGATGAATCTGACTCTTCTTATTTATTACGTCTAGAAAAATGCTTAGTTATTGTTAATATTAGACAAGATTAGTGAATTAACATAAGGAATAGGGAAATAGATTTTGTTTTAGCAAGTTTCATTTGAAATTGTCTTTTCCTTTTATATGAAATGGAATGATGTGGCCTCAATTAATCACATATAATATATTATATGTATCTTATGATCCTGCTTCCAATCTCTAAGGATATGATTCCACATAAATGCAAAAATAAAATGATGGCTAGGAACCAATTATTTGCACCGATATCAAGCTTATTGTTTCCAATTGTGGTTCTACCCCTAAGGACAAATCAATAGCTTCAAATTTACTAATTAGTGTAAATTACGATTTAATTAATTGACCTTGCACATGGTGACCTGTGAATGGGTCGAACGTTTGAAATTTTTTCAGTTTGTGAATGTATTCACTAGAATGCGACATGGTTATAGCGGATGGATGTGTTGAAAATATGGGAGGGTTTCGAAACTAAAATACTATTCACATAAAGAGATCAACAATCAAATGACAAAATTTTAACATAGATGTCAAGAAATGTAATTATTTTTTATTATTTGGTGTTCTTATCATGGTATGTATTTTTCTTATGTGATGGATACAATTGTTCTTAGTTAGTATGTCTAGAAAAGTGCCTTTTTATTTTTTTCTTATTAGAAAATATTATTGTGTTAATTCAAGGAAGAATGGGAAAGAGATTTGGTTTTTCAAAGTTGCATTTGAAATTATCTTTCCATTTGCCCATGAAAAAGGAATGATGTAGCTTCAATGAATCACACATAATTTATTATATGTATCTTATGCTCTCCAATATCTGGATATGAGTCCCCATGTATGCAAAAATGATGGCTAGGAACTAATTATAGGCGATATCAAACTTATTGTTTCCAATCGCGAACCTGCCCCTAAGGACCAATCCAAATCCGCAGCAACATTTACCTTTCGAAATTGGAAATTATGCTTTAAAATTGACCTCGCACATAATCCTGTGAATGGGTCGAACGTTTGAAATTTTTTCAGTTTGTGAATGTATTCACTAGAATCTGACATGGTTATAGCAGATGGATGTGTTGAAAATATGGGAGGGTTTCGAAACTAAAATACAACTCGCAAAAGAATTAAATAATAAAAAATAAAAATAAAGCATAAATAAATGAGATGAAATTATTTATTACTATTTACTATCCTACTTATCGTGGAATGTATTTTTCTTATGTGATGCCTATGGTTGTTTTTAGTTAGTACCAAAAAAGTATGCTCACTTATTGTTCTTATCATATAATATTAGTGAGTTAATTACCT